>JAVTVY010008564.1:0-481347 GCA_036873755.1 Hanleya hanleyi
GACATCACATTGACGAGCTGTTTTTTCATAAGACATTTAAAATTGCGGAATATCACTTGATGATGTCTCAACCAATTAAAATAAACGAATACACAGTGAAGTATAATGAAGGTTATTATGGCGCAGACTTTACTCAAACTTGTGATGATTGTGCCGGTGAAAGCGATCAATGCGCAACTGATTCTGGTGAAAGTCCGCTGATAACTCCAAGATGTTCACCTGGGTTCAAAGGAAATCATTGCAAGGATAGTGAGTAGTTCGTATAATTGTTTGTATCCACCATACTATGCCACATTTAAAACCTGCTTGCCTGGATGATATAATTCCGCGGATTGATACTAATCTTTCAATGGAATGCATATCGTTGACAACCTATTTACTGTAGTTAGAATGTATATTATATTGATAAGGCTATCCTTCAGTCTGCTTGGATACCGCCTGAGATGAGCTTATAGAAAACTTAAAAAATGATCCCTTGTTGGTATTCGAGTTCATGTGATATCCGCATTGTTGTGGATTCTGTTGGTATTTCCTTTCAAGATCATAAATGCTAATCGTCAATCATTATTTTTAAATTGCGATTTTACAATATATGTAGGAACTAGAGAACTCTTTCCTTTACAATCATCCAATATAGGTTACTCAAACTGTCCAATACAGGTTCCAACAGCAGTCAAAAGCTTCCGTCCAACAGAGAAATGATACTGGACAGCCACGTGATCGAATTGAATGCCTATATATATATTACCTTGTATAACTAAAACTGTTACCCCTAAGAAGGTAATCTACTTTTTGTCGTCAGATGTACATCGATATACGACAATACTAACAAAAATAATTCTGTCCATACATGTAGCTTTTTTGCACAGATTTCCCGATTAAGGATTTGAAGATAATTTACATTTTGAAACTAACTTGATAGATTGGGGCACTTTTTTGTTATACAGGACTGGACTATTTTTGAAGCAATAGTGTTCCGTGCAAACTACATGTAGGGAATGCAAATGGAAGAAATGTTTGTTTCAGTGTGTATATCACGTCTAGATCGGATGGTATATTTTTATCCTCGAACTCATATTAGTTACAATTCAAATTCCAAAATATTTCTGCAAGGAAAGTCTGATAATGATTGCCAAAATTACGGATAAGTGTTATTTGATCGTGCTGGTTTCTCAGAAATGGGAGGCTGTACGAGGCATTCACGTCTCTATAATATCTCAGAGGAAACAGAAAAAATATTTCTACCATAAGAATTAAATGTTTAAGCAATCATATGTATCTCCTTACCCCCAGATTGCAGTTCTGAGAAATACGGTGCAGATTGCAAAGGAGACTGTGGCAAGTGTGCGGGAGGATCAGGAGCGTGTTCGGCAATCTCCGGAAATTGTTCGGGATCACCAGCATGTTTACCAGGGTACAATGGGATACTCTGTCAAAAGGGTAGAGTAATCAAATATTTTATAGCTTTGCCTGTACTTTGTTCCTGGAGAAAAAAGTGCATCAATTTGTTTCTACTGTGCTTTTTGAGAAGGAAAACAACATGGGAGTATTGTCCATTATACCCCATCTGAATTCGCATAAATGTGTACTATTGTTCATATGCATACACCTGCAGTATTTCTCATTGTCTTTTATATACGTATTATTTCGCTTTTAGGTATTTTCAGGTTCTGAATTATCTATGCAGGAGAGAAGACATAATCTCCGCTTACTTGATAACAATTACAATAGGAAATGAAAACAAAACGAGAAATCTGACTAGAATAATACGCTAATGTCGTAAACATGATTCCACAGCACACCCATATCTATACCATAATTGCACAACCCACAATTGATGGTGCACATACCGCCAACTTGTGGGACTTTATACTATGTATTTTGTGTATTCTAAATTTATATGTTCATGTGTTGATTGTTTCTAAGGTGCGTATTACCTTGGCATAAAAGCAATAAAAATATTTATGGAAAACTTCCCTACAACGTACCTCTATATATATAATATGTTTTGAAGGACTGCGTCAGAAACGGATGACAGGCATCCTTTCCTTTTTATTAGCTGTCTTAGCCCAGCATGTTCCAAACTACTTATCCCTGTTCACAGTAAACAATACCTCTCCTACAGCCCGTCATTAGCACGACTGCCCGGTTATTGGACAGGCCCTATTATTGGACACCTAGACCCAGCGGGGCTATTTTCTGGGAATATTACATGACGACTGTAATACAAATTTAATTTCACAGTTGAGTTACAAAGACATGCTAATAAATTTCTGTTTACTCACGGAATTTGTGCACGTTTAGCCCTCGTGCGGGTCGGAAATAGTGTCACAATTTTGGGTAAAAAAATGCGTCAGAAAATTTCCTCCAGTTTCTCTGTTTCATTCCTGATTGCAGGTTTGATTAAATTCAACGAAATTTAACTGAAAATGTTCCCACAAATATAGAGAATCTTCATTCTGAATCTCAGTGTGCAACGCGACAGGCGTTTGGCAGACGATGTATATTTCTACCCGCCACTCGGTCTAAAAATAGAAGAATACCGGAAGCAGCCAGTTTACGATAGCACAACATGTGGCTCACACTGGCAATAGCATTGATTGACAGCCAAGGATAATGGACACTCCCAAAAACTGCAAAATTTGGGACCGGGTTCAATCTTCAACGCTATTCCAAAACTCATTTGTGGACTCCACTGCGGATTCATGTTTAAATATTCTTGGAGGTTTACTAAAGACTGTGGGACAAACAATTTGACAGTAAGTGGATTAGTTTCAAATAAATCCATCACTGAAAAAGTGTCCAATAACTGGGCGCAAACTTGCATTTTCATACCGTGGATGGTCCCTGCGTTTCAACTATTCCCCATCTCTTCCAGTATTTTTTCTTCAATATTTTTTTATGACGATTTATCACTAAAGATGTAGTCCTTTGCCCAGTGTTACTTTCTCGGCCGTACGTGGTCGCATGGCTGACCTGCAGACCCTTATCCATAAAAAGTGTCCAATAACCGGGCAGTCATGCTAATTCTTTGCTACATCATTGTTGCCTCCATTCTTATGTTTTAATGACGTAGGTGCATACATGTACCTTTATGAACTATATCTGTGTCTTAATGCCACCAAAAGAGTTCATAAAGCAGTACCAAAACAATTCACTGATAAGATATCTTCTTTTCAGAATGTGACCGAGGCAAATTTGGTCCAGATTGTCAGGAAATCTGTGGTAATTGTGTCAATGGAACAAACCAATGCGCCAAGGATTCCGGTATATGCCCTTCAGCTCTATGTGCCCCGGGTTATAAAGGAGAACGCTGTATAGATCGTGAGTAGTCTGAATGCAGTGACTGTATGCAAAAAAAACACATATCCTAATTGTTTAGGAGGGTAGATCATGTTCATTTCCGTGAACTTACAGAGCAACAACATGGTGATTTTTTGTAATGACTGCCAAAAAAACGTATCCTTACTGTTTAGGGGATTAGATCATGTTCATTTTCAAGAGCTTATATATCAACAACATAGTGATTTTTTTAGCGCTACCAGGCCTGCCCCCCCCCCCTTCAAGCTTTCTACACTATCTCCGGAATGATGAGAAATTGAGAGCTGACACTCCGTGACGTTGTAGCTTATCTCATTGGGATTATTTTGAGCCTAACTGCATAAACCCTGAGCAGAGGATGGTGGGTAAATGCAATTTTCGGCCTTGTGGGGAAGCAGAAAAGGGTTGTTTTCGCCATATTTATTCAAATTTCCTGCATTTTTGAGATGAAAAAAAAATGTTTTATTTCACGTAAGATTATTATTCACAAATTTCTTATGCAGTCTCTGCGAAGAAAACACATAAATAATATATTGTTTAATCTGACAGAAAAGTCGACCAAGAAATAATATACATTCAACTGTATATGGGAAATTTAGCTAGTCTTAAACATCATGAACATGAAAACATGCAGATTTTCCTGCTAATTCAGGTACCGTATAAATGTATCCAGAAGGATACATTCGCAACGAAGTCATACAAATAGTATGGTGATCCTCACTTTGTTTCAATAGTTATCTTATAGAGTCTGACGAGTTAGTACTGAAAATGTAAGCATATTTTAACTGTTAGAAAAAAACCCTCCCATATTTAACACTTGTTACAAAGCCAAATTACACATGGCACACTTAGTTGTACAATCAATTCTTGGTGACGTTAAGGATATATATGATGTATTTGTCAAAACCAACAACCAATTACAAAGTAGCACTTCTTTGATTGCCGGTATTCGCGTCACATGTGTTACACAAACCGATCAAAATAGCCAGAAGGCGCTCGTTGAAAAAGTTTTAGTCGAGAATCAGAGAAGACTGTCCCATGTAGTGACGAGATGACGTGAAAACTTGTATACGGCCTACCGGTTGACCCATAGTTCAAAGTTGGAAACCACAGCTGTTCGTGTGAAGGATCCAAAGAGGTGATTATGATTGGATAATTTGTAAGTATGTGATAATAAATTATGCGCTGGAATGTGATCATCTTGTCTGAGGAAATCTGGACACACGATCCTATGAATCTATGTTTCATTAGGCCAGGTAAGGGAAATGCATGCTTATTTAAATTATATTTCCTTGTGTGTTATTATTTCTCTATTGAAACAAATGAGAAAAGAAAGCCGTTTGTTCCAATGTACATTGTATTAGTGTCACAGGAAATTCGTCGATTGAAGTATTTTGTCTTCTTTGAATATTCCACGGGGAGGGACAGAGATCTAATATCATTGCGATTATCAATTAATTGTCATATTATTTATAATGCCACTAATGACTTGATTTACACATGTATATATACTTACAGGTTGTAGTGCTGGCAAATATGGCGCTAATTGTACAGATGACTGTGGCATGTGTGCGAGAGGATCAATGACTTGTTCGGCAATTTCCGGAGAATGTTCAGGGTCACCAGCATGTCTACCGGGTTATTATGGGGCACTCTGCCAAACTGGTCAATATTCAGTTTTCTTTATCTCTTTTCATACTTCCTATCTGTTTCGTAATATTGTTGTGTAATTTGCAGTATACCCCGCATAATACCTACAATGTAGCATCATTTGAATGCCAAGATTGGTATAGAAGCGCCCCAGCTCAGGTCAGGGACAAAAAACCTACCAAAAAAATGCAGCGTGGCAATTTTTATTCTTCCAGATTTTAGGAAGGTATTTCTGCATGTTGTCCACATATACTTATGTGCGGTCGCCATGAAAATAGCAATATAAATAATACATACAAAGCTCCATGGTTTTTACATGAACGCACTTAATAAGCGTGGTCGACATTCTTTCGTGGTTGACGTGCAGTATTTCGTGGAAAACGAATTAGAAATTCATTAAATGAATGGGAAGCATCTTGTCTGGGAAAGACGGGCTTGTGTTTATCTATATTTTGTCGTATGCTTGCTTGAAATTTGCTTTTGATTATGATATCCTTATTATAACTTTTGATTATATATGTAAAAATTATTTATGGATGGCAGCGGGCTACTGAATGCAGAGTGCATTCATCTCAAAGTACATTAAATTGATACATATTACTCAAGTAACACACTGAGTAACACATCTGACCCAATAAATTGCATATTGTGGGATCATAGAAAACATTGTTAGGATGAACCCATCTATTGCAAACAGCCCGTCAGATGAATGTCATTTTGAGGTGGACAAGATAGTAGTTGATCACTATTTTGAACTTGTTACTTCTGAAGCTCCATGGTATAGATCACATGCAAATTATACGGATTCAATAAGCCATGACGTGTAGTCCAAGAATCCATGCTCTTGACTGGCAGAGACCAATATATTTCGTGAAACTCCCAGTGAAACTTTCACTTTTTCTCATGAATGGAAATTTGACAAGAGTTTCTCGGGTCTGACTGTTACGTGTCGACGAATACTTAACTGTGGAGTCATATGGTGGCGTTTTAGTCACCAGACGTCAGTTTTTCCCACCTTTTGCATATCGCTCCAATTCATGAGCCTCTTCGATTAATCTCGCAAATAAGGTCTTTGGATTATGAACGCGGAAATTATTGAATGGACGACGGCCGAATATAGAATGACGGAATGGATGCTTGTTTTTCATTAGTGAGTCCATTAACGTTTCAACCTCTGAAAGGATGGTTCTCAATTTGGCACACGTACCATTTTTGAGATGAAAAAAAAAATGTTTTATTTCACGTAAGATTATTATTCACAAATTTATTATGCAGTCTCTGCGAAGAAAACACATAAATAATATATTGTTTAATCTGACAGAAAAGTCGACCAAGAAATAATATACATTCAACTGTATATGGGAAATTTAACTAGTCTTAAACATGAAAACATGCAGATTTTCCTACTAATTCAGGTACCGTATAAATGTATCCAGAAGGATACATTCGCAACGAAGTCATACAAATAGTATGGTGATCCTCACTTTGTTTCAATAGTTATCTTATAGAGTCTGACGAGTTAGTACTGAAAATGTAAGCATATTTTAACTGTTAGAAAAAAACCCTCCCATATTTAACACTTGTTACAAAGCCAAATTACACATGGCACACTTAGTTGTACAATCAATTCTTGGTGACGTTAAGGATATATATGATGTAGTTGTCAAAACCAACAACCAATTACAAAGTAGCACTTCTTTGATTGCCGGTATTCGCGTCACATGTGTTACACAAACCGATCAAAATAGCCAGAAGGCGCTCGTTGAAAAAGTTTTAGTCGAGAATCAGAGAAGACTGTCCCATGTAGTGACGAGATGACGTGAAAACTTGTATACGGCCTACCGGTTGACCCATAGTTCAAAGTTGGAAACCACAGCTGTTCGTGTGAAGGATCCAAAGAGGTGATTATGATTGGATAATTTGTAAGTATGTGATAATAAATTATGCGCTGGAATGTGATCATCTTGTCTGAGGAAATTTGGACACACGATCCTATGAATCTATGTTTCATTAGGCCAGGTAAGGCAAATGCATGCTTATTTAAATTATATTTCCTTGTGTGTTATTATTTCTCTATTGAAACAAATGAGAAAAGAAAGCCGTTTGTTCCAATGTACATTGTATTAGTGTCACAGGAAATTCGTCGATTGAAGTATTTTGTCTTCTTTGAATATTTCACGGGGAGGGACAGAGATCTAATATCATTGCGATTATCAATTAATTGTCATATTATTTATAATGCCACTAATGACTTGATTTACACATGTATATATACTTACAGGTTGTAGTGCTGGCAAATATGGCGCTAATTGTACAGATGACTGTGGCATGTGTGCGAGAGGATCAATGACTTGTTCGGCAATTTCCGGAGAATGTTCAGGGTCACCAGCATGTCTACCGGGTTATTACGGGGCACTCTGCCAAACTGGTCAATATTCAGTTTTCTTTATCTCTTTTCATACTTCCTATCTGTTTCGTAATATTGTTGTATAATTTGCAGTATACCCCGCATAATACCTACAATGTAGCATCATTTGAATGCCAAGATTGGTATAGAAGCGCCCCAGCTCAGGTCAGGGACAAAAAACCTACCAAAAAAATGCAGCGTGGCAATTTTTATTCTTCCAGATTTTAGGAAGGTATTTCTGCATGTTGTCGTCATATACCTATGTGCGGTCGCCATGAAAATAGCAATATAAATAATACATACAAAGCTCCATGGTTTTTACATGAACGCACTTAATAAGCGTGGTCGACATTCTTTCGTGGTTGACGTGCAGTATTTCGTGGAAAACGAATTCGAAATTCATTAAATGAATGGGAAGCATCTTGTCTGGGAAAGACGGGCTTGTGTTTATCTATATTTTGTCGTATGCTTGCTTGAAATTTGCTTTTGATTATGATATCCTTATTATAACTTTTGATTATATATGTAAAAATTATTTATGGATGGCAGCGGGCTACTGAATGCAGAGTGCATTCATCTCAAAGTACATTAAATTGATACATATTACTCAAGTAACACACTGAGTAACACATCTGACCCAATAAATTGCATATTGTGGGATCATAGAAAACATTGTTAGGATGAACCCATCTATTGCAAACAGCCCGTCAGATGAATGTCATTTTGAGGTGGACAAGATAGTAGTTGATCACTATTTTGAACTTGTTACTTCTGAAGCTCCATGGTATAGATCACATGCAAATTATACGGATTCAATAAGCCATGCCGTGTAGTCCAAGAATCCATGCTCTTGACTGGCAGAGACCAATATATTTCGTGAAACTCCCAGTGAAACTTTCACTTTTTCTCATGAATGGAAATTTGACAGGAGTTTCTCGGGTCTGACTGTTACGTGTCGACGAATACTTAACTGTGGAGTCATATGGTGGCATTTTAGTCACCAGACGTCAGTTTTTCCCACCTTTTGCATATCGCTCCAATTCATGAGCCTCTTCGATTAATCTCGCAAATAAGGTCTTTGGATTATGAACGCGGAAATTATTTAATGGACGACGGCCGAATATAGAATGACGGAATGGACGCTTGTTTTTCATTAGTGAGTCCATTAACGTTTCAACCTCTGAAAGGATGGTTCTCAATTTGGCACACGTACCATATTCTGTAGTATCAGGGCTAAAGTATTTCCTGATGTGATCATTTTTGTACACGGATTTGACTTTTCCATCATAGGATATTAACAACCTGTTCGCTGGGCTGAATAGCAGGCGCAAGATGGTGTATTCTATCCCATCAAACAATCGCGCTCCAATTTTGGAAGCGGGGAGATTTCCGCCTGAGCCAGCCTATTTACTCGAGATTCGTAATGGCATAATGAATCTATATTTCGTTATGGATGTTCCCGTTTTACTTTGGAAAAACAATTTCAACATCTGGGTACAGTATGTTATTGCGCTTCCAGTCGATACAAGCAATGCTATGCTCAACCATTATTTTAGGTTATGCACACTTCGTTAATTAAAGACTCAGATTCTACACTGTAAACGAGTCTCATTCTCAATCGAGATACATTCATTATTAACTAGTGGTACAAAAATATTTTAAAAAAATCAAGTATAAATCAAAATGAATTCAAGCTGGTTTATTCCAGCAGAGCGACAGTTTAAGACTTTTTCATGATGGCCGCAATATAAGACACATTACCAAACTTCTACCTGGGTATGGGCTATTATCTTCAAGCATTGACAATAATACCATGTTGATTCAAGTAACATGTGTAACTCATTTAGTCAAATATATCGTGAAGCAGACTTGTATATAATGTACTAGTACTGATATTAATTTCACGATGACGAAGACCATAGAGATATTCAAGGTCTTGTTACAATTATGCTACTCCAGATATCTTCTACTATCGGTGACGTAACACAATTCTGCCTTGATAAATTAAGTCATCGATTTTGTTTCGGCTGTCGATTCGAAATAAAACTAACGAATACAAAATATGTATATGGGATCGCTGTAGAACGAAACTGCTGACAAGATGGTCAGTGTGAAGAAAAAAGCTCGTATGAATCATTTTAGCTCACAAACAATTGAGAGCTGCGTTCTGAGAAGGCGGACACTCAGTCCCCTGTCCTAAGAAGTGGCGGGCTTATACAGCCACGTACAAAAGTTCACGAAAGTAAAACTGAATATGTACTTAACGCTAATTTGTATCTGCTCTTGGCCTGCGGAAATACTTGGTGCTTGGTGCTTTTAGTACATGGTATTCGATGAAATTGATCTTATTGCTAATATCCTCTTCTTGGGTTATCTGACACACGACATCATGGTATTCAGAATATGGCATTTTATTACCGTGATAATAATTTTCACAAATTTGTCCTCTCGCAAAAAAGCAAGGCAATTAAATACGCACGAAAAGTACACGCTATTCAGTCTACGAAACGTTAAAAGTTCATGCACGCTGCATAATTTTGTCAATTCTTATGCAACTGACACATTCATGGCCTATCGCTGAATACAGACTAACATGTGATCGCCACGAAATAATATTGTCTTTGGTACTGCTGATTATGACACGATGCATACCTCTCATGTCTACTGGCATTGACCAAAGCAATGAAATAGATGTAAGAAATGATACATCCCGCAGAGTGTTCTTGGGTTTGTTTAATCTACGAAGAGACATACCAGCATTCTACGAAAGAGCTTCGGCGCCACTATGGAGTGACGCCATTTCCATGGTTCTAATCGTTTTATCTCTTCATTCTCATCTGTTCTCTGTCTGTCCGTCTCAGTGTAACTACATCATAGCTAAAAAGCAGCTCCATGCACAACACATTTCCTGACCGTGTCTGGTCACGCTTTCAGGATACTGGCCAGTTTTCAGGATACGTGTAAGATATTCCATTAACGATACTGAAATTCTTCATGACCAACGGCTGGCTATACTGGAGTATGATCTTCTATTGTAGAATGCCCTGATGGTTTGTATGGTAGTGATTGCAACGAGACATGCGGTGCTTGTAAGAGAGGGAACTCTAGTTGTAACCATATGACTGGCGAGTGTCCTGAATGTGGACTCGGATGGCGTGGCAGCTTATGCAAGGAAGGTATTTGATATTCGTAGATTTGTAAAGTAGATACTCATATACCAAATATGGTAGTAAATTATATTCCAAACGGAATACTCCCGATAGAATTTTGTACAAAAATCGTATGCAGTGTTTGCGTCTAATCTGATTTACCAGAACTCTTCTGGATTATGTTGAAGAGAAGTGCCACACTGGGTCTTAGATTGAAAAATGCGGTGTTTGATTTGATGCATCGAATATGCATTTTGTCTGGTTAACCTAATTTAGCGTCTGGGATATGATGATTGTTTGTGGAAATCACAGGTTTGCTTGTTGTTCGCTGTTGCTTGCTAATACTGATCAAATATTCGTGAAATGTTTCAGTTGAAAACATAATATTCTATTCATTAAAAATACGTTCAGCTAATTTAGTATTTGACCATTCATATTGCGTGAATCACGAATCAGAGGAATAACGTTGGGGAAACATTCATTAAGGTCATTAGGAGTGGGATCGGTGGGTGCACGTACATGTATCTTTCAAACCTGATATACCTGAACAATATCAATTCATCGGAGAGCTATGCTTTGCCTGAAGCTCTTATTACCATTAACAATCATAATTGTATTGAAGACCAAAACTACATTTGTACCCTAATAATACATTTCTATGAAACGATATTTTACTCCATCACCAGTAGCAAAACTTTAAAGCCTGTTACTACAAATGACCTTCAAATAGTATTACTGTCGATCGTGTCTGTCTCTCGTGAACCAGGTCGTTGCCATTTCATGCGAACAGCATTCCATTACTGGCGATCTCAATAGTCGAAAGTTCACGATTATAGATGCCTACAGTCTAGGTTTTTGTCATAAAGTTGTATTTGAATTCTCTATTGATACTATATTACCAGTTTTCATTTCTTTTGAACATACGTGCGCCCCCCCCCCCATGTTGTATTTGTAGGTTGTCATATTGGGGTCTTTTTGAGCCTATATGCATTACCCCCTGAATTGGGGATCATGGGTAAATTCAAAATGGCGCCCATGTGGGGTACCACAAAAGTGATATTTTTGCGGATTTCTTAAATTGTTTTTTGCTTTTTGCATGGAAAAGTGGGTAAAAGCTATTTTATTTCATATCAATTATTATTTACTAATTTATCATGCAGTTTTTGTGGAGAAAACACGTCAATAAATATTCGAAAATTCTAAAAACATAATCGTCCAAGAAATGCCTTTTTGGAAAAGGACGCCATAATGGCGAACATCTTAGGGTTTTTACATTTTCTAATAGAGATTGACTCAACGATATAGTGTGGTTAGCTTCATCCCTCTAATAGGCATAGCAAAAATATATAGGGGCACTTCCCCCCAGGTTGTGGTACACCCCAATTGGCCCAGACCATAAGGGTTAAAATACTGACAATTTATTTTCAGAATACCCACTCTCTAAGTGGTAGTGAATCCAATCGAAAAGTCGCATCAATAACATTTTGTTCACTTCCCCAGTCATAATTCCCCAGTCATAACAGGGGGCTCACTTCCCGCGACATTTTTTTTTTTCGTTTCCAGAAAATTTCGCACTAACCTCAGACCCCGGACCTACCATTGGAGGAGTGGCTGGTGTCGTGGTTGCCTTAGCAGTAGTAGGAGTCGTCATTTTCTTCATATTGTGAGTGCATGCAAATACTTATCACCTTAATCTGTTTGAGTGGAGTTGGGTGTGACGGCATAATGCGGGCAAATTGTCATATATGATCCATAATATAATAGCGTGCTGCATGTCGACGATTACGGTTTGTTCGTGTCGAGTAGACTAAAACATAAACCTATTGATTTTCCACAAGTGCTAACACCACCCATCTTATTCAATCGTGGCTAAGAAATACGTCGAACCTGTTGCAATATATTTTCTATCAGGCTAAAGCGGCTAGGGGCGGGGTTTCAAGGTGTAAAAAAAAAGCAGAAACCTGCAGAGATCAATCTATCCAGCTCGTCAACGCATGGCACACTTCACAGTTGACCAACCTTGTCATAGTGGTAAAACAGTTTGCCTCCGAGCCTAGCTTGTATCAGTTATCAACTCATGATATTCCTTGGTATATTTTGGCGTCAACCGGGCCAACGGACATGTAAATGTCCTGAGCACTTGTCAATCGAATGAGGCAACCCAATCAACAGTTTACCTTCAACAAAATACGTATTTACCTGGATAAATATAACAGATGGCGATTATGTTTGCGGAAATCCATTCGTAGAAGGGTATGGTTTTGTATCTGTATCTAATACCTCTTTAGGGTCCGTGTGGTCTTGTCATTCTAGTTGTCCACATGAACTCCTACAAGGAAAGCGTGGCTGAGATACAAATCATAACTTTTTTATTTTGGTTCTTGAGATGCATTATCCGGTCAGGATATTGTCCGGTGGAGTTATGTGACTCCTGGCCAGTACGCCGGCCGGCACCTTTTCCACAGCCACTGTTTGTTGCGTTTCGTTAAACATTCTGCGTCAATATCCACCGTTTTAGGCATCTAACTCTCAATTTGTTAATGATCACAATACCCGTGATGCTATCCACCAATTACTAACGTCCAGTTGCTTATTTAGCTAAGATTCATAGCGTCTCGCTTCCCTCAACGCTATGCCGACGACAAATACATTTCCCTGATGGTAACTCGAACATCTCCATGACGCACTTATTATTAACCTTCATTAACATGAATAAAAATACAGAAATGGCCCTTCGTCGGTCATATATATGAATTACAGACTTTAAAATTATCCCGATGGAGCCTCAAAATCACCTGAAATCGAGGGTCAAGAAGATGGGCATTTCCGTCATAATAGACCCCGTGTATACAGAGGATGGGTGATCACAACATCGATTATGGTATTTTGATTCATGGCGGCCCATTTTCTCAGGTTAATGAAGGTCCAATAGGGCGCAAAGGTAATAATAAGTGCGCCATGGAGATGTTCGAGTTACCAACAGGGAAATGTATTTGTCGTCGGCATAGCGCTGAGGGAAGGGAGACGCTATGAATCTTACATGTAGCTATTGCTTATTAGTCATCATATTCTTCTTCTTCTTCTTTGTCAATAGTATTTTTGTTTCACTTTCCAGGAAACGACGGAGAAACTCCAAGAAAGAAACTGAACAACCGGGAAATGGATTGCATGCAGGTTCGCTAATATATTTCGTATTTCAAGGCGTATTATAATGCATATAACACATTTACTAGGCGTAATACTTTGATGATAGATTGGTCGGAATTCATTGAACCTATCAACTACATGTATAAGTAACTTGAAATTTTCAACCCAAGTTTGTTGACGGCGCTTATCATTTTTCCTATTCCGTTATTGCTTAACTGGTATTTGCAACGATATAAAACATAGTCCTTGAAATTACATACAGGTAGAGTATCACACATGGGTATAATGAGGCTATTCTTCGTCAGTATGTTTTTCATTTCATACGCGAAGTTTTTCGCTTTTTTTTGTAGTTATTGCAATGCATTCCTGGATTTCATTTAATGGTGAAAAATATCTCAAATAGCTCTAAATTGGTGGTGATATATTTTAGGTGTTTGAGAGTCGAGGAGTGTGGGTGGTTATTTTTGTTTAACCCTAGGCTATTTGGCCTAGGGAAGCCATTATGGGAGAGAAACTTTCTGCGCTATCTCCGGAACGACAAAAAATAGCTGAAACTCCGTGACTTTATAGTTGTTCATATTGGGGTCATTTTGAGCCTATTGCCTAACCCCCCGAGCAGAGGATCATGAGCAAATTCAAGATGACGGCCACGTGGGGTAACAGTAAAGTGATGTTTTTGTCATATTTCTTCAAAATTTCTGCTTTTCGGAGATGAAAAGTGGGCAAAAAATATTTTATTTCACATTACATTAATATTTACTAATTTATAATGCAGTTTTTAGAGAAATTGCATAAATAAAAAATTCGAAAAATCCACCAAAAAATGCCGTTTTTGAAAATTGTGACGTCATCAAAGCGGCCATGTTGGATTTTTTACATTTTCTGGTAGAGCTTGACCCAAGAGTATAGTGTGGTAAGTTTCAGCTCAAGAGGTAAGAAAAATAATTAGGGGGGCCAAAAATGGCCCCCCAGGCCGTGACAGGTCCCAAAATTACACCACATATAAGGGAAGTGGGAAGAGGTGCCGACATACTGACAGAGCCACATGACTTCACAGTATAGTTTTCCGGTTAACGTATTAAGCCCACGCCAGATAGGGTTAATAAGTTTAAATATTTATCAAATCATCACATTGCAAGTGGCAACAACAAACCAACGGAACAAGTTTCATCACCAACATGCCTGACTCGTTCTTTTTTGGCCGCTCTTCAGTGAGAATCTTGTGACCCCAAGGGGAAGGAATAGATTCATCGAATTTTCTTAACAAAACGACTGCTGGAAGGCCCGCACGTTATATTCGATTTCTTTTTATTATAATAGGGTATAAATCCTTCGTATTTGTTACATTATCACTCATCAAAACACCCCTAAACCGTTAAAGGGATAATAAGCTCAGCATAAACTCGTGCTCGGCATGACAGAATTATGCCATCAGATTCCAAAAACACCGGTAGAAAAAAGATTGCAAAATTCTACAGCTGAGTAAACACCGCTTTTATCGTTCACACTTTAAAACTTCATGATCTGCGACATGTTGGAATCACTGTGACGTTTGACGGGTCATACGGTTTTTATGCAGATGGTGCTGCGACAAAAATCCCGTTGTCATCCGGGCTTTATCCCATACGGTAAAGCATTAAACAGCAACAACGGGAGCAATAGCAGCGTTTCTTCTACCGCTATCGAGTGATGTGGCGTGATATTCCTGTCTCAGAAAGAGAGCTCATGAAATCATATGCAAAATGCCACATGTCAACCTGTATATCAATTCGACATTCATCTATCACGATCTTCATAATCTTCTCGAGCGTAAAGAAAGGTCCACAGATCTGTCAAAAGCCATCGACACAATAATTTACAATTGGCCTACATGTTATTAGCTACACTGCCTGGAGCACAACTACGTCACAGGAATAATGTTAGGTGATATTTCAGAGATTTTCATTGGCTAACGGCTGTCAGGCTTGTTATAATGGCAACCTCCACGGATTCTTGTCGATCTGAGCAATAGATCTGATGTTCAAAACATTCTCATTCATTCGAAATTACTAGAAACGCTGATTTGTTTTGTTTTTCGAAAACTAATGATATAGTTCTTTCGATATTAGTATGCATCGACTTAGAGTTTTCTATTCCTTTAAAGAGCAGTTCCGTGTTATGCACGAAAGTTACCAATTATATATTATAATTTTGATTCATCCATCCCATAGAATATTCGTACAACAGAAATGTAATATTAGGGTTGTGCAGTACCATACCGGATTTCCATGATATATTCATCATCCGCCTATGAGTGAAATCGCAACATCCGATCAGTCGTTTTCCATGAAGAATTTTCGCGTTCTACAGTCGTACTACCTTCTTCATACGACAGTATTACAGAGGATTTCATAACAGTTTACCTATATATCTTTCAATGATAAGAAATTACATGCTTAGACAATCAAAACATCACATGTAACTTTGCATGTCCTATCTGAAGTTGTCAACTTATAATAATATGTTTATTTCATTTGGTGTGTATCGATGATTCTCATTGGCTGATTGGCTGTTTGAAAGCACATCATCCAATCAGAGAGCAGCATGACAGTCGAAGTTAACTTTCAAGTTTGCAATTTCAAACACTACAAAAAAAATCACCTTCACACTTCGGAGAGCAACATCTCGTGTTTGTAAACATCACATCAGCCACAAGCGGTAAACTATTAAGAAATTCGAAGACGGCATGAAATCAAAACAGATACACATAGCTAATTTCTTGAAAGAGAAAAACGGTCAAAAGTTTTCAGTAAGACCGGTAAGACATGATGTTCATATTGTCTAATCCTCTGCACTGACCAGTTAACGAACGTTAACTCTGAGCTTTATTTTCACACAACTTTGTTGGAAAACCACATTCTTGTACCATTGGCATGCTATCAAATCACACGATTTCATTACAGGAATATGCTCTTCAATTTTTATACTCTTTTGAACATCATGAGGGGAACATGCTCAGATGGTATCCTAACAATTGATGTTTGGGACTGTTTTCTCTGTAATGAGATAATGAAAACGTATAATTATTTGTGTTGTAGTTGTCCAACAGGGACATGATGCAGTTCCCCGGGATGTAAGGCAAAGAGGACGTGGTGTTGAGTATTACAATGTAGTACAATTTTCTGAAAATCCTTCTGCCGTTCCTGCTGATGAGTTCGAGGCATATGTGAGACAGAAACGAAATCAGGACGGTTTCGGACCAGAATATGAGGTTAGCAATTGAGCATCCCACTGATAAAATCTTGATATTACCCTTAATAAGATGGATGTTTAAATAATACTCATAACAATCGATATGATACATTGCGATCTAAGGTAAACGTACCAGTTTTTTCAACATTTTAACTCGTCAGCAATATACAATATTGTGTTTCCAATTGCTGGGCATGCAGGACTATTATATCATCACAGCTCTTTGGTTCGTATATTAATCTCGCATAACCCGGTAATCGAGGGTCGTGTGATCGCGCCGTTGAAATTCTCTCACGGACATCTACAAAATGTTGACTGTGACAAAAAAAAACCCTCGTGGTATTTGGGTGTTCGGGTATAACACATTCCGGACATATGCGTTTGCCGTTATGGTTTCCCACATATATCTTATCACATAACTGCAGTATTATTAGCGACGTATGGGCATGATATAATGTGCTGTTTATTTTATCCAAATACATGCATCGGGTATTAATATCATTAGCCACACACGAAGTAGTGATGGGTAATGCACTATTTCGACTCTATTGAGCTGCATAGCTGGAATAGTGCTCACACAGCACGTAATTGATTTTGGCGAAGCGAACCGAACAGGTCAGTCATTTTGGTTGCCTATCTCGTCAACTGAACGTTTGTTTACTCATTTACAGCGTCTGTATGGAGTCTTCCCGATGTGTGCTTATTCCTTGCAATATATCTGCAACATCAAAATGCGTTTCGTATTCGCAAAGTTCTTTCTGGTTTACCGTGGCATGTCGTCACCTCGCAGAGAACATGCCAACACGTCACGCGCATGTTTTGGGGAATATATTGGCTCATAGCATATACAGCACACTGTGATGCGCGACAGCTAGGGCCGATTTTTTTCCTGGAAGGAAACGAAGGCAAAATATTTTTGGATCAAGCAGACGATGAAATTTTTCGAATCATATCATCATAATATGCATAAAAGCGGTTATGTGATAAGTAACGCTAAAGCCCGCAACATATAAAGCCTTCTCTACTTCTGTCATAACTTTCATATTAAATAATCACTTGTGTAAGTTCCTCTATATATCATATTACTTTTTATAAGGTTTAAATAATACTTACTACACTGATTTCTTTTGTTTTTTGTGTCCTTCTTCTAAATGATTGTATTCGTTTCACCTGTTTCAAAAAGATTCGTCATGCTGAAAGTCGTACCGTACTGTCCGTGTAGAATCGTTGCGTTAGTTCCATTACTTTCTTTGCAGAATCACCCGAAAGGTATACAAGCAAACATTGAGGTAGCCAAGAAACCACAAAACAAAGGGAAGAGCCGCTACCACAATATTGTGGCATGTGAGTTACTTCTACCATTCTACTTTATTCTTACCATGCTTACGTTATCTAAAATAACTCTTTTTCGTTCGAATATAGCAGTATGTCGATCCCCAAACTATTCTATGCGGTTGATCGTATATGAGAGTAAATAATATTGTGAGTCTGTGCCGAAAAAGAACGGCACAGACTTGGAATATCATTTTAAAATAGTGACACATATTTACAGTGTTTTGTGGTATTTCAGATGACCATTCCAGGGTCGTTTTGGAGCCATTAGAAGATGATCCAGACTCCGACTACATAAATGCCTGTTATATTCATGTGAGGCTAAGTATATTCTATTATTCTATTATTTGTGTACAAGATACTCACAGCGATACAAAATATCAAGACATAATAAAGCAGGAATAGCATCATGACGCCTGATTAAGTCCCTCGGGGGTTATAATATTAATGAACAATAATTTTGATTATAAAGTCCATAAAGCAGAAATCGATCTACAAAGCAATTATATTATTATAGATATGGAAATCTCCGACTTACCTGTTACGCTTGCTAGTATATACGGCCCCTCTGATATCATATGTGGAAATTGGAACCTTGTTTTGAATCCCTCAATGGATACCGACAATTATGAACAGATAAACAACCCCAATGCTCGCCAACCTGTAGTGAATATCATAAATGACAGTGACTTTGTGGATGTTTGGAGAACTACGCATGAATCTGAAAGAAAATACACCTGGATACGTAGAATCCCAGAAAGCATGCTAGAGTCAACTTTTTCATCGTTAGTTCTGACATTTTCAATATTGCAACAAATTCGCGGATCGCACCAGGATACAGAACAGATTTTTAGCAATTACATTAGAATGCAGTTTTCAGAAAGGGGGAGAGGTATTGGAAATTAAATTGTTCGTTAATAAAAGAAAAAAATAATATCTTGATTTAGTCAAATCACTAATTAACCAAACTATCGATGAATATACTCCACTACCTTTCAATCGTGACAGCCTACCTTCGTGACAGCCTACCTAATATTGCTAAGCAAGACGTACAATTGTGTATAGACGATTAATTGTTTTTTTTGGACTGGTTACAAATGAAAATCAGGGGGGCAACAATTACAGTCTTCAACAAACAAAAAGAAAGACCGGAAAAGTTGGAACCTGAAATCCAAGCACTTCAAGAAGAAATACAAAAAACTACACGAATATAGAGGAAACTAAATTGGCTAAGCTAAATATCGTTAAAAATTAACTTGAAAATCTCAGAAAAAAAGGAATTGATGGTATAATGGCCAGGACAAAGGCAAACTAGTTGGATCTGGAGAAAAGCTGACTAAATAATTTGTAGGCCCTCGAAAAAAAGAAATTACACAAATAAACTAATAAAGTTAACGGTCGATGACAGAAACTATTTTACACGCACAAAAAGACTGTTATAAGGACTTGCATGTAAAGTAAAGTTAAACCGGTAAAGGATGTTTCATATTTCTTAAATAAACTCAACATGAGCGGATTAAATTATATAGATATCCAACAAATTAGAGGGAGAGATATACTGAGTCTTAAACCATGAAAAATGACAAAAGTCCAGGACTTGATAGAGTATTTTGGAAGGATATAGGGCATTTTATTTTGAAATCAATAAACTCAGGTTTTCGAGGGAGAGGCGGGGGGAATTATTCATCACTCAGAAACAAGGGGTGATAAAATGTCTACCAAAACGAAATAAGGCTAGAAACTTTCTGAAAAACTGGCGCCACATTACATTGTTAAACGTCATAAATTAACCGGTGGATGTATCGCGAACGATAGTTAACGAAGACCAGAAGAGGATTATCTCGGGCAGTCAGTACGGCGTATCACGTTGGGCACACCGATTCTCGTCATATCACAGAAGTTAAGCAACGTTGAGCTCGGTCAATACTTGGATGGGTGACCGGGTGCTGTACTAGCTGGACTGATCAGTGTCCAGGATAATAGGAACTGTGGACACTCTCGTGTTCTGGCACATGTAGGCACCGTCGTGATATGAATGGAAAAATGATGAAAACGACGTTAAGTCCTACTCACTCACTCACCCTTTTTGGGGCCGATATATTAGAGAAAATAGAAGAATTTTATATGATCTACTATTTGAAACAAACGATAGAGGAATGGCTGGTTTATTATTATCTAATGATTTTGAAAAAAACAGTGAACTCTGTTTCTTGGGACTTTATGCACGAGGTACTGAAATCCCTGAATGTTGGTAAAAAAATTCAAAAATAGATAAAATTATTTTTCACTAATATAAACATGAGCAGTAGGGTAGGCATTAGGGCTCCGACGCGAACTGAACTCTTGAAAATCCCCACCCCATATTGAAATCCTGCCTATATTAAGATGGGCTCTGCCCAAGTCAGAATCACCAGTGATTTTCATCAAAAATCACCAGAAATTTTCATCAAAAGTAGGTCAGCTCAGAACTTGCTGGTAACAGTCCCCTAATGCACCTTCCTGCCGAAAATCAAGGTTCTAATGTCAACGGTTCTCCTTATTTTGCCGACGAAAGGATCGGATGGACTGACTCATTGCCGGAAAATTTGCAAATGAGAGCATACTTCGTAGGAATACTTCATTCAGCATAGTGGAACCGAGTTTAAAATCAGTCAATACATCGATGACACTCCAATTCTTAACGGTTCGGAAGACTTCTTAAACAGGCAATAAAACGTATTGCAGTATTTTATAGATAATCAGGCCTTAAACATGTTAAAATTAATATTGAGAAAACGAAAGCTATATGGATAGTATTTGAAGCTATGCGCTGGAATAAACCTTGACTTGGTAAATGACTTTATTGTATTGGATATCAACTTCTCCACAGTTAATTTCCAGGATATGTAGAAAATCAGCTATCTCACCAAATTGAATGACATGAAAAAAACCTTCAAAAATGGAGGCTCAGAAATCTGCCACTATTGAGGAAAATTACAATTATAAAATCGCTTGCTCTATCCAAATTGATACACATTTCCCTTGCCGCGGCAAAACCCACCTGAAACCATTATAAAACATCTCAACTCATTGCTGTACAAATTCTTGTGGAACGATGGCCTCGATATAATTAAAATAACTATAGTAACACGCGACTACAAGATTGGGGGCTTGAGATTTATCAACATTATGCCATTCATTCAATCTCTTAAGATCTCCTGGATGCGGCATCTAATATTTAAGAGTACAAACTGGAATTAATTATTTGAATCGGAAAGCAAATATATACGTGATTTAATTGACTCAAATGGCAATATTGAAGAAAATGTATAACATAAATGGTACTTACTTGAACTTATTAACAATATACCTCAAGACTGGTTGACGAATTTAAGTAGAGTTCTGCACTATACAGAAGGAATCCCCACATACTAACTACTTATTTTCAAACCTTGGTAAGGCAATAAAATGGAGGTAGATGCTTTTACATATTAAACAACGACCAGTATTGCTCGCCAAATTCAATGCAGAAATGGGAGGGGTATCTAGTCAATTGAGTAAATGTCCATGCCTCAACATTCCATTGCACTAATTATACAGCTCTAAGAGACTTCCAATATAAAACGTTGCATAGAATTCTGGTCACAAGTACTTTTCTGAAGAAAAAAAGGATTTACAGGCGACAATATATGTGACTACTGCGGAGGTTGAAACTCTAGATCATCTCTTAATAGAGTGCCCTAAAGTGAAAACACTCTGGCAATATTTTGAAAAATGTCTCCAGAAAACGGCACAATGAGGGGACAGATATCCGACGATAAAATAATTCTGTGTTGGGTTAAAGACCAGTGTCTGATGAACACATTCATGTTGTTAACAAAGAAATATATCTTTAAAACTAGAACTGAGAAGCGTGTTCATATTAAGTGAATATTTGACTTTTTTCAATCAATACACAGCAGAAAAATATATCGCTAATATCACGAATAATATCAGAGATGGTGTTTATTTGAAAATTATTTTGAAACACTAAAAACTTTGTTGTATGCTAGAAATTTTAATGCATGGGGTACATGAAATGTATGACTGTGAGAGTGGCACCATTTGGGAGTAAAGAGTGATAATTGAAATATAATAGTAGTATGTACATAAGTTCTTAAAAGATTAATTATCTACAATGGCATTGAATTATTATTACTATTGTATGAATGTAACCAGAAATATGAAAAGGAATAACAATAACATTTAAAGAAATGGGAGATTTTTTCCACGGACGTCCAGTTTGCACTTCGGATCAAGCTCGCATTTTTCCTCGTACACACCTCAAGAGGATAGTCACAGGCGGATGCAATTTTGGGTTGATAGGGGCAAAGAGACGACTCCAAAATGACTGCTGTCTTGGCTGTTAGGTTATCGGGCGGACTTGCGGAAAGACTGGCTTTGGTTTCAGCTTTCTTCAAAACAAAGAACAATATATTCCAAAGTATAGACATTGATATATGTATTATATATTTCTTGTTTCTTGCCTTATTTAGGGCTTTGGAGAGGAGAATAAGTACATTGCTTCACAAGGTATGTATGTTGCTTCTCTAAAACCACAATTACGTGAACGTTTATTACTTAGTAGTATAAATTAGGATATTACTGCATATCATCTAGTAATATTAATATTTAGTTATTGTAGCATACGTTGCAGAAATACGTTTCATGGACATGACCTCAACGTTAGGAGTCGGATCAAATACCTCGGTCAAGATTTTGCATTATTTATACTTCGTGTTTCTCTCTGTCGGTTTGGTATTCTGTGGAATATAATAGCCCCCGTTCGAAGGAAGGTAGGTTGCTTTCGATGTTACAACAGTTAATATGAATTTATAATACAAAGGAATCAAGAACCTACAGAGAAGTACTATCAAAGTGGATTCCATCCTCCGTAGCCTCACGTATGCGACATCAGATTTCTAAGTCATGCCGCACAAAGATCATTGTTTTCTTATACTTTATATTATCGTGTCTGTTGGGTGTTTTGCTTAAGTGTCTTATTAGCTTTACTTTGATACCAATAAGAAGCAAATACCTATATATATATATATATATTTATACATTAGCGCGCTTGTTGTTTGTTGGACCAAGTATGTGTAGCAGTATAACAAGGTGTTCCGGTGTCTCTGATGTTTAGAGATACGATATGGTTTCATGGATTCATTTTCTTCCATTCTTTCTTCGAACATTCACTATGTATATCGTACCTAGAACTTAGGTGTTCAATTGTATTCTGCATTCTCAACATCGATAATCTATGCATTAGGCCTACTTCTCGGTAAATCGAAAACATTTACGATTTTGCATGCTATATTCACGTTGAAAAGCTCGGACCAACCAAAGTGTAACATACGTGTTGATATTTATAATGTTAATGACGTCACGAAACATGCAAATTACATATCTCGTTTTCTTATTCCGAGATTCAATGAGAACTAGTCTTTGGATGTTCCTAGAGCTGTCTATACGAATTATAGATTATGTGCAGCATCAGTGTGAGAGCAATCATCGCCAATACATTTGTGGTAGACAATGAAATACATCGTGTGTTCTTTCAGCAGGTTTGCTGGTTATAACATCTTTCTGTTTTCAGGCGCGACTTCAATAAATATTGACGATTTTTGGCGAACCATCTGGCAGGTGAACACTGGGAAAATCGTAATGCTTACAAATCTAATGGAGGACTTGAAGGTAGCGTCATAGTTACTTCTTAGTGATTAATTCAATACCGAGGTGGACGAGACAATTCAATTGGATGTTTTGAATAAGTGTCTTATTGGGGAAAATCGTTTCAAAAATTCATTGGCTCATCTTGGGGAGCTATGTTGGAACAGCCTTCTAAATGAGATTCATAGCTGTGGAACAGTTCAAACTGTTAAACGACATTGTAAAAAATATATTTTAAGTCACATAGAATCGTTTTAATATCTTAGTGATACATATACTGTGTCATAATCAGTGCATTAATAGTTTGTGATGTTTTCATTTGTTTTTATCCATATTTTGTTGTTTAACTATCTTCTGTTTTATCCCCTTAATGTATATATGTATATTATTTGCGCCGAAATGAAAAACAGCTCCGCTGATTCTTATGCCAATAAACTGAAACTGAATTATGACGATAAGAAGAGGGTGTGAACTTCACATATTCGGATATGAGCAGTGGTGGGCGGAGGTGTTGGGATTGATGACAAGTAACATGAGGACAACTCAACAACCCCATAACAAAATGTCACGGTTCAGCAATCCGTTATTCTACATTGCATCTCATATTTCAGCCTCTCTTCTATTGCTGAACTACAAGCGAACTACAATAGTAGAACATAAGAGAGCGATAGGGAGTCTTCAAAATCAGTCATAGCTGAACACGCTTGGACATGCATTAAATTACAACACATATAAGGGAAGTGGGAAGAGGTGCCGACATACTGACTGCGTCATAGTCTTCTGGTAACCTATTCTAAAGCACGTACCAAGAATCTAACGATTCGAGGTATGTGTTGTATCTCAGGTACGTTTTTATTGTACCTGTTCATGTGGCAACTTGAATGATATGACCACACGGCCCCTAGCACCGGCATAAGCGGTATTAGATACAAATCTAGAGAGCTACGATGGAAATGCTCTGACAACTCGTATACTGGTAATTGGTGAGCTGTTTCGCTGTGACAACTCGTACATTGGAGATTGGTGAGCTGTATCGTCGTCAGATGTAAATGACGGCAATTAACACAAAAGACTAGTCTGTAAGGCCCGAGGTCGACCCAGCATCAACTTCCCATAAATGCCAACATATATCAAAGACCAAAACGTCTGTACAGGGAGCGGGCCCCGGGGGCGAAACGTCCACCAGCAGAATCTCGCCATATACAGGTAAAAATTACAACACATATAAGGGAAGTGGGAAGAGGTGCCGACATACTGACTGCGTCATATATCTTCACAGAATAGTCTTCTGGTAAACCTATTCTAAAGCACGTACCAAGAATCTAACGATTCGAGGTATGTGTTGTATCTCCGGTACGCTTTTATTGTACCTGTTCATGTGACAACTTGAATGATATGACCACACGGCCCCTAGCACCGGCATAAGCGGTATTAGATACAAATCTACCAATTACCAGTATACGAGTTGTCAAACTCGTACATTGGAGATTGGTGAGCTGTATCGTCGTCATATGTAAATGACGGCAATTAACACAAAAGACTAGTCTGTAAGGCCCGATGTCGACCCAGTATCAACTTCCCACAAATGCCAACATATATCAAAGACCAAAAGGTCTGTACAGGGGGCGGGCCTCGGGGACGAAACGTCCACCAGCAGAATCTCGCCATATACAGGTAAAAATTACAACACATATAAGGGAAGTGGGAAGAGGTGCCGACATACTGACTGCGTCATATACTTCACAGAATAGTCTTCTGGTAAACCTATTCTAAAGCACGTACCAAGAATCTAACGATTCGAGGTATGTGTTGTATCTCCGGTACGCTTTTATTGTACCTGTTCATGTGGCAACTTGAATGATATGACCACACGGCCCCTAGCACCGGCATAAGCGGTATTAGATACAAATCTAGAAATTACCAGTATACTGAGTTGTTTCAAACTCGTACATTGGAGATTGGTGAGCTGTATCGTCGTCAGATGTAAATGACGGCAATTAACACAAAAGACTAGTCTGTAAGGCCCGATGTCGACCCAGCATCAACTTCCCACAAATGCCAACATATATCAAAGACCAAAAGGTCTGTACAGGGGGCGGGCCTCGGGGACGAAACGTCCACCAGCAGAATCTCGCCATATACAGGTAAAAATTACAACACATATAAGGGAAGTGGGAAGAGGTGCCGACATACTGACTGCGTCATATGACTTCACAGAATAGTCTTCTGGTAAACCTATTCTAAAGCACATACCAAGAATCTAACGATTCGAGGTATGTGTTGTATCTCAGGTACGCTTTTATTGTACCTGTTCATGTGGCAACTTGAATGATATGACCACACGGCCCCTAGCACCGGCATAAGCGGTATTAGATACAAATCTAGAGAGCTATGATGGAAATGCTCCGACAACTCGTATACTGGTAATTGGTGAGCTGTTTCGCTGTGACAACTCGTACATTGGAGATTGGTGAGCTGTATCGTCGTCAGATGTAAATGACGGCATTTAACACAAAAGACTAGTCTGTAAGGCCCGATGTCGACCCAGCATCAACTTCCCACAAATGCCAACATATATCAAAGACCAAAAGGTCTGTACAGGGGGCGGGCCTCGGGGACGAAACGTCCACCAGCAGAATCTCACCATATACAGGTAAAAATTACAACACATATAAGGGAAGTGGGAAGAGGTGCCGACATACTGACTGCGTCATATGACTTCACAGAATAGTCTTCTGGTTAACCTATTCTAAAGCACATACCAAGAATCTAACGATTCGTGATATGTGTTGTATCTCAGGTACGCTTTTATTGTACCTGTTCATGTGGCAGCTTGAATGATATGACCACACGGCCCCTAGCACCGGCATAAGCGGTATTAGATACAAATCTAGAGAGCTATGATGGAAATGCTCCGACAACTCGTATACTGGTAATTGGTGAGCTGTTTCGCTGTGACAACTCGTACATTGGAGATTGGTGAGCTGTATCGTCGTCAGATGTAAATGACGGCATTTAACACAAAAGACTAGCCTGTAAGGCCCGATGTCGACCCAGCATCAACTTCCCACAAATGCCAACATATATCAAAGACCAAAAGGTCTGTACAAGGGGCGGGCCTCGGGGACGAAACGTCCACCAGCAGAATCTCACCATATACAGGTAAAAATTACAACATATATAAGGGAAGTGGGAAGAGGTGCCGACATACTGACTACGTCATATGACTTCACAGAATAGTCTTCTAGTAAACCTATTCTAAAGCACGTACCAAGAATCTAACGATTCGAGGTATGTGTTGTATCTCCGGTACGCTTTTATTGTACCTGTTCATGTGGCAACTTGAATGATATGACCACACGGCCCCTAGCACCGGCATAAGCGGTATTAGATACAAATCTAGAGAGCTATTATGGAAATGCTCTGACAACTCGTATACTGGTAATTGGTGAGCTGTTTCGCTGTGACAACTCGTACATTGGAGATTGGTGAGCTGTATTGTCGTCAGGTGTAAATGACAGCAGCTAACACAAAAGACTAGTCTGTAAGGCCCGATGTCGACCCAGCATCAACTTCCCACAAATGCCAACATATATCAAAGACCAAAAGGTATGTACAGGGGGCGGGCCTCGGGGACGAAACGTCCACCAGCAGAATCTCGCCATATACAGGTAAAAGTTACAACACATATAAAGGAAGTGGGAAGAGGTGCCGACATACTGACTGCGTCATATGACTTCACAGAATAGTCTTCTGGTAAACCTATTCTAAAGCACGTACCAAGAATCTAACGATTCGAGGTATGTGTTGTATCTCAGGTACGCTTTCATTGTACCTGTTCATGTGGCAACTTGAATGATATGACCACACGGCCCCTAGTACCGGCATAAGCGGTATTAGATACAAATCTAGACATCTATGATGGAAATGCTCTGACAACTCGTATACTGGTAATTGGTGAGCTGTTTCGCTGTGACAACTCGTACATTGGAGATTGGTGAGCTGTATCGTCGTCAGATGTAAATGACGGCAATTAACACAAAAGACTAGTCTGTAAGGCCCGATGTCGACCCAGCATCAACTTCCCACAAATGCCAACATATATCAAAGACCAAAAGGTCTGTACAGGGGGCGGGCCTCGGGTACGAAACGTCCACCAGCAGAATCGCGCCATAAACAGGTAAAAATTACAACACATATAAGTGGAATAGGTTACACACAGTAGTACAAAGGGAAAGCTAAGGAAACTTGTTAATAGGCTGCATTAGGCAGATTTGAATCGAGGTTCTGGCAGAGAAATTAACAAAATTTAGAAGCGTTGGTTCAATATCTTCGGTGATTTGATTGAATATTTGAATACCGTTTTTTTTCCAGTCTTATTAGATGTGTCCATTGAAAATATATATACGCGTCGCGTATGTGAATACGATACCGGTGAAAGACTATATATATGTTTATGTTTTGTTAATAGCGTTGATCCGTTCTCCATGACGTAACGTCATTATATCTCCCGTTTAATGTTTGTCACCGTTCTTCATGACTCTAGCCTCCATGGCAGTTGGTCAACATTTAGAATCTATGTTGTATATCTCCATAAAACACTCAGTCATTCATGAAAACGGATAATCAATTGGACAATCTGTATACTTACTTACTGGCAATTTTCATCACATTTAACAGATCACTTGATTAAGGCTCCGGTATGATAGTCGACAGCTTGTCCATTAAATATATATTACAGGTGTCTGGTCCGTCATTCATAATTCAGCCGTCGTCCATTAAAGAATATCCGCGTCCATAATCCAAAGGCCTTTTCCATATTCCATATAACAGCATCTAGAGAAAGATGTATATCAGTCACGCTTTGATTGTGATTGTTCATATGAGCGCCATGCGGATCTTGAGTTACATGCGTTCACACGGTCCCTAGCACCTGGTTGAGCGGAATTAGACACAAGTTACGAAACGTAACGCCATAGATCTTGCATGCGGCGCTCGTATTTTGCTATCAGCATGCGATATTTATTGCCAAATTTGAGAAACTTTGAGTGGAGGCGCTTGGTGATATAGCCCTGTTTTATAAGTTTCTGCAACAACGCTTTGTGACGTTGATTAGAACAGAGGATCAGGCAAATTCTACTAGGTGAGATATGTATACGCCATATACAGGTCCCACTGGAATATTACTGTCCAAAAAGGGATAGTTTACGATATAGTTCAGAATCTACACAATAGTTTCTTCGATTAAACCAAGTAAATTTGAACACTATTCACGATCAGTGAAATGTGTATTTTCTTTCGTAGACAAAGTGTGAGCTCTATTGGCCCCAATCTGTATCCGAGACTTCTGAATTCGGCCTAATCCGGGTAACACTGTTGGATGAAGACATATTTGCAGACTTCACCATGAGAACGCTGCAGGTTACAAACAACAAGGTGAGTGTCCAAGATAGGGTAAACCGTCACAGGTTGATATGTCATTATTTGATATAATAACCGTCGTATGCAGCTTAATTGTGAAACGGATATCAGGAATATATACTGACCATAAAGAGACAATTCTGAAATTCATGGAAGAGTTTAAAATCAAGATTTGCAATGATTAGTTTGTTTAAAAACATCTCCCTCGTGCAAGTAATGCTACTTTCTCGAAGTAGTTTCGTTGGAAAATTGTTAACAATAATTATCCGAAGAATTCAAGACAAAAAGTGGTTTTCACAGAATTTCCACAAAAGCATTTTAAGTCTTATTTTAATTACAAACATTTTGTGCTATTAACTCCCAAGAATCTGAAGCGGAATTCAGATATTTTTGTTTAATTAAAAATAATCAATTCACCGCGGGACGTACTTTTGGTATTCAATAAATGGTTGCGTGAGCGTTTCATTAAATACCGTAGCCGTCGGCTTTGATTGTTACTACTATTTTCAAAACTGTCTTACCGCTCAGATATATCGCATCTTCCGGTGGCATTTTGTGACAAATCATGGATTATCTTTTTTCTTGTTTGTAACGTTTTGTTTTATACCTGATATCACTGCTGAATGATAAATTATCTTTTTCTCTTGTTTGTAACGTTTTGTTTTATACCTGATATCACTGCTGAATGATGGGTTAGTAGCTTCTTACTTCTCATACATGTACAAACTCCTGTTTCATGTCTACGTCAGATTCTTTGTGAGATATCACATGTTCAAACATGTCAAAGGTTGAGATATGACAAACCAGTCTTGTGAAATCTCGAAATATCTTGTTTCCAGTGGCGGTGCATTTTACTTGACTTTCAGCTTTCTCTGTTCTTGCAGCAACCCAGGACAACAAAGGAAATCAAACAGTTCCACTTCACCGCATGGCCCGATCACGGGGTACCCTCCCAGGCCACGGGGCTTCTAAACTTCCGTGACAAAGTAAACGCAACCGAAACGAAGCTGAACGGACCGCTCTTCGTACACTGCAGGTAATCTACTCTGTTGGTGTCTGTGCCATATGTGAATCCTAGACACATCAATATGAAATAATAACAGGATATTTTAATTTCTCGAGAGATCTGTGCTTGTGACACCAAACCTTAAGCCTCCCGTGATCCCGTGATCCTGGTGCTGTATGTAGCACTCTTGTCTAAAGCCCGGCGCACTCGAGAGATATCAGCTGAGCTAACGGCCTCAATTGCCTGTCAGCTCAGGGGTTAGCTCTCGTGTGGTTTCAGTGCACACGGTGAGCAAAAGTTTCACGAAATTGATTTCAGTTCCCGCATAACGTCTTCTTTAAGTCCATTTTGAAGAGTCGTGCGTATGAATCGCGTGAAAATAACATTCGATTCATTGGCCGGTCCAATAAAACTGCTGAGCTGTTGGCTTGCGTTCGCCCCACACGTTTTGTTGCCACATGTTGCCACATGAACAGGTAGAATAAAAGCGTACCTGAGATACAACACATATCACGAATCGTTAGATTCTTGGTATGTGCTTTAGAATAGGTTAACCGAAAGACTATACTGTGAAGTCATGTGACTCTATCAGTATGTCGGCACCTCTTCCCACTTCCCTTATATGTGTTGTAATTTGGCCTCGCGAGGCGAAATTATCAAACAAGTTTGATATTTTTTCACCGGCCTCGCGAGGCCAAAAACTGCCCACACGAGAGCTAGCCCCTGAGCTGACAGGCAATTGAGGCCGTCAGTTCAGCTTAACAGGTGAATAAATCCTCTAGGTATATTACTATCCATCATCCGAACGCATGGCACGATCATACGTAGAAACTTCTGCTCGTAGCCATGCGGTAACGGGTGCTATCTGAGTGTAATAGGGCGTTTCCCAAATGGTCACATCCGACTGGTCCCGTTACATCCGACATCGGTGCAATCACATTCATACAACGAAGACACACCTCCAGAAAGCGATCGATTGAAATGATCCCATGGTGGGCCTCGAAGTGCCCCCATCACAAAATAAAAAGCATATCATTTTGCTGTGGTCTGCCGCCGATTTTATTTTGTTTTCAAATATGTTAGGCCGTTTGTAATATGATTTTTCTTAAGATAAACAAAGAAGCATGCTCCACTAGAGTGAGAAATAAAATAGCTAATTCGCACAACTTCGTTTTGGTCTCGCGTAGACTCCCCCAGTCGTGCGCCTCGTGAAACTGACACGTCTGCACGTCTGAGAAATATTTGAATACAGATAATCGTTTAAATGGGGCCGACATTTGACCTCATGCTTTGGGAACAACTTTCGAACTGGATTATCTTCCTCTAGATAGATGGCGCCGTGTGAAATACATGCCGAATCACAGCGACAATCTAAGGGTAGTGTTAAGTGAAACGTGAAATGCCCTTAGCAAGCTAAGATGATTACTATCTCCCTGTAGTAACACTATGTGGTTACAAGATGATTCGGATCGGTAATCACCGATCAAGATGACAGACAGATGGAAATCTACCAGTCTTGATAAATGCCTGAAGGGTGGTCTAGGATTTGCTGGCGATGGAGACTGTATTCGTCATTTGATTAATTCTCTTCATGCATAATCAGGTTACAGTCTAGGTGAGAATTGTCAGTCAGGAGTAAGATGTCTGATCTGATGAGCCACTCTCTGTGATCTTCGTAGGATGGACAGTGTATCTGGTAGTGTTCAGTTGTCTCCCTTCGTCCGCAGGTGCAGTTTTGACTCTTTTTGCTATCAAAGAGGTTTTTGTAGCTGTTTAAATCAGAGTATACTTAGAGTTCTCAGCTGTGTTACAAGAGACGACCATAATTTGCTAAGGTGGCTGGCGGGCTGGATGGTGTTAAATTGATTATGTATTTTGTACAGTTGTCTGCCCCTGATGGTGGCATCCCATCTGCGTTGCAACATGATCTCTGTTGTGGTCTTCGCTGCCTTCATTATGTCACCTGTTGTTGTTATGTTTAGAGACTTGTCCAGTTTGGCTGCTAGTTGGGCTGCTTCTTTTGCAAGTTCATCCGCCTCATCATTTCCTTTGCTGTTTGCATATCCTGGAACACATGAATATTCATCGTAACTGAGCGCCCTCAACTTTTGTTTCTTTTGCAGATTTTTTTTTGTCTTGGATGGTCTAGTGTATCCCGAGGCTAGATTGTCTGTCTGATAGGATGTGGTGGCTGTGAATGTTATAAAATCTGCTGCAGATGACCATGAGATACAGGAAAGCCATATCATACGACAATCTTTACTGGTCCCTGTGATGTTTTGGGTATAACAGAGTCATGGGTTGTTAGAATTTATATCCTATGTAATTTATACACTATGTTCCCAACATGTATGTTATTTTTGTTCCTCGCCACGGAGAGGGACTTGGAAATGCTACTCGTCCGTCCGTCCTTCTGCCCGTCCCAGCCATGTTGTGAACGCGATATCTCGAGAACAATTCAACCGATCGACCTCAATCTTGAGGCGGCTTCACATCCGTGAGAAGATGGCTGGGATGGTTTTTTACCCAACTGCGTCATCCAAGATGGCCAGCGTTAGCCATCTTGTGTGTTACTCTAATGCTGTCAAGGAGTTTGACTGGAACTTATACACGTCGGGGGGCTATAGTTGTGATTGTGAATCGTCGAACTTTATCTATACACCATGCAAACATGTTGTGACAGGTGACCTTGATGTGGTGAGTGATAAGGATCTAAGATTACTCCTGATGAAGGGACCTATATATAGAGAGCCGAGAAATATAAATCTGAAGGCCGACCAGAAGATAGTCCTGTCTGCTTTGGAACAGTACGTTATTGATTGGTCTAAGCGAAAAGAAGTTGAACCTACATTACTCGCTGATTGGCTGGACCTCACCAAGAGCAAGGTCGTTGAAACAATCCGTCATATTGACAGAAGTACCCTTCCCCAAGCAAAACAAGTACTGAGAAGCCCCAATTCGCAAGAAGTTCTAGCAAATCTCCAGAGTAAATTCGTCATAGTCCCAGCAGACAAAGCTTCAAATAATATAATATTCATATGTAAATAGTACTATTCCCAGGTGCTGGTTGAAGAATTGAGTGTAAACATATCGTCATCAAATACGTCTACTTACTCTCAAACTGCATTTACTCTGGAAGATTTATTTAACACTCACAAAAGGTTTTTCAGGGAAAGAGATATTTGTCTTCCAACCAAACATAACGATATACCAAAAGTATACTGGACTCCCAAAATGCATAAATCACCATACAAAGCTAGATTCATAGCTGGTTCTAGAAGCTGCACCACCAAGCTTCTTTCAACCCTGTTGACGAGGGCCCTTCAGGAGGTAAAAACATTTTGGGAAAGGTATTGCGCCACTATTTCTAAAAACTCTGGCATTGAATGTATGTGAATATTGAAAAACTCAAAATGTCTTACGGAAGAACTTGATGCTAAAGGTCACATACCGTACAGACATGTATCCACATGGGATTTCTCGACTCTCTATACTACAATCCCTCATCAGGACCTTATTGACCGTCTAAGTTCATTAATAGTATCTGTGTTCAAGAAAACTGATCGTAGATATATTAATGTCGGAAGCCATAAAGCATTCTTTAGCTCTACTACATACAGGAGATATCATTCATGGGATGTCTCTTTGTTTATAGAGTTGCTTGAATTTCTCATTAAAAATATCTATGTGAAATTTGGCAACACAATATATCAACAGCATATAGGTATTTCAATGGGTACTAACTGTGCACCCCTATTGGCTGACCTATATCTGTTCTCTTATGAATATGACTATATGCAGGCGCTTTCAAAAACCGATCCATTCAAAGCCCGTTCCTTCTCATTCACCAAACGCTATATAGACGATCTTCTCGCTGTGGATAATCGCTATATAAATGACGCAGTGAAGGATATATATCCACCTTGACTGGATTTGAAGGAAACTACAGATAACCGTACATGTACATCATATTTAGACCTATATCTCTATAAAAATGAAGCGGGCCTTCTCTCTCGTCGATTGTATGACAAAAGAGATGATTACCATTTCGACATCGTAAACTATCCCTTTCTGGACAGTAATATTCCAGTGGGACCTGCATATGGCGTATACATATCACGCCTAGTAGCATTTGCTAGATTCTCATCCAAGATGTCCACCGTCAGTCATCTTGAATGACACACACCCATATAGCATGTTGTGAATCCGATATCTTGAGAGCAATTGAACTGATCACCTTCAAACTTGAGAGGTGGCTTCACATTGGTGATAACTAGAATTCGTGATGCAAGATGGCCGCCCCCAGCCATGTTGTGAATGTTATTTCTCGAGAACAATTCAACTGATCGATTTCAAATTTGGGGGATGCAAGATGGCTTGGATTTCAGAAAGAAGAAAGCACAATAACGGTATTTCTGCATCGTCCTACCCTCTTTCTTCCATAGACAACTTTGCAACATTGTCCTCCACAATTACTATATTTCCTTCACATTAACAAGACCACAAGCTTAATAACAATCTAACATCACACAAAAATATATGGTGATTATATCCCATGTGTGTGAAAGGCTAGTTTAAATAATTCATTAGTTATGGTCTTTGAATTTACATAAATATGTGCGTGAGACTTGCAGTTCTCGGATTCATTCTGATTCGAACTATCACTGAATTCAAAGTTCAAAGACAGGTAGGTGGTTCTCGAACATGGCACCCGATTGGTTACATACCCAAATAGCACATTCAGGTTATAAAAAAAATTATCTACGATGTCATAATGATGTTCATAAATGTTATAATGATGTCAAAGCGAAAATCTTTAAATATTTGAGCATATTATCTAAAACATTGACCACAATCGTTCGATAAAGTTTCTCTGAGAAACGCTAATAAATAAATTAGAAAATAAAAAAGTGAAACGACCGGTAATTGGATCGGCAGCAGAAAAATCTGCCGTATCTGTTTTATAGAGTTTATCACAAATGTCGAACAAAACCTTCAGAAAATGCTCCGACGATGTTGCGATAATATATGTCTAAGACTTTGGAACATTGAAATATAGCATCTGTTACTTGTTTGTAATATTTCAGATAGATGGGAGTAAAACATCGACGCAAAACCTTCTTTACATAACATTATGGACATATAAAACATTGATCATGTAACGTTTTAATAATGTTCTAACATTATTTAACGTAAATATCTAATCGTAACACAAGTTCAACCTCCTAAAAATGTTGTGAAATCGTTATTTATTAGCTGGATATAACAGTACCATATAATCATAATGTTTAAATGAAAAGTGAATCGTGATTTACAAAGCATATTTAGTATTAATGAATATTTAATCGTGATGCTCATTAATTGTAGCAGCCGGTATTAAACTTAGTCAAATTTTATCGAACAAGCTCTTAGCAGTTTCACCATGGCAGTTAATCAGGCCAGAGATAGATATTACAATAGCGAACCATAAAAAGGTAGACACGATCATCTCGTGTACACACAAGGATTTGGTCTATTGAGAGAAAAATACAGATCTCGTCAAGCTATTTATACAGACGGTTCTAAAGATGTTGAGAGAGTAGCGTGTGCTACTATCTTTAGTTCCGAAACTAAAACCCATCGACTTCCAGGTTAAAAAGTTTGATTTTCACTTCCGAAGCCAGAGCTCTATTGTCAGCTTTAGAAGGTATTGGGTCTACTATGGGAGGAAAATATGTCATATTCACAGATTCACTCTCATGCCTTCATGCAATTAAGAGTGGAACTTCAACTCATCCCACCATCTTGAACATTCTACAATTATATGACCGTAGATCTCATCAACAGATTGATGTGTTTTGTTTATTGCCTAGCCACGTTGGCATCAAAGGAAATACTGAATCTGATGAAATGGCTACGGCAGCCCTAGATAATTAGGTTGATCCTGTTGGAATCTCATATAGCGATTTCAAACCCTCTATCTGTGCTTATGTGAGAAAACTTTTTCAAGCTTTATGAGATGCGGTGGATAATAACAAACTTCATGAGTTCCAAGAAGTTGTTGGATATACTCATCTAAGCAGCCAGAAACGTTTCGATCAAGCCATGATCAGGCGATGCAGAATCGGCCATACACAATTACCTCAAGAATATTTACTAAAAAAGAACCAACCCCAGGGTGGATTCCATGTCACGAATCATATTGAAACATATTCTGATCGACTGTATAGATCTTAAGATAGCAAGAGATTCTTTTTATTTTGCAGCTACTTTATAAGATCTTTTTAGTCGGGTGAAAGAAGACTGTATTTGGGGTTATTTTAGAGAAATCGGTTTGTTCTATAAATTTTGATGTATGTACATGCTTTTGGTGTGTTGTGTTGATTACTTCTGGATTGCTGAGTTATTAACTTGTTTTTGTTGGAATACTTAGAATTTTGTTTGATCGCCGCTATATAGCTGAAATATTGATGAACGCGACGTTAAATCTTAATTCCCTCTCTTTCTCTCATTCAGTGCAGGGATAGGTCGGACAGGGACGTTCATCGGACTGGATTACCTCATACACCAGGCTAACGAGGATGGCGTCGTGGATGTGCCGGCCTGTGTCCGACTGATGAGACAACAAAGGGTCAACATGATACAAACCGAGGTAAATCAAAGATTGGTTATGATGGGAGAGGAGCTCACATCGTATATGACACCAATCGCTTAGTCTTGCCGTATGTTTCAAGGGCAATTCTATATCAGTGACGCAGAGATTCTCCATATTCGACAGCGGACTATAATATTATTTTGAATATCAGTTGACATATTTAGGCGAAAGAAGTTTTTTATGAAGAAAACGGAGCAGAAAAGCACTCCTAATACCGAAAGTATTGGCATATTGATCTTTCCCGAGAAAGACACTAGGAACGGGAAATGCAAATAATAGTATCGTCTCGCCGAAAAATAGCTAACGCGACGTAATACATTATTTACACGCTTTCCTTACTGTAAAAGGTTCGGTTTACATAGGCGTGTATATATATACTGACCAAGAGAACCTGGGAAAGTGATCGCAGTTCAGGCTCGCCATCCAGCCAACATTAAGCATTCAACGGAGATCAAATATATAGTTGATTTTCAATTATTTGCGGGAATTGTTATTGTTATGTCCATTTATTCCCCGACACAGGGGCAGTATGACTTCCTATATGATGCTCTGGTGGAGGCCATCAAGTTGTCCAACTGTTCAGTGCCGAGTACGGACTTCCGCAGCATGTACCGTAGCCTTTGTTTAGCTAACCCTGCCTCGGGCCAAACTAAACTACAGGAACAGTACCAGGTAAGAACCCCTCTTCCTTTGTCGACTCATATATTATGAAAATAATGTCATGTATTATGTATGTCAATTATCGGCGAGCCGTCTCTTTACGACCTTTACATGTTTCAGGTTTTGATGGACCTGTCGCCTACATTGAAGTCAACTGATGTGAATACCGCATTGGATCCAGCAAACATTCCGAAAAATCGCAACGTGAGCGTCCTGGCTGGTCAGTATATATTTAACTGCTCAACGAACAACTGTGGGACGGGAAATACGTATTTAAAAGTATAGACTGAAAAATGGCTAGACCGGTGCCTGCTTAGGCAATCATACTTCAAAGCTAAGGCTAGAATAATACTATCTCGACAATTGATTCAGTTTGATTTCAAGGTGCCCATGTACATTTGCCATGAAATGCTCAATGGCAATACGAATTTGAGCATCAGGAACCCCGGCTTTTATACGTGAAAATGGCTTTCTGCATTTATTGGCGAGAAGAGAGCTTATTGGTTCTCTTTCATACCTGCTTGGATCATAGTGTGCATCGTATCATAACAATTATCATGCGGAGAATGAATGCATTAGCTGTCAGCAGCTTCAAACGTCTCGATTATTGATGAACAGAAATTTCGCGGTTTCATTTACTTTTCTGATGGCCTTTTCTGTTCGTTAAACAGCCGACAGTGTTAGACCATTCTTGTCTACACCTGTACCTGGAACAAATGATTACATCAATGCTGTCTTTCTTTCGGTAAGTGGACTAATGACTTATCCATGATTGTTTGTTTTTATTTTCGTCATTTGGACCTGTAATTGAGTGTTCGATACATGTAAACAAGTTTCATACCAGGCCGGGATGGGGGAGCGGGTCATTAGACACCGTGCAATCCTTCCAATGACGTTGAAATTCGCTCAGGCCGTATTTTTCTCTCGAGCATGTATTTCATTTAACATCCACGCTATTAGAATTTTCTTTTTTTCGTCGATTTCTCAAGGGGTCAATTGTTTTTTGAGTGGTTCTTTTAATATGCAATTTTGCGGGTTTTAAAAGTAAGGGAAATCGTTTTGGGGGGAATCAAAATTGGTTATCTATATACAACATTGAATTTTTAAAACAACCCCAAATATTCTAGCATACAGAATATGTCTGGGAACCCCATAAATACACAGGCTTCTAATCGGCTAAAAGACGTTTACATTTATAAAGCACCAACAAAAATCCAACATGTAGGCGGTCGAAAAATTAATGCCGGTGGTTTAGAGAGTCATCCGATTATTGATTCAGAATAGATGTGGTGTACCAAGGCTGGTATGCACATTATATATCCTAGGATTATAGAACCCAGGAAGAGTCAGGAATGTGTTTTTGTGTTTAGGCATACAGGATGAAACGAGCCTTCATCGTCACCCAGATGCCTCTTCCTGGAACAGTCATAGACTTTTGGCGGCTGATCCACGAGCAGGATGTGAGATCCATCATCATGCTGAACTCCATGGAACAACCCAGAACGGTATAATGGAGCTCAAGGAATACAAATGTACCTGCATTAGTGCATAAACTATGATGAGGAATTAATCTTGAAACAATTCCATATCATCAATTATTGTCTTGCAAGTTAATACATGCTATAATGGTCCATATGTTTTCCACTTCTTATATGTTTCATTGTTCTTAACGCAGAGAGATAAATTTGTTCCAGGATATTGGAATATACTGGCCGGAGAGTTCGAGACAATACGGCCCCTTCGACGTAAAGACTCTCGAAATGGAGGAGGGGGATTTCTACGTCACACGCACTCTGCAGTTCAAATACAAGAAAGAGGTTAAGAACCAGATAAATATGCGCACGAGTCCAATGTTCATGGGCATTTTAATGAGGTCCTCTACAGAAATTGTCAACAGGCTATTGTCAGCACACGTGGTTAACATTATATCAATGAAAAATAAAAGGAACAAAACACTATAAACGATGAAATATAGTAATACATGACGAAAATAATTAAATGTATGTGGCTCAGTATAATAGAGGAGTGTAGAACGAAAATTTAGCTTGCTGTTCAGTGCACGTATGAGAAGTTTCTTAACGGTTCCTTGTTAGTAGTTTGCTCCCATGTGAATAAATTGGTGAGCACATATGATTAGACAGTAGATGGTCTGACAAGAGACCTTATCAATTTAATACAATTCCAAGTCCACTAACATCCACGATTTTCGTATACAGGACATGATTGGGTCTAGCATAATTCGTACAACAATAAAAGTAATGTTTGGTTTCTCCTGAATAAAATCAAAATTTGTTTATACGATGTAGTACTTGCCCGAGTATGCCCAAAGTCACTTTCGTTGTTACTATGTGGCGAATGATACCCAGTTCCGCCAACTGTATTGGTCACACACACATTGATTCTAGCAGTAGGCTCTTTCTTGTTCTCTGGTATGCAGAAAAACAAGGCTGACATCAAGCAGTTCCAGTGTACATTTTGGCCAGATAATACAGCGGTTCCGGGTTCTAGTGGCCCATTTGTCGCTTTGATGGAAGAAGTGGAAAGATGGCAACAAATGAGTGGAAACGGACCCGTTGTAGTGCACTGTTTGTAAGTACACTCAAGTCGCTACATCAAGTGTTGATATTCGACAAATAATGCAGGATTGTAGACTGAAATAATTGACATCTTTAAACAATGACAACTGTCAACTGTCTCTGAATCAGCTTAGCATAAAAATAGAAATTTGCTAAATTGGACCATCAGAAGACCATGAATACGACTGTGTTTATACATGTATGTGCGAATAGCCGGGTAGTTGGGAACACAAATGTTGCATTTCAGCCAAAAGTACTTTGATATGAATATTAGAGTGCAATTTGTTTTCTCAGGGATGGAGCTTCAAGAAGTGGTCTGTACTGTGCTGTCAGTTCAATCATCGAGAGACTGAAGGTGGACCAAGAGGTGAACATTCTACAGACCATCAAGCAGATGAGGGTCAACCGTCCAGAAATCATTGCCAATTTTGTAAGTTATCAAATCTGTATTTCCCTTCTGTTTACTCCATAACGGATAACAAATGTTCTCCAGATTAGCACCAGTGGTATCCGTTTTGAGGAAATGACGAATACATTACTGAGTATTCTCAAGTGGTAAAAATTATCTGGGTACTGTCGTTTCATAGTGTCAGTGCATTATGCTCGAAAGCATTACTTGATATTATGCTAGTGGGGTCATTTGATCAATAATTCATAAAACAAATAACACATATTTCAATAATCTTGAAGATCCGATTCGATTACTGAAACAGAATTGTTCCCAAATAATTCTGATATACAGATCGTGATATAGATATAATTTTACATTCAGACTTTGTCCACAGTCCCAGCTCGCGTCAATAGTCTAAACATTCTATTCAGTCATAACCAATTCAGTCAGATACAAAATAGAGGCACGTAAACACATGCTATTTACTCGCAAGATATACGAAGTTATAGTAGTGGAAGGCTATTGTGGCGAAATACCAACGTATGAACTCTTTAATGCATGTTCTGTTTTATTTCAGGACCAGTTTCAGTTTACCCACCAGATGGTGTTGGACTACCTAGACAGTTTTCAAACATACGCAAACTTCCAATGAGCTAATTATCTGACATTTGGAGGTGAGAAGATCGACCTGGACGGATGCCTGGAATATAAATAAACAAATATTTATTATTTTATAATAATAATGGTGGTACAGGTTAGTTATTACCACTGTTTAGACAGTAGTCGAGATTTACATTACCGAATATATTTGACGTTGTAACATCTTATATACATTTGCAGTTGCCATGGTTCTCACATTTTGTGTACAGAAGATGTATTTTATGTAGTGTTAACTTACATGTTTACTTTTTTGTTATTCGAATACTTATCTTTTTTTTTAATGTAGACACATATCTATAAACATGTAACACAAATAATTTCCTATGACATACAAATAACACTGGACCTTCGCTGATGTTTCGTTTTCCTATTTTCGTGGTAGTTCAACATGTTATACGCATAATAGAACGAATAAGTACATGAATACATGAGTATTACCAGATGAGACTATACATGCACCTGAACCGGAGAAGAAGTGGATATACACTGATACAAGTACACAAGAGGACAAACCCCTTCACATGAATTGTACAATCCAGATACATACACATGAGCGATAACATATTAACAGAGCTATGAGAACGTTTATGAGAACAAATTTACTTGCAGATATACTTGCGAGAATTTCTTTTTTGAAAATTTCACACGTTTTATTTTTCCATTTCCTCCTACGTTAAACAGATAGTCGATCTACTGTTTAAGACTCATCTCTTCTGTTTCAAATCACTCTTCTCCATAGCTAGCTTGGCCTTTAGGCCAAAAACACATTTTCCCCCAGCGGGCGTTGGATATCAATTTTGAAATATGTTATTCCTTTTATTTTACAGTGACCCCAGTAACGTCTTGACGAAGTTTCATGTTTTTTTAAAAAAATATAATATATATATATTTTTTATTTTCAGCGTACAGCATCTTTACAAACAATTATAATAACAAAGGAATATACAATATACATTGACGAGTACATCTACCCACACAAAAACACACAGGTATTACACAAAAGACTAACGAAGGAAACACATATATTGATTATGAAAATAAAATAGCCATGCCTATACCCTGAACATATAAATCTCTTGCTTTATGTACCGTATCACATGTGGTCAATCTTCTCAATAACACCTTCAAACGACGCCATTTTTAATTGAATTTAGGCGGATTCGTATGCATTTTGGCAATTGACTACTCTGTAGTATACTGATTTTACCAAGCAAAACTCTGAAATTTAACGTATCTCGTGTAATTTTTTCCCCTAAATCTATTGTTTAGTAATAAGCAATATAGTATTGAGGAATAATTGGTGGTTATCCCACCCATAGATTATATTCTGGTTGGTGAAGTTATCTCTTTATTCAAAGGAATAAATTAACCGGTTATGGAGCTCTGGCTACAATTGTTTTACGATAGGACAAGGCAAAAAAATGTGTTCAATTGTCTATTTATTTTACAGTACGAACATTTGTCAACAGTCCGTATTTTATTTTGAACAAAAAAGAATTCGCAGATAATGTTCTATGTAGTATTTTATATTGCAAACTTCTTAACCTAGTCTCAGCTGTACATGTGAAGCTACGCATATCGGTACATATATTTGACCAGTCTAATCTCCTCCAAGTGTCTGTCGGATGTATTCACCAGCTCCTTTGCTGAATTCAAAATGTCATAGTATAGCATCTACCCCTCTTTCCTTGCCGTATCAAACCCCACTCTGGCGTTCCCAGAACGAGCGCATACAATTCAGAACGATTTTTTTTTACATGAATATTCCTTCCATTCTTCGGAAATTCTTTCCACCTTAACGCACAAAGTCTAGAATTGTTCCCCTCAAACCAAGCTCTCTCTTAAAATCCTAAAAGGGTAGTATTTCGCCTCTATCACTTACAATGTCGCGAATGTAACGGACCTTATTTTCAAACCAATTTTTAATAAATAAAGAGGGATGTTTCAAGTTACTATTTTACCACAAGGGTTCGTCGAGGTATCCTGTTATGGTTTCTGGTTTTATTTTACTTTGGCATAGATACCAGTCTTTGAAAACGTCTTTCCAAAATAGATGTGATAATTCTTCATATTAAGAAGATTTGACGTGTTCACGGTCAGTTGCTAACATAGGTGTTGATTCAGGTAGATCGTCCGAGATAAAACAGCTTCAGTTTCTACTATGCAGTAGTAGTCGTTTTATCCAAGACATTGTTAAACTGTGAATGACATTAGCAACGTTTACCATTCGCAATCTTCCATTTTAATAATCTTGAGTACTGTAATTATTTTTCTTTTAACTCTATCACTGCCTCCGTTCCAAATATATTTAACAAGAAAGGATTTAAACTATTGTAGAAACTCGTCGGGTGGGTTTGACAAGGCAAGGGGGGGGGGGGGGTACGGTAGTTTCGATAGAGCAGTTTATATTATAACTGTTATTTTACCTCCGATTGTTAAATTTCTTAAATTCAATTTACTCAGTTCTTTTTTCAATTCCTCGAGTTTATTTTCCAAAATGTCCATGAAATTGATGGTAGACGATTTAAGTCTGTAACCCAATCCAGTTCAACGTCCAGGCACAAACGCATTTCTGATCCAATCAATGTTCCCATCCATACTGCTTTTAGTTTTCTCTATATTTAATCTCAATCCAGATATTTTGTAAAAGTGATTAATTGTCTCGAGTGCTTTTCTTAGTGATTGTTCAGAACTGTCCAGGATCAGCTGTGTATCATCCGCGTACTGACTTATTTTATTGTCTACGTCACCAATCGTCATACCTTTGATATATTTGTCTTTTCGGATAAAAAAATAAAGATCGGATCACCTTGTCGACATCCGCGCCCGTCTTGTAAGAATTCTGATAGGTGACCGTTTTGTGTCACACACCTCTGAATATTTGTATAAAATGTTTTAACCCACCTTCTAACTGAATCTCCGAAATTGAAAGCCTTCATTACTTCTACAGAAAATGACCATGAAACACAATCAAAAGATTTTTCAAAGTCAATTAACAAAAGGAGCCCGGGTATATCATTTACGTTACTAGATAACATCAGTTCATATATCAGTTTTTTATTATCTCAGATAGCTACCCTGGACAAACCTCTTCTGATCCTCGCAAATCAGTTTATCTAAAACTGGCTTAATTCCATTTGCGATACAGGATGAGGCTAACTTATAGATTTGGGAGACATGTTATAACTCCTTGCCTTTGATTAATAAACAATTCGCCTTTGTAATACCCAGCGTTGATAGATCTTAGAACAAAATGTCCAATTTGCTTCAAAACTTTTAAATTTTCCAGGAAAGACGTAGATGACGTGTTCTTCAATGCACGTGTCAGCTCTTCATAGGCAACTTCCGGTCTAAGTTAACATATCGAATTCCAGTGAATTCAAGGTTTCTTGAATATCGTCCTTGCCTTGCAAGGGGTTTCTGTTTTGTTGCTATATAAACATTCATAATATTTTCCCTATTCAGCTGAAATTTAAACAAAACCTATGGCCGTCCGGACCGGACAAACAAACGCACAAACAGAGACGATTGCCAAAACTATAATAAGGTAGACAAATTCTGAGATAAACTCCACGTACATAAATTGAATGCATATCGTAGCTTAGGTGATATGGCACCGAGCGTCAACCTATACTGCTAACTAATGGTAATACTTGTTAAAACTAAATGTCAGCCGATTACCTCATACTTGTATGTTAGCAGTATTCGAAAAGCTTATAATGAAGCAGAATTGTGTATCACTGATCAGTGCGTGTTGGCAAGTTTTTACTTTTTTTCGAACTTCTTTCTTCATCTTTAAAGTTTTCTCAAATTTTCAACATATAAAATGTGTTTGTAACAACTGCAACTTGTTACTAAAGAGTCGGCGATATCGGTTTATATACTATAACATCATGTAGTATGACGAACTGTGAGTACTGTATTTACGCTTTACGCGCCTCTCAATTACGGGTGCCTCGGTGGCAAGTAATTTAGATCATGCGAGTTACAAATTTCGCCTTACAAAGGCCAGTATAGCCCACAGCTCTATGTAGAGAAGGAAAACAATGCCGCCAGGCAAACAATTATTAGTACAATACAGAGTAAAGTTAAAGTAAACAATCTGGAACTCTGTATGCGTTTTGATTACTGCTTAAATCCGCTTTCATTTTTCTGGTCCAGTAGTATTCCATTGTTCATTGTGTCTTCTGTGCTTATTTTGAAGAATAAGCAGATATGAAATTTAGCATGTATATTCTGCGTATATGAAGCTATATGATTGCTTACCTCTAAATGTCTGTATGCTGGTTCTCCCTATAGAATATTTTTGGTAATCGTGACAAAACAAGAAAATAAATAACGATTTTGGAGTCGCAGCACATGTCCGCGTTTATGTTGAAATTGTAATCGACGTTGCTGAAGTGGAAAGAAGAATCCGTGATTAAATGATCAGAACACTTACATCTAGTATATCCACATTTTTATTATTGTTCTGGGAGTCAATGTTGAATGGATGAATTTAGACCTTGTTAGCAAGCGGGTTCTTAAACATGTATGTGCGTCTACGGATATTTCATTTTTGAAAAAGTGTTGCACACTATTTTGCTGTGATTGCCTTATTAACAAGCAACTCAAGTGATCCGCATGCATAATAACTGAACCAAAATAACAATTCCGAAATGAATGTAAATGACTAGGAGACTTTTGGAGCGGGGAAAATCAGTCCGTCTCTGTCCCTTAGCGATTCTTTCCCGGTCATAGAAACGTAGAGAGTTAACATTTTGGGAAGATTCAGCTTGTCCTGTCAGCATCATTTTTAGTCTATTTGCAAACCACTCCGAGCAAGGTAACATGAGTAAACCTGCCATGGCGACTGCATATTGGCAGTTATCAATCTAGATTAATGTATTTTCTGGCAAAGAAGAGTCCAATAAATTAAAGAAAACAGTTATTTTCTAATATAATCATCGGGGTATTTGTAGAGAATTGCATTAATAAGAAATTGAAAGCATCAGTCCAAAACATCTGCAGAAAATGAAATATATTCAATATTGCGTCATCCTGGCCTTATCATACTGGCCATCTTCTAGTTTGTTTACTTGTACTGGTAGCGTTCGTTTACATAGTAGGGTCCATAAACGGAACCAAAATAATACAATAAGAAGGCGAGATTCCGGAATATCTGGCTTGGGGTGGGGCGTTAGATTTTGCCCCCTCACTCCACTTTAACTGCAAATCTCCCTGGTGCTCCAAGATGAAGAAACATTAGGAGTGTACATTTTAGACGTTATAGCGTATCACGTGGGAGTAACGTTCAGCCTATTCGCAAAATCATCTGAACAAAGCTTCATTGGTAAATTCAAGATGGCGATCGTATGGGCGCAACAAAAATGGTATCTTGGCCATTTTTCTTCTAGTTTTTTGTTATTTTGGTGAGGAAAAGGTGGCCAAAAGTATTTTATTTCATATCACATAATTATTGTTTTATTTATTCCTCAGTTAATGCGAAGAAAGCTACATAAATGAAAAATTCGAGAAATCAGTTAAAAAATTCGGCCAAAAATGCACTTTCCTGACAAAATAACGTCACTGTGACGTGACTAAAGAGGCCATCTTGGATATTTTTGCATTGGCCTGTAGAGCTTGACTCGGAGATATATTGTGGCAAGTTTAATCTCCCTAGACTCAAGGATAACGAACATATTCAGATATCGATCAAATTATTCACATTTCTATTGTATTAGTCATTTTGTCCTGTAGGTGTCATATCAGAATGCTCGGTATCGTTATCTCACGGCCCATAAATGTCAAAACCATTAAAACCTATCGTGGGACCTCTAGCGCTAGGTTCGGCCAAAAAGAACTATTTCAGTGTCGAACTATCTTCATAACGGTATATTTATATTTTCGTATTTTTTTAAGATATTGAACTGTTCTACATACAGCTTATTCTCTTAGAGTCTAGATGAATCTGATATTGGCTTTCCTGTAAGACACATAACACGCCAGGCCTTACTATTTCGCGTTCACATTAAAATAGCCATGAGCATACATTTGCTGTATATTTTATATTTCATTGTTCGTGATATCCAGGATGACATATTGTCATTATCATTTAATGATCATTATGATAAGAGCAATTGTAACTTGAAGATAACAAGATTTATATTTACTAAATTTTATGAAGAAAAGAAATACTTGATCTGGAGTCCCTTCAAAATGTATCTGATTGGTCCACATATTTTAGCTATAGCATATATTGTTTACTCTTCTTGACATTGGAAATTATAATTATTTTGTAGTCAAATATTATGACAGACTTAACATGTAAGTTCACATAATTAGTTTGGCTGACAAGTCTAGGTTTCCGTCTGATTCCATACAAACAGCATATTCCTCAATTTCAACATGTCAGCAAGTAAACCTCCGTTATAGACGATCATTGACGATCGAGAGCACTGATGGGCTCTATCATAAGAGATCTTGCTACGTATTAAAATGCTACGAGCTTTACGTATTTATCGGATAATTGATACTGAATTTCAAATATTTCGGGACAATCTATTTCGTGCTCTGACGTGTTTTGTATCATCAAAACGGGAACAAAATCTTTCGCTCGTCGGCGGGATTCGAACCCACGACACCGGCTTATCGCGCCGATGCTCTACCGACTGAGCTATGACGACCCATAGGTATTACACCCGTGGATTGTCCCTGTGCTGACCAACCTTCTCTCTCGGTGTTGTATAATGGCGGGCTATACGCCATGCCAAATATCATTTCTTCATTTTTAAGCCAGTTGCGCACATTGCAACACCGAGAAAGAAGTCTGGGGATATACTTATTTCTGTCTTATGAGACTGCGCATTTAAATGTGTCATTATTGTGGCTGTTTATTGTATTAACACAGGCATTTCTGGGTCTCTACTTCTTCATTCACACGACGTTTCGCAAAGTCTGGGCTTGGCGTTAGAATACATAATGATGTTGTTTTTTTTTGCAAATTTATTTTACAAATTACTTGCTAACATTTTGGAATATATGGTGTTTTGAAATACTTTACTGTTTCGTCCTTATAGTGATCGCCACTTGTCATATACTTAGGATTGCCAAGAATTCACTTAAATTTGACAAGTATATAGCCAGAATAATGTCAGAGATTCTAGCGATTAGAGATACGTGTAACCTGTTAATGATGTAGCCTTTTGAAGCTGCGTATGTATAGTAATTGAAAGTTATTGTGCAAATAGGCCACAGATAATGCGAGATAAGAGGTTTATAATTTCGTCCTTTGAGTCAACTAATTTCTGAGCAAGAAGTCTTCAAGAATACACCAACTGATTTTTGAGCCGACAGTCTTCAAGAATAGGGCATTAGTTCGATAAGATCGATGTTATATACCAAAAGAAAGAGAAAGACAGTTTGGGAAACTTCTCGACATCACGGTTACGTCATATTTATCCATATCCGTTGTGGAAGGAGGGGGCAACTTGACTCTCCGCTCATCTCTTTGACGTAAATCAAGAATGAAAAGGAATTATAAACCGAATTAGTATTATATTCAATCATCCCGGGGTAATTATGCACAAAGGATCTTGTGTATGATGAAAATAGCGCGCATGAGAAAGGAGGTGTTCGGTTTGACCGTATTTTTTTCCTTAGTGTGTTGCGTTTATAAACCGAAAATATAATTTCCTCTCGTTTACTTTAAAAGTTATTAGCTTGCGAGAGAAAATACTGAATTTTCATATTCTCAATTTTCACCAAGAAGAGATTTGTCAAAAAAATATTACGAGTATTAGAAAATAAGCATTTGTTTGTTTTTTCAATTTTTAGCGACATTCTTGAAGGGAATTCCATTCATATATAAAAAATGACACCTTTAACCAAAACGAGTCTTACATATCGAAATGCGGTGGGTTTGATCCAAAATGATACTGAAGAATCGTTTTGGTTAAAGGTGTCATATTTTCATGATATTGAAATATGCCAAAACGCTTGTAATGCTCTGAAAGGGTGTAGTTCACCGCCATTCGGCACATGATTCCTCATTTTGATAATTGTAACAGCTGCTTGGCCGAATGGTTACAGTGTCTGACTACAGATTTAAAGAAAACCAACATTTTGGTTCGAATCCCCAGATCCCCGAATTTTTTTTTCTTCATTTTTTCCTTTTTCTCCCATCTTCATCATTTTGGACTTTAAAGTGAAATAAAGACAGCGAACCCCTAACGCACATAATCCTTTATTTTAATATAATTCGTCAAAAGAATTGCACACAAACAACTCCACACACAGTCAGTATTTGAATATTCTGACGATCCAGCAGAGCAAAAAATTAATTGTTACACATATATAATTTCGTCTAAGGGCAGCGGAAAGTTGTAAAGATGAATTGAAAAGTTATAAGGTTAAACTTGTCTTATATCAAGGTCTTTATTAAAGAAATGACCCTCAACAAGTGGTGACGCTTGCTTTCCCAATTGATTATGCATGTGCCAATATGTGCCAATGGTAACCGTATGAGAATATGAACCAGAATTTCCCATTTGACTGGCCTCGCCTGTCTGACAAAGAGTTGGGGAATACCTGAGCATTACGTCACAATTTAGCGGCCGGCTCGGAGCGAGACAATAGAGCAGCAGAGAGCGACTCTGAAGGGAAAAATATCCATCTAAAGCGAACACCTCCTTTGTGGGGGTTTTTTCTCCCAAATTTGCGTCTTGAGATAACGCTTTTCTATCGCAAAACTGTTGGTGAAAGAAAAGGTTAATAATCTGGGATATCAGTGTTATGATCTACCCAAAACTATATTCAAGGAGTTCTTCAACGTTACCCGCCTATATACCAACATTTCTCACTATATTCAAGGAGTTCTTCAACGTAACCAGCCTATATACCAACATTTCTCGCTATATTCAAGGAGTTCTTCGACGTTACCAGCGTATACACCAACATTTCTCACTATATTCAAGTTCTTCAACGTTACCAGCCTATATACCAACATTTCTCACAATAATCAAGTTCTTCCACGTTAACAGCCTATATACAAAAATTTCTCACTATATTCCAGGAGTTCTTCTGAATCAACGATACCGGCCTATATACCAACATTTCTCACTATATTCAATGAGTTCTTCTGAATCAATATTACCATCGTATATACCAACATTTCTCACTATATTCAAGTTCTTCTGAGTCAACGATACCAGCCTATATACCAACATTTCTCACTATATCCAAGGAGTTCTTCTGAATCAACATTACCATCGTATATACCAACATTTCTCAATATATTTAAGTTCTTCAACGTTACCAACCTATATACCAACATTTCTCACTATTTTCGATGAGTTCTTCAACTTTACCAGCCTATATACCAACATTTCTCACTTAATCAAAGAGTTCTTCAACGTTATCAACCTATATACCAACATTTCTCACGATTACGGTAGAGAAGCCCTTGCATATTGGATCGAAAAAGACAAGACATTTATCGCCGCATGTATTTCGAAAAACATTTATCCTGAGCAAAGCTGATATTATTTTACGCCAGAACATTATTATATCCAACGAGGCAATTTTCAATCAAGTGAAGGGAACAGCAATGGGTACAAAGTTTGTCCCCCCTTACGTACGCTACTTTCGTGATGGCGTTCTTGGAAGAGAAACTGTACACTGAACGTACGTCACCGACTTAGTGGAATATTTTACCTCAAACTGGTTACGATACCTAGATGACTGATTTTCTGTTCACCCAATTAAAACCGCAAGAACGACATCTTAGTTTACAGGGATGGAGTGAATTTACAAACGGATATATTGTCCAAGAAGACTGATACTAAGCAGTATCTATCATTTCGATCATGTCTCCTACGACACACAAAACGAGGCATTACATACAATTTAGCACGGCGAATATGTACACGGTGGGAGTGGAAACAACCCTCTGAGAGAGGAAAGTGCATTCTGGGATACAATGTAACCACGTCGCAGAGAGGTTAAAGCGAACGAAGCAGGTAATGGAAAATGACAGCTGGAGGTCTTTTGAAGTTTTGAGAGTTGTTTCCCGATGTTCCTGCAAATATATCCTATTGAATAATACACATCTCAAGGATTGCTTTAATGTATTTTTCATGTCTTCTACTGTTTTCGTGATCCCGTAAGAGTGTGTACAATTTGCCGATGGCCATCAGAAACGTACAGTACATGTGTTCGGAGTCGAAATCAGCGCAAGAACTGAATGAAACCAGCTGTTATAACGCAGCAGGTGATGCAGATATCCCTGCAGATTAATGGCAGATCATCTTGTGAGAGGTATCACACTAATTTCTGACAGAAACTCGATCTGACCCAGGACGCCCATCTAGAGAGGAGCGTTACGCCCTCTTTATGAGGAAGGGTCTGGTCGGCTTTCCCCAACACTGACACTGTGACGTAGTTGAAGATTCATTGCGTCTCAATTCCCTCACCGCTATGCCGACAACGCAAACTTTTCCATCGTTTTTTGGCTGTATGTCATCAGAATGGAATTTTCAGTGGAATACCACCTGACCACTTCCAGAAACAAAGCTAAGGCGATGTTGTCCATTGGGAATTTGCCCTCCTTGACCAGTAGAAGGAAAGACGAAAAGTCATGAAGCATGCCAGCCATAGACAACCTCTCACACACGTCGGACAAAACTGTCAAATTTTGTTTATAATGTTCGTTCCAGTTCCCATGCTGACAAAACACAGTTTTTTAGTTGTTTTTCTGTCCAGTGTCTTTTGTGGGGCATACGGTTCGATTACTGTCACGCTTTCAACGGTATTTTCTGGGGTTTCGGGTAGGTCTAGAGATGTACTGGCGTCATCCGAGGATATTGTCATGTGTTGAGGGGGTTTGGGGTCCCAATCTTTTCTTGGGCACGAGTATCTTTCGTAACCCTGTAGAAAGTTACGAAAAATGAAGGAGAGACTAGAATAAAGTTCTAGAGTGTATAAATCTCTTCAAGCATTATATGGGAAATTTTAAAGAATATTTAATTGTGGAACAACTGGACTTCAGTCAAAAAAAAACACAGCTAGAGTGCGTGTACAGGAAATATGCTGATAATATGGCGCATGGCAACTATCTACTCCCTCATCAGTAACTGATCCCCAAGATCCATCCTCCATCCTGATTCCTGAACGTTTCAGGGATCATTTTCCCCACTACTGTCCGCCCCTGTACAAGGTGAGTGAGTAGGCTTTAACGTCGTTTTCAACATTGTTTCAGTCATATCACGACGGTGCCTACATGTGCCAGAACACGAGAGTGTCCACAGTTCCTATTATTCTGGACACTGATCAGCCCAGTCAGTACAACACCCGGCGCCCCTGTACAAAGTCACTTTGACCTATGCTTTGTCTTCGTCGGCGTCGGGCCTTACAACAGACTGGTATATTCTGAATAAGAAGCTACACCCGTTAACATTCACCTCGTTTTACTACGAGTCGTTTTCTTACACCTGACAGTCACACGGGTTACTAACACATTACTTTGGGCAGCTTGATTCTTAGCACACTGGAATATAGCTAGAACTGAATGTCTAAGTTCACCGCTATGTTATTTGAGTTTGACGCAATAGCTTAGATATGACAGCCGCCGCCTTGCAACGGTAGGACCCAGTTTCAATCGAAGCCTGTAATCAATTTGCAGCTTACCAAGATATAAAACTGCGATCGCTCTTTGTCCCCCTTCCGCTTCAAATACCACCTATATATCGCCCATAATATTAGTTAGACACCACTTCTACTCACGATCACATAGGCCCGGTAGCCGTTTTCAACAAATATGGACTCGCCCTCTCGGAAAAGCAGACTCGTACTTCGCCCTCTTCCGAAATTCGAACCTCCACCAGATATCCACGAAGGCAGCTGTCTGCTGAAACATGGGCAGGAAGACTCCGACTTGGGGGTAGAAACGACTTCTTTTCACTCCAACAAATCCCCCCAGCGAGCGGGTTTGAGAAAACGTTCCAAACACTGAGTATATGTGATGATTAGAAATGGTGTCTAACTAATATTATGGGCGATATATAGCGCGAAAGAAGGTGGTATTCGAAGGGGAAGGGGCAAAAAGTAATGGCGTCGCAGTTTTATGTCTTGGTAAACCGCGAATTGATTACAGGCTTCGGTTGAAACTGGCTCCTACCGTACCAAGGCGGCGGCTATCATATCTAAGCTACCGCGTCGAACCCAAATAACATAGCGGTGAACTTAGTATTCAGACCTAGAATATAGCATGTACAAATCAGAAGGTGTCGGTGTTTAATATGTTTTTTCAGTTAATCAATTCCACAAATATTATTGCAAAATTTGCATGATGCTATTTTCATCCTACCAGGTTCTCCAGTGTTTCTTCTTCGCTGTTCACCCTATTCAGTGTCAAGCTATATTTTCGCTTCCTGATAGCGCGTGTTCCTGGAATAAGAACTGGTCATTTTGCATGATGTATTCTCTCGAAAATAGATGATAGAAGATATTTTCTACATGACTGTGGGATACCAGTAACTCACATGAAACTAGAAATATAGAGCAAGTGATACGCACTCAGAAAGTGGAATCTTCTGGAATGCATCTCACAGAACTCAGTCTCACAAAGCGATCATTCCACAAAATATGGTCCCATAAAGCCTGTCATCTCACGTATGATTCTTTAATATATTTACATCACGTTTATGGTCTCATTGGTTGGACATTCACATAAAAACATTCACCGAAAGGCGACGAAGCAGTGTTCTCGAAAGTGACTGTTACTCTTGACATCGGCGCTACAATCGCCTACATTCATAGTGTGACCCTCCCTGCAAACGGGTTACATTCGCCAAATATTTAAACCCATGAATGAGCGTTTAATCACATAGGCCACTATTGAACAGCGTTCTGCATATGATTACACCATCGATATATTTCATATGCCTGAAAACTAAAGCTCTCGGTGATCTCAGTTTCCTTAAATCACTATTTTTCTGTCTAATTTGGCACGTTTGATTCGCCCTGACAAATGTAGTGCCCGAGTTGTACACGTTCTCTTGGACATATGCATTATGCAATAGATTGTATGAAAGTGTATCCCGAATCTATGTTGGTATGGGCCTTCAATGTAAAATATCGGGCAAGATTATCGCCCGTAATAATCATAATACACGCGATCATTTCTCATCTTGGTCACCGGTAGCTGACATTTTCCTTTCAACATCGTAGCTACATCCATCCCAGAATGCACTTTCCTCTCTTAGAGGGCTGTTTCCCCTCCCACCGTGATGTACAACAGTGGACGACAAAAACTTGAGAAACCAGAGATTACGGGAATTGATTCTGACTTTGATACAACATGGCTATCCCCGAGAACTTATTATTTCAGGCATAACAAAGGCAAACAGTATTCCAAGTCAATATCTGGGAACAGTTGAAACAAAAGACACAGGAAAGAAGAATATGGCTGTTATTACTACACACAACCCGAATGCTTTTAATACTATACAACACACATTACCAATGCTCCACAGAAATGAACGCATCAAAGACAGTTTAAAGGACACTACCATTACCAATAGTAAACGACAAGGACCCAGGCTTAACCCTATCTGGCCTAGGATTTGTGGGACCGGTCCAGGTCTGAGGGGCTTTGTCCTCTCCCTTCCCCTTTTCCTTCTAAATATTTTTCATTCCCCTTGAGCAAGGGGTTGAATCTCACCATTTTATACCCTTTGACCAAGCGCTATCAGAAAACGTGAAAAAAAAGATGGCCGCTTTGATCACGTCACAGTGACGTTATTTCCAAAAAGGCACTTTCCTACAACGGTTTACCTTTCAATATCCATCACCTAGTTTAGTTGGATTCATTTAATTTATAGCTAAAATAGAATATCAATCAAGATTAACCAACGACTGCTCAATTTCAGCTGAAAAATGTTAATTATTCAAAAACATCATCATAACAAATATTAGTGAAAGGTAATTCGCATATAGTCGATGTATGAAACTGTACAAATAATTCATAATTAGTTTGAAATTGAAAATATGAACCGAACGAATTGTTCCAACAAAATGTTTTACAAAATTGCCACTGGAGATGGTACGATAAGGCGGGATTTTGGCCCATACGTGGTGCGGTTGAACTCGAAAAAAGAAAATGTCCTACAAAAATTGTATTTTAATGTAACGACAAGAGAAAATATATGTACACAATATGTAAAAGTTATAGCTCGATAGCGTTATCATTGTAGTCATGACATGAAATTGAAATTCGCAGTATGTGCTATTTCGTGGAAAAAGGGGTCTAAATCGAGTCATTTAAACACACATTTAGGCACGAAGGACCGCTTGGATTAAACAGATTTTCCAGCAGTGGAGATATAATGCCACCGCACATCTGGCCTTTTGGTCCAATGTGTCCTTCATGTCTAAATGTGCATTTAAATGACTTGAGTTAGACCCATTTCTCACGAAATAGCACATGCTGCGGATTTTAGTTTCATGTCTACAATCATGACGCAAACGAGCTAGAACTTTCACATATTGTGTACATATATTTTCACTTACCGTTACATTAAAACAATTTATCGCCTTATCGTACCATCTCCTTTAAAAAAGGGAGTACATGACAGAATACGTTGAAAATATATCCCAACATTTGTGAACGGTATCGAGTGCGATTCTCCGCGTAATGGCCTGGACTTGACGTGACTGGCATTGAATAATGTTTACAAGTAAAACATGACGTGGAATGTTTTGGTTTAGTTTAGCATAGTCCAAATAAACATCTCACTAGTGGGCAGTACAAAACAATATCCATCACTCTTCTTTTCTGACAGCCCGTGAACTTCAGTTTTATACATTCAACTCATACTATTGTGATAGATACGATGGCGTCACAGGGGAATACCCCCCCGCAGGAAATCATATAGCACTGAATGTTGGAAACGATCAAAGCGAGTACTTCAGATCAGAAATCCAACACATAAGATGAACAGAAGTACTTTCTTAGCCAAGTTGTGTAATTTCATCTCAAATATGAGGTCCACTCTTATATCGTAGATTGTTCTTTTTTATTATTTTTTTTGCTGAATTATACCACACAGGCATAAAAATACGCTATTTATTCTGCAATCTTTCAACTATAGTTCATATACTTTCTGTACAAACTTGACCGTGAATAATCTAAACTTTTCAAGATGAGCCAATGGGACTTACAGAAGGAATTTACCCGAAGTGTCGAAGATATATAGGAACCCAACCAAAGTTACTTTCAAGTAGCGGAATATACATACCTTTGTTGTGCTGAAACTGCCAAACACCTCTATTGACACCGAGATCACAAGGTATTATGGCTGCAGTGCTGTTCGAATTGATATATATAAACAGCTGAATGGAATCCATCAGCGGTTGACTCAGATTGGAAGTTCGGAAAATTGTCATGGAGACATGATGGAATTGCACAAAGCTGTTTGGTAAACTCATGCCGTCATGCACATGTGACTTGCTGGGGGCCACTGAGTCATCGCTTACAGTTCACATTTGCCATAGGTTTTACTCGAAAATGTATTGCAAGAAAGTGGATACTATTGCAAAGCACGCAAATAGAGAGGTACATGTACACAACTGTACGACATAATCTCCCTCCTGGCTCCTTGTTATCATGGTTATGACTTCAGAAACTTCATTTTAATTAGTATTCTCTCTGTCCTCCCACCCATCAACGTTTACAGGGTGAGTCAAAATAAATGCCCATCTGTGGTTTCGTTAATTTATTCATCTGAAGATATAATTTACTGTTTATATGGGTATAACAGAACGAAGGGTACTCCCTCTCTGTGCTATATTCACCCATTGTATGTTTTATCAATGGAAAAAATATACAGATAATGTGGAAATGCATGAAAACGAACACAGGAATGAGACACTTCACATATTTAGCTGTTTTCCGGTACCTCTCTTGCACTCTCTCCGGACAGTGCAAGATACCGATGAACGGGGGCGGAGGTAGGTTGATAATCATGTAGCCTATCAGGGGCCTATTTAATCATAGAAAAGTTGTGATCACAATTCCCTCTCTGTCAAGATCCCGTTTTCCGTAAATAAGCTAAACAGTTAGAGCTGTTGTGGGTATTTTGACAGACAAGCCCGCATTATACCCCCGATTGGAGTCATTTTTAGCACATGGTCCGTCCGTTTTCAATGAAATATACTGCCAATGTTACTAGTATACATATCTGTTGGTGTGAAGTCAGTTAAACTGACTAGAGAACCGCTGATGAACTCAGCTGAACTAATTGTATTGCGGTAGTCCATACCACGGAGCACGACAAGCCATCCCTTGGAGCAAGAAAAACTTGAAAGAATTGATTTCATTGCCATTGCAATTCCTGAATTTCGATGTTGAAGAATTGAAAACGAATGACGATACAGCTCACCAATCCCCAGTGTACGAGTTGTCACAGCGAAACAGCTGACCAATCACCAATATACATTGCGGACGTTACCGTAGACCCATCATAAATTTTCTAGTTTCTCGGGCCAAGCACTCGTCACTTTGTGCGCTGTGGGGTGTGACATCAGGATTTTCAGCTCGAGACAGGCAGTATTCAACGTGTGTTTTATTACGATGTCCAAATCGAATGTTTCTATATTACCAAAGATAACAGAGGAAGGACTTTGCAAACCTATGATCCACGTCCGATAACAGTGAAAAATATGATATCGACATGTATACCGTAGATCAATAATTTGCGGTACCGAACCTTAGATTCGATTATTCGAGGTTACAGACTGGTTTGTGCATGTCTTCAGCTTTGATCATCAAACCAGTTAATGAGTACCGTAACAAATTTTTTCCTACACAATGTTGGTCGTATCAAGAAGATTTGGGGCACAGTAATCCCAGAACTTCCGACTCAAGTTGCCGAAACTCATTCAGCTGTTAAATGTTGGAGCGCGAACTATGTCCTTAGCAACAGTGTTTCGCCGTGCGCTAACGGGGGACAACTGCGCTCAGGATGGTGCACTATTGCCTTGAGACCGTGCGCTATTACCTCGAGATCGTGTGACATCGCCTCTAGACAGTAAACTACCGCAGAACATGTAATAGTTCTTGTGCTATACATGTAATATGGGGAATTACAGAATATCATACGACCAATCAGCATGAACAATTACGGTATCAGGTTTTATAATAAATTTAATGACAGATGGCTAACTGTTGAAATAGTGTTTGAAAATTAATATTCTGGGTTGGGAGCACACCTACTCTTTCTTGATTTCATTTTTTTTTAAATAAGAAAAGAGCATAAAATGAAATAAAAACCGAGTCACTGCACCACTGTTTTGAAAGGGTGTTCACCAAAATCAAAATATTTTTGTTCTTGACCTAATACTGTCACGGAACAAATAACGGATTTATTAAAAGCTTCATTTTATATTATAAATTCAACAATATAACCATTTGTAATGTTTCGTCGGTAAAGGACACCGTTCACTTGCTTGAACAGCATGTTTCGACATTTGTGATGCAGCGTATTTCACAAATGTAGAAGAATTTATCTGTTTTTCTTGCTCCAAGGGATGGCTTGTCGTGCACCGTGGTATGGACTACCGCAATACAATTAGTTCAGCTGAGTTCGTCAACGGTTCTCTAGTCAGTTTAACTGACTTTACAACAACAGATGTGTATACTAGTAACCTTGGCAGTATATTTCATTGAATTACAACACATATAAGGGAAGTGGGAAGAGGTGCCGACATACTGACTGCGTCACATGACTTCACAGAATAGTCTTCTGGTTAACCTATTCTAAAGCACATACCAAGAATCTAACGATTCGTGATATGTGTTGTATCTCAGGTACGCTTTTATTGTACCTGTTCATGTGGCAACTTGGATGATATGACCACACGGCCCCTAGCACCGGCATAAGCGGTATTAGATACAAATCTAGAGAGCTATGATGGAAATGCTCTGACAACTCGTATACTGGTAATTGGTGAGCTGTTTCGCGGTGACAACTCGTACATTGGAGATTGGTGAGCTGTATCGTCGTCAGATGTAAATGACGGCATTTAACACAAAAGACTAGTCTGTAAGGCCCGATGTCGACCCAGCATCAACTTCCCACAAATGCCAACATATATCAAAGACCAAAGGTCTGTACAGGGGGCGGGCCTCGGGGACGAAACGTCCACCAGCAGAATCTCGCCATATACAGGTAAAAATTACAACACATATAAGGGAAGTGAGAAGAGGTGCCGACATACTGACTGCGTCACATGACTTCACAGAATAGTCTCTGGTTAACCTATTCTAAAGCACATACCAAGAATCTAACGATTCGTGATATGTGTTGTATCTCAGGTACGCTTTTATTGTACCTGTCCATGTGGCAACTTGGATGATATGACCACACGGCCCCTAGCACCGGCATAAGCGGTATTAGATACAAATCTAGAGAGCTATGATGGATCATGTGATAAAAATGACTCCAATCGTGGATATAATGCCGGCTTGCCTGTCAAAATACCCACAACAGCTCTAACTGTTTAGCTTATTTACGGAAAACGGGATCTTGACAAAGAGGGAATTGTGATCACATCGTTTCTATGATTAAATAGGTCCCTAATAGGCAACATGATTATCCACCTACCTCCGCCCCCGTTCATCGGTATCTTGCACTTTGTCTGGAGAGGCCGAAAAAGTGTACTGTTTTGCTCCACAGGATGGAAAACATGCTCCACGGGATGGAATGTCATGCCAAAGCACACAAGGGATGGAGAACTGAATCTCCGGGGTGATTGGTACATACACAGTTTCTCTATATGTTATTCCATGAATAAAACATACCATGGTTGAATATAGTGGAGAGATGAAGTACCCTTCCATGTGTTATATTCATAGACACAGTAAGTTATAACTCCGTGTGAATAAATGAACAAAACCGCAGGTGGATCGATTATAAGAAAAAGCATCCGGAAGCACACGTTCGAAACAGCGTTCTTGACGTGCACGATCTCTGACATTACGTGTCGTAAATTTGGCCTAATTCCGCATAACTCGGGGCTACCTAGCCGTTTGAATATCATGTTTCATATCTACATTATGTTGAAATGGACGCGGAAATTATTGTATGGACGACGGCTCAATATTGAATGTCGAATTTGACGCCTCGCCAATATACGTATATGTACCCGGTCGGTTGATGTTGTACATCCAAATGTAACGTTTGTTATTTTCTCGATAAGTGCCATCCGAATACCCTTCTAAAATTATCTACGATTGTATGAACAACTGTTATGATCACAATTTTCCTCAGTAAATACGTGTTTGTTCCTTTTTTATTATCCCTCTCTCTCGCTGTAACGCGCAGGGACCTAATGTCTTATACATGTATTTTTGACTCGCGAGTACAACGTACCGTCAAATACAGGTCGACTGCGGTAATACGTTACTGGGGCAGCCGAACGTGTATCCATCTGTATCAAATCTTGAAAATTACAACTATTGTCATGTTCTCATTCAATACGCCGGAACAGAAGAACCCATTGACGTCTAACTTCCCGTCCCTATCCTAGCTTCACGATACCCTCGCTAAACTGTCCGTGTTGTCAAGTAATAGACGTGAATATACTCTCTAATATAATGGCAGCACTACAATGTAAGTGGTTGGACGTCTTATATCTGGAGATCATCAATTTAGATTTGTAACTATTGCCATTTCTCGTAAAGTTATCGACGATATCCTGTATAACGTATTACGAATACAATGTCAATGGTATTCTACAGTCCCGGTTGTCATCGTTGAATGTACGTGAATGTCCATGTTAACGAATAAAAAATCAATATGTATATTATGTGTTTATTTGTTGATTTTGTTGTTGTTCTCGTCTTTCATGTCTGTTAATCTGTCTCTTAATATGTTTTACACGACCCGAGAAACCGAGTCTAGTTTTAGACTCGCGACCTAACAATAGATTAGTTTCCCCCCTGCCCGAGATTACTTCAGCACAATACATTCATTGAGAGTATGTGTCGTATGCGGAAGAATGTGCAAGTATACAGTAATAAGGTTGTACGGTTGGATCTGGCGCGCTATTGTCTGTTCTCGGCATTTTTAAATACTGATTTCACTCGTAAAAGCTTTAGTCAGATAATGAAAACATTGTCCCGAGGACTCCTACATGCACAGGGAACGAATTTGGCGTAGTTTATGCCATAATACCTTGACAGAATCGGTCTCTGATCAACCCAATGTTGTAGCAGCCCAGTCAACACAATACCTTATTCAGCATCATCTCCCGTTCATTAAGCCTGGGTGGGAGTTATCAAATATCATTTCTTCATTATAAAGCCAGTTGCGCACATTGCAACACCGAGAGAGAAGGTTGGTCATCACACGGACAATCCACGCGTGTAATACATTTCATACGTTCATTAAGCGTTAGCTTCTGGCCAGTAAGACATAACCCGCCCTTTTGGAGCCCTGATGTGGTATAATCACGCTTTCGTTGTAATGTGTTCATTAGTCAGAGTCCCATAACTCCATTGCGCTCAGCATTAAGAGGATAGAACAAGGACTGGTTCGTTCGGTGTCAGTATAATGTGACTGAGCGGGGTGTCATGTCTGCCTACGGCATGGTATTTCAGTGGGACAGCACTATAAAAATGGCAGCATTATATCTGCTCTGTTACAAGTAGGTACCACACTTTTAATGTTGCGTTCAACCTATACTTAAATAAATAACCAAAATAATATCACAGCTAGCCTAGCTCGTTAACACTCATACATTTATTTATGAATGAAGCAGCCTATAGTGCCAATTGGACTCTTAAAACTAAACTTCCCGGTGCGACAGAAGGGCTGACAATATTCTTTTGTATCTATTCACTCAGAATAATATATAAAGGGAATATGACCATTGGAGGCAATCGCCCGTGACTGGGTAGATCCGTGAGTCCCGTGCTATAAATAGCGCTATTTAGGACTCAATTGTATATGTTGAACTGGCTAACGCATGCATAGTGAACGTATTTGACTGGCAGTGTACATGTACATGGTATATCATACATATGTAACTTCCTGGTCTGTCCAGCTTATGGATCTAACGGTATGTAGTTATGGTGAATTACAACTTAAAATGCCACTTTTCGTAAATTACTGTGTAACACAGCATTGAGATGAGCAGTGTATAAATGTTACGGGAAGGGATATTCTTTACAAGCTATTTGCGGACCTGTGCAGCTGGGATCTCCACAAAATAAGTGGACTCCCCATGGAAGGGTCTGATATTCTACATGAATATTTGTCTTTTTTTTTTTTTTTTAATCTGGAATTCCACTTAGAAAACTATCAAATTTGATCAAGCCTCCTGAAAGCATGCATGGGCATGATCTTGAAATGTAAACTTGAACATAGGCTAAAGTTTTCTGGTCATGCTTAAAAAACTGCAATAATTTATGTAATAGATCGGCGTACCATACCTTTAGAAAAGTATTTAAACACTTCTCGGTAGAGCTAGTTCTTTTGTCATCGTATAAGCAAATCGTATATATGGAAAAGGTCCTGAAACATTCATCTTATGCACCTAACTATACATTTACCCTGAAGCTGATATACAAGGCTTTGCAGATTTTCAGTGGCCCTTAATACTCATAGGCCAACACTGACATTACTCTTGACTTCATGTACGTTTGCCTGTCCGTTCGTCATTAGGTCCAGCTTACTCCCTTACTTCCAGCTTAGCACAATTCATGAAAGCGTTGGTTATAATACTTTCAAAGATGGCACTATAAAATTTATCGAATGACTCCTTGAATATTCTATCGAATATTGGCGCGATATAGGGCATTACAGACTAGTCTTTTGTGTTAAATGTCGTCATTTACATCTGACGATGATACAGCTCACAAATCTCCAATGTACGAGTTGTCACAGCGAAACAGCTCACCAATTACCAGTATACGAGTTGTCAGAGCATTTCCATCATAGCTCTCTAGATTTGTATCTAATACCGCTTATGCCGGTGCTACGCGACGACATGGTGTTGCCATAGTTTATACATGAGTATGAACACTGGGGACATGGTGTTACCATAGTTTATACATGGGTATGAACACTGGAGACATGGTGTTCCATAGTTTATACATGGGTATGAACACTGGAGACATGGTGTTCCATAGTTTGTACATGGGGAGGAACATTGGGGTCATGGTGTTACCATAGTTTATACATGAGTATGAACACTGGAGACATGGTGTTGCCATAGTTTATACGTGGATATGAACACTGGAGACATGGTGTTCCATAGTTTGTACATGGGGAGGAACATTGGGGTCATGGTGTTACCATAGTTTATACATGGCTAGGAACACTGGGGACATGGTGTTCCATAGTTTGTACATGGGTATGAACACTGGGGACATGGTGTTACCATAATTTATACATGGAGAGGAATACTGGGGACATCGTGTTACCATAGTTTATACATGGGGGAGGAACACTGGGGACATGGTGTTGCCATAGTTTATACATGGGGAGGAATATTGAGGACATAGTCTTACCATAGTTTATACATGAGTATGAACAATGGGGACATGTTGTTACCATAGTTTATACATGGGGAGGAATACTGGGGGCATAGTCTTACCATAGTTTATACATGAGTATGAACAATGGGGACATGCTGTTACCATCGTCTATACGTGGGTATGAACACTGGGGACATGGTGCTGCCATAGTTTATACATGCGTTGGAACACTGGAGGCCTGGTGTTACCTTAGTTTGTACATGGGTATGAACACTGAGAGCATGGTGTTGCCGTAGTTTATACATGGGTAGGAACAATGGGGACATGTTGTTACCATAGTCTATACATGCGTAGGAACACTGAGGACATGGTGTCACCATAATTTATAAATGGGTAGACACATTCGGGACAATGGTATCACCATAGTTTGTACATGGATAGGAACACTGGGGACATGGTGTTACCATAGCTTATACATGCATAAGAAGACTGCGAACGTGTTGTTACCATAGCTTATCATGGGTAGGAACACTGGGACATGGTGTTGCCATAGTTTATACATGGGGAGGAATACGGGGAACAGTGTTACCTTAGTTTATGCATGGGTATGAACAATGGGGACATGGGGACGCAAGTTTAACTTTTGTTTCCATCGTGAAATTGATTAACAAAGCGACACAACTAGACCTATATCCACGTATTCCAAAAGAATCACTCCCCATTTCAGAGACCATGTAAACTCGTCCACTAATATTGGCACGATGCCAACTTAGACGGGATCATCATGCCAATATCAGTGGACGAGTTTTTTCAACAAATGAAAGGGGATAAAGGTTGTCCAACTTTACCATATGTTTTCAACCTTTCAGTATAAAATCTGCTGGTAATGAACTTGAGGGGTGCAATAGAGATGAAATAATGTTTTCATAGGCGTGTGGGAAACTTAATCCCTTGCCCTAAAATATAAAATTTCCCATACTTACACTTATCGTGCGGAAAATAACCATTCAGCACGCCCTATGAAAACTGTATTTCTTAATTTAATGACTGCTTTTGGCAAATATTTTCATAAAAATATTTTTATCTCTTGTCATTTTGTTGGTGCACCGTGTTCGTGACGTATCAAATTTGGAAATCTTTATATTGCTTTTGATATAAATATTTAGACAAAGCATGGTTGGAGCATTGTTAAAAAAGCGAAACATAGACAGAACAATGGAGCTCTGTCGAAGCAGATTGCTTCTTGAATATTTCTACCTGCATTGCAAATTGAGTATCATTTCTAGTTACCTTATGTGAATTGATACGAACGTCAGTGCAAGAGAGAACCATTTTCCTCTGTCTTTGTCTGTAACTGTCTCTTGTTTACCCTTATATAATTTCACAGGGATAAAGGTGCTAATTGTTTTCGAAAAAGAACTTGAGACTATCGAAGTTGCAATGTATCGAAAGAAGAGTACAGATGTCGGACTTCACGACAAGATTTTTAAAATGTCTATATCCGTGTTGTGATAAACGCGATAAACAGAGAACATATCTACCTGCGCAACCCAGCTCGGATTTGCTCTATCTCATGGACATAATACGTTCGATTTGACTTCCGGGTAGGGCCATGTGATTCACTCAAAGGAGCAGCAGATACCGTCGACATAACTTATTCAGAAGAGACGAACAGTGTCGTGGAAAGATGGTCTACTCGAACGTACATAGTCTGTGTTTCTTGGTTTCTATTGGCGGTGTGTTTTTCTGCCTTTCTGTTCCTCCAACGTACGGTAAGTATGCTCAACTAATAACAATTACAAAGGATTATATGTTTCTTATAATTTCACATAATTCTAAAGTAACTATTCATTCAGTAGCCCCTAATGTAGGAATCGATGGTGGGGTGGCACCAATATAGTGGATTGTACACTTTTGTACATTTACTATACTTCCAGAGAGATAATACTTTAACAGGGCCGTTTGGTGTTGTCAGATACTATACACAAATCGAAGTTCTAGTACCCTCATCAAAATGGGTCTCTCAAATTGATTCGGAAATCATCTGAATTTCTAAAATATTCATCATGGATTTGCAGCTGCTAATTGGAAAATTATATTATTCATAGCGCCTGTAAATGTCTTTCATGCAACATAAATTGAGTGAAATAAAACTGAAAAGTTTCGAAATTATGGGGGAAAAATCAACGTACAGGTTTATAGTACATTGCGGGCATTAACAGAGGATGTAAATAATGTCCCCCAAACACACTCATACAAACACACACACAATCACATCTACTCAAGTCACACCCTAACATTTCAAATTTGCGCGTATGGTGACACTAAGGCTAGTACAACATGTATATACTGCAACTGTCATTTTTTACTTTTCCATCACATCCTACGTTTCAGTCGAGCTATAGCAATATTTCGTTTGTGTCCCAGATGTCCACACTAAAGTTTGAGTCCTCTACACGTATATCTGACAGTATGTGACCTAAATCTTCAATCAACCGAATACACTATTCAATTTCAATGCACGGATAAGCGCTATTTATTCACACATACATGATCGTACATAACATGTATTATTGCATAGGTAGAGATCTTGTTGAACCTTCATAACTACCCTCGTCTACAAGTATTTTACTCACGATAAACGATATAGTCAGATTCATTACGTCACGCATATGCTCATGTTTTTACGCAAAAAACCCCAGGAATTTTAATAAAAATCAATCGAAACAAATCTCTAGGGCTTTTCATTACATCGATTGAATCATAGGAAATAGCCTCTGTTTAGTCTACATAAGACTTTCTCTTCTGGAAATATGTTCATTGACAACCTATTTTACAATCATACTATAAAATACATAACTGCCTTCCCAATATGGGCGCAGCATATTTAGTATGTAACTTATTCTAGATACTCTCGTGTTAATATCGCATATGACGCCTATACATGTAGCCAGACATATCATGGTATCTAATTGAGGGTATCAATAGTAGTTAACAATGATCTATTAAGGTTAGATTATCCTCAAAAGTCTTCAAACCTTCGAAAAAGATTTTCTTTTACAAAATATCCATATAAATTATTCACTCTATGGGTTGGTGAAAGACAAATCATGATAAACTATTTCTTTATATGGAAAATTATCTTTTGAAAATGGGTTGTCATAGACGATGTCGGCAGACACTGTTATTCGGTAAGCACTTCGGGTAAGCCAAACAAGTTTATCTAACGGAGGGTAATCAATTAATCAAGTAATTAACTGTCTGTCTTTCTGTTAATAATTAACCAATGATATTGAAAATAATGTCAAATTTGGACTGTATTTTACATGTAAGTCGCTGGACACTTTTTTCGAATTTTTTGCAGTCATAAATGACTTTCAGAATGAAATTTTGCGAAATGAAGCAGACAAAACAACGGTCGATTTTCGTTCAAATGATTCATTTTTAGTAATCAGAAGAACAAACCTGTTGATAACCGATCGATGCATGTGAGCGGCGAAACTTCCACATTCCACATAAGTATTTCTTCATGCATTTCACTCCCAAAACCGTGCCTCTGTGATTTTTTTAATTCCATCTCCGAATATGTCAATTTTAATCTGATCTGATAAAGGATATTTGGATATAGAATGTATATCCATGTATAAACCGTCTGCCTGACGAAGTTTTTTCAATTGAATTGAAAATTTTCTCAAACGACCCGTTTTACCACTATGAGTTTACGGTACTGCAATCTTTATTATTCTAACAGGCTATGTAAAAGGTTGTCAGTATATTTTTCTGTGGGATTTTATGTCTTCTTGTCAGTACTCCAGCATCGTTTTCCACCATCCTTTTAATGTTGCATTTAATTAGTTTTCTAAGTCTTCTGAAATTCTTATATACATGTATTGGGGCGGGATAATTTCAGCACTATTGTACCGTAGCCTATGTATATAATTAAGTTAATGGTCATGTACCTTATACACGAGTATAACTTCGTTGGTGTAAATTTACAGAATAATAAAAGAGCATAGTAGCTTGGATACGATATAGTTAAACTTGGTCAGTTTGGATGATATTATTTCTTTCTCTTCAAAACATCCTATGTAAACATGCACTATATATCAACATAAATAGCGTATGTGTGTAAAATATTACAGATGTTTTCAATATTTTGATCCAGCTATGGGACGTTTTATTTTCTGTAATACTCGTATAACGAGGGGTGGGCCATTTCTTAAGTTTTTCACCCTAACGTGTACATGAAAATACAATTAATGTTCCAGCGCCTTTGTTCCTGGGACGATAAGCTACGATTTGGTACATAATTATATTATTATGTTACTTACATTATATTATATATGGCATACGTTATTTTATAATAAGGAAATATCTCAGCATATCGAAAAAAGTGAAACTAAAAGGAGGCCTATTTGTAAGAGGAAGAAAAAATTGTCCCAACATTTGACTATGATACAAAAGGTAAAGCGTGAATCACCATCATAGCCAAACATAAATCGTATATCTGTCCAAATAGTGGGGTATTCTGGAAAATTACAGCGAAGTATGTACAACTTTATAAAGTACAACGATTTTATTTTTTATTAGCGGGTGACAGCTCCATCCGTCACCAATTGGGTAAAACAAAACGAGAGTTGTAGCTGGCAACGTTTCTGAAATCCCTTGTATATCCACAAAGTTGACAGGCAGTGACCAAGAAATGTCTATGTTCAAGGCCTGACTACTAGACTATTCCGGATTGATGTCCAAAAATCCTGCCAAAAAATGGCCATACAATCAAACCAGTCTTGCAACAATATACTAGGGTGTGTTACACTGTCTTAAATCCTGAGTTTTGTAGATTAAAAATCGACCATAGAGGTCCGTGTCCCCCGCTAGCAGCAACAGTTATGGTGGATTACATCCACCATAACTGGCGCTGCTGCTGCGGGGGCCATGGACCTCTATGGTCGATTTTGTTTGGTCTATGATATCTCATATCATTGATGAAGAGTATGATTTGAAAATGGAGATATCGCTGATGAGCTTAACATAATTTAATACAGCAGATGGCACCCATATTGGATTATGCACATCCATAAAACATAATACCAACTGTCCTCTCACCAATGTCCATGAACTCCCCAAGTTTGAAGTGGATTGGTTGAATCGTTCTAGAGTTATTGTCCACACAAGATCTAAATGCTGAGAATCTAAGATGACTGATGGTGGCCATCTTGGATTACACAGGTAACTGTAAAGCAATGACAAGTGTCCTCTCACCGATGTCAAGCCAAACTGCAAGTTTGAAGTCGATCAGTTGAATTATTCTAGAGTTGTTGTCCAGACAAGATGCAACTGCTTAAAATGCAACATAATCCAATATCGCTGGTAGATGGCAGCCAAAATGGATTATGCTCGTTCATGAAACACAATCCTAACCGGGATCTCACCAAGGTCAAGGGACTTCCCAAGTTTGAAGTAGATCAGTTGAATCGTACTCCAGCTATTGTCCGGACAAGATCAAACTGTTTAAAATCCAATGAAATCCAGTATGGCTGATGGTGGCCATATTGGATTAAGCACGTCCTTGAAAAACAATCCTAATCCTCCTCTTAACAATGTCAAGGCACTCCCCAGGTATGAAGTAGATCGGTTGAATCGTTCTCGAGTTATTGTCCGAACAAGATCCAACTGCTTATAATCCAATATGACTGACGGCGGCCATATTGGATTATGCACATTGCTGAAAAACAATCCCAACCGTCCTTTCACCGATGTCAAGGCCCTCCCAAAGTTTGAAGTAGATCAGTTGAATCGTACTCCAGTTATTGTCCAGACAAGATCAAACTGCTTAAAATCCAATGAAATCCAGTATGGATGATGGTGGCCATATTGGATTAAGCACGTCCTTGAAAAACAATCCTAATCCTCCTCTCAACAATGTTAAGGCACTCCCCACATATGAAGTAGATCGGTTGAATCATTCTCGAGTTATTGTCCAGACAAGATCCAACTGCTTATAATCCAATATGACTGACGGCGGCCATATTAGATTACGCACATTGCTGAAAAACAATCCCAACCGTCCTCTCACCAATGTCAAGGCACACCCCAAGTTTGAAGTTGATCGGTTAAATCGTTCACGAGTTAATGTCCGGACAAGAAAATCTAAGATCCAACTGCTTATAATCCAAAATGGCTGACGGCGGCCATATTGGATTAGGCACATTGCTGAAAAACAATCCCAACCGTCCTCTCGCCAATGTCAAGGCACACCCCAAGTTTGATGTTGATCGGTTAAATCGTTCACGAGTTATTGTCCGGACAAGAAAATCTAAGATCCAACTGCTTATAATCCAATATGGCTGACGGCGGCCATATTAGATTACGCACATTGCTGAAAAACAATCCCAACCGTCCTCTCACCAATGTCAAGGCACACTCCAAGTTTGAAGTTGATCGGTTAAATCGTTCACGAGTTATTGTCCGGACAAGGAAATCTAAGATCCAACTGCTTATAATCCAATATGGCTGACGGCGGCCATATTGGATTATGCACATTGCTGAAAAACAATCCCAACCGTCCTCTCGCCAATGTCAAGGCACACCCCAAGTTTGAAGCTGATCGGTTAAATCGTTCACGAGTTATTGTCCGGACAAGAAAATCTTACGGAACTACGAAATTACGGACACCGGTGTTTCTAAGTCCCCCCCCCCCCCCACTACTAAGTAGCGGAGGACAATAAGCCATAAAAACTGAAAATTTGACTTTTTGTCCAAATTTGGTCAAAACTGACCACTATGTCCGAAAAACGCGATTTTGAGATGGGCATCCACCCCTACGTTGAAGAGTACGATTTTTCGCAGACATCTATTATGGTTGCCAGCTCCTAACAAACAATGCTATACTAAGTATTCTTTTGCTCGTGGCCGGTCGACTAATCTATTTAGGTTCTATTATCCCCAAAATCTTCAAACCTTCGAAAAAGATTTTCTTTTATAAAATATTCAAAATATATTATTCACTCTATGTGTTGGTGAAAGACAAATCATGATAAAGTATTTCTTTGTACGGAAAATTATCTTTTGAAAATGGGCTTTCAGAGAAGATGTCTGCAGACACTGTTAGTTGGTAAGCACTGCAGGTGAGCCAACCAAGTTTATCTAACAGATGGTAATTAATTAATTAAAGTAATTAACTTCCTGTCTTTCTGTTAATATTTAACCAATAATATTGAAAATATTGTTTTACATGTAAGTCGCTTAACATTTTTTTTAATTATTGCAGTCAAAAAATCATTTCAGAATGAAATTTTGCAAAATGAAGCAGACAAGAAAAAACGCTCTATTTTCGTTCAAATAATTCATTTTTAGTAATCAGAAAAACAAACGTGTTGTCAACCGATTCATTTGTTAGCGGCGAAACTTCCACATTCCACATAATTATTTTTTCATGCATTTCACTCCCAAAACCGTGCCTCTATGTTTTTTTAACTTCATCTGAGAACATGTTAATTTGAATCTGATCTAATAAAGGATATTTGGATATAGAATATATATCGATGTGTAAACCATCTGCGTGACGAAGTTTTTCCGATTGAATTGAACTTATATATACTTATATTATATTATCATATATGGCATACTATTTTATAACAATATCTCAAATATCTCAGCATATCGAAAAAAGTGAAACTAAAAGGAGTCAAATGTTGGGACATTTTTTTCTTCCTCCTACAAATAGGCCTATGATACAAAAGGTAAAGCATGAATCACCATCATACCCAAACATAAATCGTATATCTGTCCAACTAGTGGGGTATTCTGGGAAATTACAGCAAAGTATGTACAACTTTATCAAGTACAACAATTTTATTTTTTGCATTTTTTTTATTAGCGGGTGACAGCTCAATTTGTCACCAATTGAGTAAAACAAAACGAGAGTTTTAGCCGGCAACTTTTCTGAAATCCCTTGTATATCAACAAAGTTGTCAGGGAGTGACCAATAAATGTCTTTGTTCAAGGCCTGACTACTAAACTATTCCGGATTGATGTCCAACAATCCTGCCAAAATATGGTCATGCAATCAAACAAATACCTGTGACGTAAATACCTTATGAAGCTCCCATATTCCATCCTCTCACATAGTATAAAAACTTGGTAATAATAGATGCCATTGTGATCATTACATATCATTACATATATTGCTGTGTGCGACTAATCACGTTACAGTAGAAAATCTCTCTCCACTCCCTCATGAAAATTCCATGCCTATAATTGCATTGACAATATACATAAAATGAAACTGAATGATGTAACAATCCATCTCTGATATGTATGGCTGGAAACTATTTATGTGACTGTAATTTGGTCAGTTATCTAATGTGTATCGTTGCACTTGATCTTGTAGATTAACATTCCACTACAATATCAAATTACACGGCAGGTTTCAGGATGTTGTCGTTTCAAAGTACATGTAAAGGTTGATTGGTTGTTTGAAGTTTAACGTCGCACCTAACCTGATTGGTCACACGGCGACGATGACCCAAACAAACATACTCTAGCAAAACCCTGCCTGTAAAGAAAACCATAGAAGAAAACCCTTCATATATTCCCCTCATACTACATATTCTTGTACGCCGAAAATATTTTATGGACGACGGCTGATTAATGAATGTTGGATCCGACACTTGCTTTTACATCTAGGAGCCTGTAACACTGCTGGTAAATATGGATCCAATTGTCAGTATACGTGTCACTGTACCAACTGCGATCCCATGTCTGGTTGTGGACCGCCATGTTCCAGAGGTTGGGATGGTCGTACATGCCAACGACGTGAGTATTCTAGAGAATTACGATAAGCGATTTAGGCGCTTACTGATTCACGGTTGAATAATTATGCAATAGCTATTTCCCACACTATTTTATAAGACTAAAGTGGGTTATTTCACCTGAATATTCGAGAAATAAAATTCTACAAGCCTAAAATATAATGTAACATTTCAATTTCGACTCGCATCGTGTTCCCAGCGATAACAGTCTAATGGTCGACAGTGACAGCTCTTTCAGATGGAAAATTTGAACGAACATGAGAAGGGCTAATTCTGGACAAGGAAGAGATATCGGCTTAAACTGAAAGTACCGTACTTTCGTATGGAAATTGAGGTTTGTGATGGTATAACTCTATCTCCTTTCTGGAGCATGCCCATATATACCACTCACTCGATGTGTATTTAACTGATAGTTGATGTATGTGTGTAAAACTGGAGTTTCAATATCCGTTCTATAATATTTCTCCATCACACATATCCTGTGTCAATGTACAGTACATCTTGGTACCATATATCCAACATGAATAATCCCCATTTCATTGTCGCTTCAGGATGCGGAGATTGTTATTACTCGAAGGAGAGAAGTGTCACATTTAATCAACCCGACGCGTGTCAGCATAGTACAGACATGGATGTGTCAATCATCATAGATAGTCATTCTTATTTTGGTTACCCTCCCGTCACGTTTTTTTTTCAGAAAACGTTGCTCTCGATCAGCCTGCTTCACAATCATCCGTCCTTTGTGAATCGGTATGTTACGTGGCCACCCGTGCAGTGGATGGTTTGACTGGAAGAAACTTTTTTTATACCAGCTGTTCACACACAAACTTAGAGCCGAGCCCTATCAAATGGAATGTCACATTAAACAAGGTGTACAATATCTACAGATTCACTATTTACAATCGGGATGATAACCGTAAGTACATTGTCAGTGTTGTTTGCCTTGTGTCATAGACAGTTAATATGCTAGTAAAGGAAAAATGTGTCTGTGCACTTGCAAAAAATCAATTATCCAATCACATTATGTGATTAACTCTTGCAGTTTGTCGAATTAGGCCCAATTAACACATCAACTGTCAGAATTAGCATACCTTTGTTCTATTTTTCAGTCCGCGCATTGTTTAACACCTTTAACACTACCAGGTCCGGGGGCATTAAATTGAGAGCTGACGAGTCTCCGTGATTTGGAGTTTATCATATTAGGGTCATTTTGGGCCTATTTGCATAAGCCCCGAGCAGGAGATCATGTATAAATTCAAAATGGCGGCCGTGCGGCGTACCAAAAAAAGTGATGTTTTCGTCATTTTTTCTGCGAGAAAAAGTGAGCAAAAACTATATTATTCACTTGTCATGTAGTTTGTCCGAAGAAAACACATAAAAAAAATCGAAAAATCGACCACAAATGCTTTTTTGAAAATGATACGGATTTGATATTTTTGGAACATCATGATGTCTTGCCGGCATCATTGAAAACTGTTGACCGCTTCTCTCTTGCAGGAAACAAGCCTATGTTTATGTATACTGTGATTGTCCTTTTGAATTTGGTGCTAATACTGTTATATGGAATATGGAATAGGTCTTTGGATTATTGACGCGGATGTTCTCTAATGGACGACGGCTGGATTATGAATGACGGACTAGACGCTTGTAATCACTGTGATTATAATCAAGCCGGCCATCTTTGATTTTGTACATTTTCTGGTAGAGCTTGACCCAAGGGTATAGTGCGGTAAGTTTCAGTTTCCTAGTTCAAGGAATCAGACAAATCTTTAGGGGTGGAGGAGAAACGGCCCCACCAGGCATGGACAGGTCCCAATTAGACCAGGCCAGATAGGGTTAAGATAATAACATGGAAGAGTATGAAGCAATCTGTTTTTGGTAACGCCGAGTAAGACCTATATTCACAAACGCCGCGATGTGGGTTCATTCATGTTCAGAATTCAACACCTCTTTCTAGGGACTGGTATTGCAGAAACTTATCAACAGGGCTATACCACCAAGCGTCTCCAGTCAGATTTTCTGAAATTTGGCGAGACATATCACATGCTGATAGCAAAATCTATGGCGTTACGTTTCGTAACTTGTGTCTAATTCCGCTTAACCCGGGGCTAGGGGCCCTTTGATCCTATGTACCTCAAGATCCTCACGGTGTTCATATGAACAGTCACAATAAAAGCGTGACTGAGATACATCATTCTCTAGATGACGACTTTACAACGAATATTATATGGATTAAGAATACTGATCAGAGATACGGATTTGATATTATTGGAACATCATGATGTCTTGCCGGCATCATTGAAAACTGTTGACCGCTTGTCTCTCGCAGGAAACTATCCTATTTTATACTATGATTGTCTTTTTGAATTTGGTGCTAATGTTGTTATTTGGAACATAGAATAGGTCTTTGGATTATCGATACGGATATTCTTGATGAACGACGGCTGAATAATGAATGAAGGACCAGACGCTTGTAATAAGAACGAAAGTGCATTCAAATCCCATATTATACACATGAATGTAAAAACATAATAAAACTTTATCTGGTATAGTTGAAGAGAACATAATTACGGTTGTAGAAATATATCCCTCCTTGATCAGTTGAAATCGTGACTAAAACTGCTATTTTTACGAGACTTTTTATTATTATCATGCTATGCATCCCAATAGACCTGTGTATATATATCGGGGTTATGCAATTACCTTTAATGCAGACATCATACTATCAGACCAGCAATTTGACGGATTGATTTATTTCGCAGGCCATGAACATGGCATATGCGCAGCATGATATACAAAAATATACATTCATACATGACGACAGCATATGTGACGTAATGATATATATATATAATAGCTATACAAATACTATATGTACCCTCTCTGGGGGGACATGTCAAGTTAATCTGTTTATCAATTATGTTTTATGTTGAAATATCAAGGATAACTCGGACGAATTTAGCTAATTTTGTTAATAAAGTCGGACGGTTAATAGTTTGTAGAAGCTGGCGTAATGTATATGCACTAGGTTTCACATAGTAATATCTTTGTAACAGTTTCTCTCTTTTGTGTTTAAATTTCAGGACCTTTGAGCAAATAATGATATTTGACCAACATCAGTTACAAACTTTTTCATTTTTCTCCTTTCCCTCTTCACGTTAAAACATTGACTAATAATTATATTTATCTATAAATGATTCAATTCAGAAATGATAATAGAAATGGTCAGATGCAAATTTGACATTACCTAAAACTACAAATGAGCAGTTAAGCGTGAAAGGATATATACACTTTTTTAGCTGTGACAAACCATATACATGCAAAGTTGGTGAAAGTTGAATTTCATCGTTCATTTGAAACATAAAATATTTACCTTCATAATCGATAAAACAATGCATATACATACCTATTTATACATATTTGATACAGTATACATACATCCACTTCTTAAACTTATGGGAAACGTTTCGATCTAGGCATGATCAGGAGATATAGAATCGGCCATACACGATTAACTAACGAACATTTACTCAAAGAAGTAAAAAAGAACCTACCCCACGGTGTATTTCATGCCACGAGGATCTCGCAGTAAAACGTATTCTGATCGACTGTACTAGTATAGATTTTAAAATTCTAAGAGATTCTTTTCATCAAGCAGCTACTGTAGAGGATATTTTTAGTCGGGTAAAAGAAGACTGTATTTTAGGTTATTTTAGAGAAATCGGTTTGTTGTATAAATCTTAATGTATGTACATATTGTTGGTGTGTTGTGTTGATTACTTCAGGATTGCTGGGTTAATAACTTGTTTTTGTTGGAATATTTAGAATTTTGTTTGATCGTCGCTATATAGCTGGGATACTGCTGAACTCGACGTTAAACCTTAATTTTCTCTCTCCCGCTCTCTGTCTCTCTCTCTCTTAAAATTATGGCTATCCATCAGAATAACTATCCATAAGTTATTCATTGTGCATGTGCCTTTATACACAAAATGAAATTATTACCCTTACCAGGCCATTTGAGACCTGCCCTGGCCTGACGAAGGGTCAATCTACACTCCTCTCCTCCCCTCTATAATTTTCTTACTTCTTGAGATGGGTCTGAAACTGTCCACAATATATCTTGGTGTCAGACTACAAAATAACGTAAAGAAATCCAAGTTGGCCGCTTTGATGACCTCACAGCCTGAACATGCAATTTATCATTGATATTTCGGTCAGATTTTCCGAATTTTTCTATTTATGATATTTTCTCCAAAATGCAACATGTTACATATGGAAATAATTATCTAATGTGAAATAGAATTATAGAAAACCCAAAGGCGATGTTTACTAATATCAAAAGAACTATATCATTAGTATTCGAAAAATAAAACAAATCAGCTTTTCTAGTAATTCCGAATGAACGAGAACATTTTGAACATCAAAGCTATTGTCCAGATCAAGAATCCGTGGAGGGCGCCATTATACAAAGCCTGAGAGCCGTTAGCCAATGAAAATCCTTGAAATGTCACCTGACATTATTCCTGTGACGCAGTTGTGCTGTAGGCAGTGTAGCCAATAACATGAAGATCAATTGTAAATTATTGTGTCGATGGCTTTTGACAGATATGTGGACCTTTCTTTACGCTCCGAGACGATTATGAGGATCGTGATATATGAATGTCGAATTGATATACAGGTTGACATGTGGCATTTTGCATATGATTTCACGAGCTCTCTGTTTGAGGCAGAAATATCAGGCCACATCACCCGATAGCACTACAAGAAACGCTGCTAATGCTGCCGTTGTTGTTGTTTAATGCTTTACCTTATGGGATAGATACCGGATGACAACAGGATTTTTGTCGCAGCCTCATCTACATAAAAACAGTATGGCCCATCAAACGTCACAGTCGTTCCAACATGTCGCAGATCATGAAGTGTGAAAGTGTGAACGATAAATCGGTGTTTACTCAGCTGTAGAATTTTGCTAATTTTTCCTTCCCGTGTTTTTGGAATCTGATGGCATAATTATGTCATGCAGAGCACGAGTTTACCCAGAGTTTACTATTCCTTTAACCAAAAAAGCAAACATTTGAAGGAAAACATACGAAAACTCATTTTGAATTTATGCATGATCCTTTCCTCGGCTCCCCCTCCTTTTGCAGGTCTGGTAGAGGTAACACTAATACTAAGAGCATACACTACTCGGTATGGATAGAAACGAAATTGGAGCGACACGCAAGCGGTGGGGAAAATTGACAACGTCTGGTGACTAAAAAGCAACCATATAAACTTTATAGGAAAGCTTCCCTTGGCACCCCACATTCAGACCCGAGAATACGGTGGATTCTCGGACGTAGCTTCAGTATCTCAGCCGCGCTTTTATTGCTGATGTTCATGTGGAGACTATAAAATATCCACACGGCCCCTAGCACCGGCTTAGGCGGAATTAGACACGCTAGCTCGGGAGCTGATGACGGATAAGCTCTATCAAATAACTCATCTGATGTTAATGGATGGGCATCGTGGACGTCTGATGGAGTAAACGCCTCAACATGGGGTAAACCTGGTAAATGCAAGAATACCCAGAAAAAACTAACCTGCAATGCCAGACGTCGTACAGCTTAAATTTCACACCAAGACAATAAACCTAAATATATTAGTCGATTGACTTGTACAGAGAGCGGACCTCGGAGACCAGCAGTCCTCCAGCAGAATCCAACCATATACAGGTAACAAATTGGGCCGATATGCAAGAGATAGGAAAAATTGACATCTGGGGACTAAAAAGCAACCATATGACTATACAGGAAAGCTACCCTCGGCACCCCACATTCAGATATGAGAATACGGTGGATTCTCCGACGTAGCATTGTTATCTCAACCGCGCTTTTATTGCAGCTGTGTTCATGTGGAGACTATGAAGCATCCACACGACCCCTAGCACCGGCTTAATTAGATACGCTAGCTCGGGAGCTGTTATGACGGATCAGCTCTAAAAAATAACTCATCTGATGTTAATGGATGAGCATCGTGGACTTCTGATGGAGTAAACGCCTCAAAATGTGGTAAACCTGGTAAACTTTTAAAACTTCACATCAGTTGACAGTGGAGACTTCATTTATGCATTGTCTCTTTCGAAGATCCTACAGTGTGAAAATTGGCTAGCTATCGAATTGTGATCTACTCGTTGGGTTATTTTTCTCTGGCCGTGTGTGATTTCTTTTCCTTTGATATTATGTCTTTTTGTTTTTATTGAGAACCTTGAGGGTTTTTTTTGCCTGAATATATATTTGCATATTTTATCAAATATCTTGATCAAAAACTCAAAATCGAATGGATCGCGAAATAGCTACTACGGTGGTCAGCTATGATTCACGATATGGCACGTCTACACTATACTTGAAATACGGAATCTGCAGCCATCACGAAGATGCCCATTAAATTTTAACAAAATATTCCCAGTCACTTATATGTGTAAAATGATATCCCACAATGGGCTTATGCTATCCTCAGCAGATTACATGCACTCTTTACATACATTCACCGCTGATACATGTATTATTCACAACGTAAACAATGAAATTTCAACTCAATCCACCCAGTGGTGTAGGAGAGCATAGGGGCCAAAGCTCACAAACACACCTACGTACAAATATACGTTTAAAATAAATATTATGATGGTCATAGGCTTACTGCTAAGTGGTGATCGTCGTCTTTATAATTTTCCTTTAATTCAGTAGCAGCGACATTTGCTATTATCGTTCATTATATTTTGTAGCAGGTTCATGTTTGAAATTGTTGTTCAAAATCATACTCATCTGTTTATACTATTACGCAGGTCGCAATGCTTTGAACGGCTTTGTGTTATCGGTTGGACAGTCCACGGTATCTGGGTACAACTACACACAGTGCTATGAGGATAAAACTACTAGCATGGGTGGCCCTGGGTATGAGGTGACCAAGACATGTGACAACAACCAACCAATAACGGGAGATCTGATCGAGATCACCCAGGCACTAGCTCTCTGTGAGGTACTAATCTACGGTAAGACACCGATATCATCAAACTCCTTTCCGAAAAAAACCCATACTACATACCATTAGGAAATAATTAACTCAAGTGTAATAAAATAATTTTGAGCCCTTTTATATCTTAAAAGGAAACGAACACGCAACTTTTCAGTCAAGCCATCAGTTGCTGCCGTTTCGGAGAGGTACGCAAATTGGTTTAAAATGACCCAATATTAGTGGCTATAAAGTTAAGGAGTGTTAGCCCATCATAACCGCCTCTCCGTCCCATGTGTGGTATGGTTAAATTTATACGCATTGCAGATTGCCCAGACAGGTCATGCTAACGGCATAACTACTAGTTTCTCATATAAAAGGGTGATTTCTCGTCGTAGAAAGATCGACTAGCCATGGTTGTGACGTCATGACGTGACACCACGGACTGTTTTTGTCGTCTGTTTGTAAACAAGATGTCGATGAGCACGACGATGATAAACTTTTGTAAAACTTTTCACCACCAAAAAAACTGTTTTGGAGATCTACCAAGCAGTTATTTATTCCAGAGGAAATGCGGATTGATGACATGAACGGCTAACCAACGGAGCGAAGTAGCTTGTTCACAGAAATCCGCTGAAATGAACGTTTGTTGAAATCAGCACACTTGTTTCTGTAAAACTATTAAAAGCCGCCCGTCACAAGAAGGCGTTAAAAATATTAATGTTATACCGCTCCATGTACATTATTTTATTATATTCGGAGATATGATACACTTGCTTATTCCGTTTTATTATAATGAAGAATTTAAAAAAATATTTCCAATAAACATTGTACTCTCACATTCAGTGCATGTATCTGGCGTGCTTTGATCCATCCATCGACCCGGTCACTGCCGTTTACACGAATCCTCGCTCGATTGACCTAGTTGACTGTTTGTCTCACTGATAGACGATGAAAGAGAATGTTAATTCGAACAGCTTCTCAGTTTATTTTATATGAGAAAAATGTTATCATACTCGTTAATTCTAAACGATTTTTCCCACACTCGTTTATAAAGAATGGGCACTGCACTCATCGATAAAGTTTGAAAAATCGTCTAGAATTGAATTACAACACATATAAGGGAAGTTATTATTCTGCATCATTGTATTCTGATCCATTATCCATATGGACAGAGCTAATGAAATTGTTTCCTTGTCAGATCATGCTTACTGTATTGTCCAAAGAAAGGAATGCAGTCTACATTTCTCTTCATCTGTGTTTGTTCGAGCGCAAACTCAAGACTATTTCACTCATCAAAATGATATGATCGGTAATCAGCATAGGAAAATGATTACCGGTTAGGACGCGGAAATTCTTTAATGTGCGACGGCTGAATATTGAATGAAGGACTACAACCTTGCGAGGCACACATCCTTGTAGCCTGAGATTATGTATCCGATGGGACATGACCGGCTAAGAAAGACCACACAGTTCAGAGCTATGCTCAGCATAGATACAACTTTTTTTTAGATGACGACTCTATAACGAATATTATGGATTAAGAATACTGATCAGCGATACGGATTTGATATTTCTGGAACATCATGATGTCTTGCCGGCATAATTGAAAACTGTTGACCGCTTCTCTCTTGCAGGAAACAAGCCTATGTTTATGTATACTATGATTGTCTTTTTGAATTTGGTGCTAATACTGTTATGTGGAAAATGGAATAGGTCTTTGGATTATGGACGCGGATATTCTCTAATGGACGACGGCTGGATTATGAATGACGGACTAGACGCTTGTAATACATGTTCGGGATCATTAAGGTGTCATTTACATACCATCGTTTTCATGACTACTGTCAAATAACAATTTAGAAAGTCACCAAAGATATCCTGTCAAATTTCGAAAAGACTTCATTCAATGATATTGAGCCGGGAGGGTTTATCTCCGATCCGAGGACTGTTAGGGGAGAAAACATCACTGGATGATTACCCTGATAAGTTACAATTACAAATAGCGAGATTTAGTTATGTTACCGATATTTCGATGATGGGTACCACCTCAACAATTTCCGTGAATATAACCAGGTGGTATCACAGACGGCTACAAAGCTCAAGCAGGATCTGACTGACATTTCATTGTTTTTTCAGTCGCTGGATAAAACTCATAATTTAGGCCGATTGTCAAGCTGTGGGGCCATAATCTTCCCGTGACTTGTAACTGTGGTGCATAATAATTTATATTAGATTGGAAGACTTCTCGCGAAATCTAGTACAGCCATATCTTATATATGTAGTTACCATCGTAAGAGATGTGTTCGGCAATAAATCCAGTGGTGCTACCTCTAGTTTGTGTATACCTTAGACTGGACTTGTTCTTGATATCTACCGGTGTTTTTAATAAAACAGTTGAATCTAAACTAATCCGGGGCTACAGAAATGATCATTCAGTCAAAATAATAAAGTGTAGAATTTCAGACCAAAAAGAGAACTTGGCTACTGGAAAATGAACAATTCTCTCCTCGATGAAAATGAATTTCTAGCGATAAGCAATAAAACAATATTGGACAAAAATATTTTCTACTCTGAAGAAAACGTTTCTTTAGAGACCTTATAGAGCATCGTTTCGTTACTGGATATAAGCGGTAAAACAATCTCCCACTCATCTTGGAAAAAATGTTAAAAATTAAAAACATCTGGAAAGAGAGATAGAAGAACCCGAACAAAAACAAATCGGAAAATTTTACTCAGATAAATGATAATCAGCTAGATAAATTAACAGAATAAGACAAGTTTTAGAAACTGAGAGGTGAAAAATGAACGAGGTAATGATTAGATCCAAAGCCAGGCGGTAGGATTTGGGTGAAAAGTCTATTCAATATATTTGTGGACTAGAAAAAAGAATTGTTCAGTGTAAAATTATAGACAAGCTATTAAGTAATTGTGGAGAATTCACTGAACAAAATGAAATCATAGAGGAACAAAAAAATATATGAGTCATTATACGCACAAAAAGAAAATTGGCAAGGAGTCATGGACTGAGGATTTCAGCGATGATAGTCATTGTAATAGACTAAGCAAGAAACACGCCGCGACTTTGGAAGGATAAATTACGTTGGCGGAATTGTCAGAAGTTGTATGGAATATGAAATATAATAAGTGCCCTGGCCTGTACGTGTTTGCTGTGGAATTTTAAAATGTTTTTGGAAACTTATAGGGCCTTTTTTAACGAGCCACTAATGAACCCCATCAAACTGGGCAACAGTCAGAAATTCAGAAAATGAGAATGGTAACATGTTTACCAAAGTCCAATGAAGCCAGTGATTTCATGAAGTATTGACGGACAATTACTCTTTTTAATGTGATATATAAGATGGCATCAGTATGTACACCGAGCCGAATGAAGACTGTTTTAAACGAACTTATAGACGATCAAACAGGACATATGTAAGGATGATATATTGGGGAAAACACTCGCTTACTGTAAGATGTTCTGTTCGAATGTAAAAAAATAACATACCCAGTATGGTCCTACTCGTTTACTTGAAAAATCATTTGACTCTATCTGAATAGATTTTGTGGAAAAAAACTTTAGATTTTTGGATTCGAGGATTCAGTCAAACATTGGATAGATATATTTTATTGTGGAATGACTGCAAGTGTCATACATAACGATCACTTCTTCGGTAGACTACTGTCAAATAGTAATTTGAAAAGTCATCAAAGATATCCTGTCAAATTTCAAAAATACTTCATTCAAGAATATTGAGCCGGGAGGGATGAGCTCCGATCCGAGGACTGTTGGGGGAGGAAACATCACTGAATGATTACTCAAATAAGTTACAATTACAAATAGCTAGATTTAGTTATGTTCGAATGTAAAAAAAATAACATTCCCGGTATGGTCCTACCATTTTTTACTTGAAAACACATTTGACTCAATAGATTTTGTGAAAAAAAACCTTAAGATTTTTTGGATTCGAGATTCATTCAAACACTGGATAGATATATTTTATTGTGAAATGACTGCAAATGTCATACATAACGGTCACTTCTTCGGTAGATCCCCAGTGGAACGGGCTGTCGACAGTGAGGCACCATTGCCCCATATCTATTCGTTCTATGTGCAGAAGTTTTTGGTAAACCTGTTAGGGGTAACCAGGATATCAAAGGTATAAATATAGATGGGAGGCATATAAAAATCAGTCAATATGCCGATGGCACCACATTTTTCCTTGACGGAAGTAACTTAACCTAATAAGGACTGTATGAAACACCCTATACACCCAATATGAATAGGCAACCAGACTGGTTCCACGGAACGGTTTTGTCCTGATTTTCAGCTGAATTGGAACCCGGAGTGCTTTGTATCTTTAGATGTAACTTTTACGGCAAATATGTCAGGAATGAATGAGCAAAATGTTCGTAAAAAGAATTAAGACGTCAAACAAACGTTAGACAGGTGCAGCAGAAGAGGGTTATCGACTTATAACAGTTATAAACACATTTCCATTTAAAAAATAACTCATTTATATATTTCCTCGTGAAATTCACATGGGAATCCGACAAGAGAGTTCTTTATAATAAAGGCTGTGATAACGAAAAACTGAGTGTAAAAGATTATGGAGATAAAGGAATAAAAATGTTAGATATTGGATCATTTATAAAATCTCTGGAAATTACCTGGCTCAGAAGATACCTCTACTCTGAGACATGGTCTTCTTTTCTGAAACCAATGCTGGAAGATTCAGCTATGATTTATCGGGGTACAGGTGCCTTAAAAATAGATAGTTTTATTAAAATCACACCAAACCCCTTCTGGAAAGATGATCTTTCGGCATGAAAATCATTTATATTGAAAGAAAAGCCTTGCAAACTGAACTGCACGGATATATTGAACCATCGTTTCACAAGTCTACCTATTTAATTTTCCACTGGCATATTTTTGAAAGGATATTGTAGTCCAGGATGGGGAAATACTACCACTTGGCATTGTCAAAGCAAGATATGGTATTCGGGGTATTTCCCTAGATTACAAATGATTTGACTCTCAAAATTCCACAAAGTTGGCTGCAGAAATTGGGAAATGACACATTCCCAGTATTTTACCGTAGGTTAGCAAACTGATAAGAACAAACAAATGTTAAAGAAATATTACGACGTTCTTGTTCAAAACGATGCAATGTCTTTATCCCAGGCAAGATGGAAACATACACTGCTCTGAACTGGAAAAAATATATATTCTGTACCCCAAAAAAGAATAAGTAATATACAGCTTCAAGACTCCCAGTTCACGGTGATTCACAGATATTCGACAACAAATGTACTACTTGTTATGTTGGCTGCCATTGACATATTGGATTCTGTCCATCCCACATCTTGTGAACGCGATATCTCGCGAACAATTCAACCAATCGACTTTAAACTCGAAGGTGCTTCACATCAGTTAGACAGCCATTGGTATTGATTTTAATTGAGGTAGTATCGACCATCTTGGATTCCGTCCATCCTGCGAACATATTTTAAGAACAACTCAACCAATCGACTTCAAACTTGAGAAGGTGCTTCACATCAGTTAGATGGCTATTGGTATTGATTTTCACTGATGTACGTAATCCAAGACGGCTGCCATTGACCGTCTTGGATTCCATCCGTCCCGCATTTTGTGCACGCGGTATCGTGAAAATAATTCATCCTATTGACTTCAAACTTCAGAACGTGATTCACATCAGTTATATGGTATTGATTTTCATTGAGGTAATATGTAATCCAAGATGGCTGCCATTGACCATCTTGGATTTCACTCACCCACATTGCACCCATCTGTGTTGTGAATGTGATATCTTGATCTATTTCACCCATCGATTTATAAACCTCACCATCCAGGGGTAGAATTTTGCAAAATTTTGCGAGAATCCAGTTGGATTGTCAGTGGCTTAGTTTGCGAGAATCCAAAGAATCCAAATTTGCGGAACCAAGCATTTCGTGACCAGTTGCTATTTTCATTAGTGCTGGTTACTGCACAACTAGATGTAAACTTCTCAATGGGAAAAATTGAATTCGCCTCATTTATTCTGAGGAGGGTGGTTAGCACACCTAAAATAGCACAAATTAGTTCAGGCGAGTGATTGGTTATCTCCATTGATGAGCAGTATTCAACCGAAACATTTTTGCTAAGTGGTAAGTATATATACTCTTAATTTTATTTCATTTGTATCTTTGTATTGCATATGAAACAAATATTGGAATTGTCTGCACTGCAAAGAAAAAAAATAAAAATCTGGCCACCTGCCGCATTCCCTGACAAGCAGTAAAACAAACAATTGTTATTAATGAACCTTTATATAAAAACTAGGCTTAACAGTTTGCTATGGATTTATATGAGATACGCAACAACATTAAAAAAATATGGAAATTCCAGATATTTTTGTCCCATATTTTTTCATTTCATACCATGATGCTTTTTACAGTGAAAGATAAAAATTACCACCAAAAATTGCAGAGTCACGGACATAAACAAGAAGTGCAATGCCGTTAAAGTAAAAATCTCGACCTCAAATAAACTGACTTAAGAAATGCGTGTTCTCAACGTAAAGTGCTAGACCGCGTTGTTGTTGTTCATGATCGGTCTCATACAGACAATGTCTCTGAAGAAACGATCCATTTTTATTTTCATAAATTTCCTACTACTTGATTCTACTCTGCCCGAAGTTCTGTCTTAGGGAAAATTGTTTGTCATTCTAATTATGAACGAATCCGAATTAACTTCAGCTGCTAAATGATATCCAAAATGCCCCAGGTTTCATTTTCACCCTCGTGTACTTTTCGTCTGAAGACGGCCTGTTAGCGTTCAATTCCTTCACATAGACTGTTTTCGCCTGTTGGGTTTAACGTAGGTAGCTGTGCACCAGCAGCCGAGTGAAGGAGAATACACTCAAACCCTTGGCGCCAGTCGGGACCCATTACAGAGAGTATACGAGGCTCCCAAAAAATAATCGAGCAAAGGTCTCCGAGGTTTAGTTAGCGTATTACGTCATCAAAACATGTGAAAACCGCCACTTCCGTTTGTGTTTGTTTCGCAGAAAGATGAAAGGATATCTGAGCACTGGAATTTCCTGGATTTCAACTTCTTCTTTATTAAACACGACGTTTCGCTAAGTCTGCCCTTAGCATTCTCAAGTGTATAAATGTACAATCAAACATGAGGTATAAATATATGTACAGGGTATGATGAAGCCAATCTAATATAACAACAATATATGGTCTGAACACAGTGGGGTGTAGACCCCCTGGAGAGTGGGCATACATGAAATGGTTATGGGGAACAGAGCTAAACAAACAATAGTTGTGGTGGGTGGTTACAATGTGAGGGCTGGCTTAAATAATCTGATGTTGAATGGTGGTACATGTGGCATGCTGGTATGAAGAGTAGATAAAACAGTAGTAATGTAATAAAGTAAAGTAAAGAACAGATCAAAGAGCATATAAAAATAGTAATTAATATACTTTATGAACCAAAAGAAGAAACCATATTTCACTTTTTTACAGAATATTTATGTAAAGGTGTGTAAATAATATCTTGCGAGAACTCTGGCATTGGTTTTATCTTCATACTGGAAAGGAGGTCGATGTGTCTCTTGACAAAATTCTCTTTGGTCTACCAAAAAAACTGTTGACTAGAAAATCACACTATCATTTTAACAAAACATAATATATCTATAAAATTAGATGCCTGAGTAAAATGGATTTTCTTGGGCTAAAACATTGTACGAGAAGTAACGTTTTTTGGGGAAAATATATTGTGATAAAAAGAAATTATTTAACACAAAATGGTTTCCAGTAGAAAGGCCTGTATTCAATATTGTTGGTAGCATTTACATTTAAATTGGCAAGCCATGAAACTGAATAGTATAGGACTGTCTAACATACTTTTCGATTGTACCGAAACCTATTTAGTTAATGATTATATGCAATGTTTTGTATATTATACATGTATCTTGATTCTTCTGTACAACATTTTACTGAACGAAAAAATATCCGTTTGTATACGTTACAAATCCAGAGGAATTATTCTTTTGAGTTTTTCGAACCATTTTGGCAAGAGTACTCTGTTGTTCACTTCGCTGTTCACCATTTCCCAACTAGAAAACCACGTGAGGTTTACTTAATAGTTTATGCATAGAATAGCAAGTATGACAAACTATATTTTTCGTCCTTACTTCATCTTCAATGGATGCTCAGGAATATTCAAAATTCGTGGATAAGCATTTTGTAAACATAAAATGCAACTGTCCTTCTGGAATTATAGACAAACTAAAATAACGTGGCCGCATGTACACAACCCTATTTCAGACTTCTACATGCTATCTGTTTGTCTTGTAGCATGTGAACCAGGAACATGGGGAGATGATTGTGGAAAATATTGTGGAAACTGTAGGAATGATGCCATCTGTGAGGAGTGGACAGGTGTTTGTCCAAAGATTGGTGATAACTACAGGTGTGCTGATGGATACAAGGGAGATAAATGTGACCAAGGTAAAACATAACGGATAATCTATGGTGCGTCGGTCATTACTATGGCTGCGCGTACAATTGAATTGGAATAAATATTTATTATTACAAAATATTAACCTGAATTTTGAAGATTGTGATTTCTCTAAATATCTGTTGTGATGTTTAACTGGAATGTGAATTAGACAAAGGACGTGATATTTTATGATAGGAGTTGACACGTATAATATTTCTCGATTATTTTGCCCTGTGTCTCCGAAATATAAGGACAGATACGACTGACATTTATTGTACGGTAAAAAGCCCTCGTTTTCCTTTGTGTAAATATATTGGGATGGGCAACAACCACAACACTATTTACCCATAACGCGTTCAGCTTATCGTTTTTCTTCATATGAATGCGTTTAACTCGTGAAATATTATATTTGGCATATTGTGTTCAACTTCAAGTAAGATAACTGAGGTAGTGTTAAGCTACGCAATGGCAGAATGGATACTAATAGTTCTTCAGGTTTTCCCCCGGGTGTATTTATTATCGCTCAAGCTTTTTTATCTTATAGAAAAAATGTAAAAAAAGATTTATCATTTAGAACCAACGATATAACGGACAAATTCAGCGGGCCATTTCGATTACGAAACTGTCCGCATTTTGCTACTGCGCTGCGAGAGACGGGCCACAACACATCAGTCCATTTCCATCTATTTCGTTCGGAAAAACGACCTTTATGTTTGGAATAAATGACACCTTTTAGTGAGTTATATGTCGGACACTTCAGTGAAAATGATGCGCTATGACGTTATTCCATTAAATTTTGACGAGTGGGCGAAAGTAATTCCATATATATTGAGATATGGTCAGCTGAACTTTCGAAGCGAGAGCAGCGGTTCCAGTCGCACGTGACTTGATTGTTATATACCCCGAGTAGCAAGACATCACTCGAGGTATATGGGTGTATACGACCCGACCTTTTAACCAATCACAATCCAGATATTGAATACGAATTGGCTTGTGGGGTAATAAAATTCGCTACATCAAAAGAATTCTCTAAAATTGTGTGTGTCTTTAAGCATTCTATTCCCTGAATATTACGGAGTTTGGCCTGATTGACTGGCTCAGCTTTATTAGAGATTCAGCATAACAGAGTAAAATATTGTTCTGTAAATGATCCTAATTGACTCATAATTAGTCTGTCGTTGCTGGCCACAGCATGACATTTAATCCCCATACTGTGCTTGGTTGTCAACCATAAGCAATCCAATCTGAGTACCACATTAACATCACAAGCATACCTCATTGTCATTATCATATAGCAATGCACAAGACCATATAGGCTGGATTTGTTTGGTATTCAAAATCGTTGAGTTTTCCTTATAGACCATCAATGCATCAGTGATTAAAAAAATAAATAACTGTATTTACTTCGTTATTGGTATATATTAATCTTGTCATTTAATGCAAGGAATTTATGAAAGAGGGACATGAATATTATCTAAGAGCATCAGCTTGATTAACACAAAAACGAATTTAAACTATGAATAAAATATGGTTGAACTTACATACCTTGGTCCACCAATCAAAACTTTAGCATGAGCCACGTGATTCGTTATACAATGACTGCCGCCTGGGATGTTTGTCGAGAGAGTAGTTCAAAATCAGCGCCCATTGCGTGAAGAAATATAACATTGCACATATCGAAGCCAAATCGAATTCACAAATAAAATTTGTTTTCCTTTAAGAATGTGAGATGGGAAAATTTGGTGCAAACTGCTCAGAGAAATGCGGTTTTTGTGCCGGTGGAACAGATAAATGCGCGAAGGATTCCGGTGAATGTCCACCTTTATCCCCGAGATGTGCACCTGGGTTGAACGGGAAGCTTTGTAAGGATGGTGAGTGGTTCGTATACGTCAATAATATGTATCTATCATTCTAAGCCGTTTCGATAAAGTCTCCAATTTTAAAAAGCGACAAGCAAAGCGTAAAAATACAGACTTTATCAACCGGAAATATTCTAATCACATGTATACAAGTGATACGTGAAACCTACTTCATGTGAAATTTCCGGATTTTACGTTATTACATGTATTTTTTGATCGCAAATGGAATGTTTGTTAGCCATAAACAGTCGCTGATTACATGTAATCGTTTTTGTTTAATATATCACGGAAGTGACAACCTATATGTATGAAGATATAGTTGTATATAATGGTTCTTCATATCTTCAGTTTGTAGTTTGGGCAAATATGGTGCGGATTGCGAAAAAGACTGTGGCCAGTGTGCGCCAGGACCAACGGCGTGTCCATCGACTTCGGGAGAATGTTCGGGATCACCACCATGTTTACCGGGATACAAGGGTATACTCTGTGACATGGGTAAGTCATGGAGTTTTCTGGACCATTGTAAGACGGACATTAAGCTAGAAATTCATGTTATAGCCAAGCAAATATTAACATTGTGTGGATATTTCGTGCACTGGAAATAAATTCTAGATATTACAGAATAGGGGTCACGAAGGATTGTTATGTAGATTACCATGGGTATGCACACCATCCTGGGCTTTTCTTCCTTTTTTTGTCAAGTTTGCCTGACCCACTATGATGAGCTTGACCTCGGTCAGCGTCGATTCATACACATTCACGCCTTTGATGAGGGCAGTGAAGAGTGAGGTTTAATCTTATCTGGCCTGAGCTTTTTTATACCTGTCCAGGCCTGGGGGGGGGGGGTGCGAAATGTCCCCTCTAATTATTTTTCTTACCCCTTGAGCTAGGGGGCTGAAGCTTACCACACTATACCCTTGGGTCAAGCTCTACCAGAAAAAAATCCAAGTTGGCCGCTTTGATGACGTCACAGTGACGTCATTTTTAAAAACGGCATTTATTAATCAATTTTTCGGTCAGATTTTCCGAAGTTTTTATTTATGCAATTTCTCCGCAAAAAGTGCATGATAAATTAGTAAATATTAATGTGATGTGAAATAAAATAGTTTTTACCTACTTTTCATCGCAGAAAAGTAGAATTTGTGAAGAAATATGACGAAAACATCACTTTTCTGATACCCACGTGACCCCCAAGGCCTGGTAGGGTTAAGGGTGCAGAAAACAGTTTTCGTGTGAGGCCCTCAAATGACAGTGATAGACTAGCACAAACCGCCTCTGGACATAATAAAGATTGATGTGTCTATCGTTAACTATATATGAAAAAATCGTAACAATTTCAGCTACAAAATGGTGTACAAAAAGGCCAGACTTATCAAATTTATGTAGGAAACTGCATCTAAAATTAATTGACAAACTACCCCTACCCCAAACATGAAAATTACGAAAAATACCCCCAGTTTGGTCCTTTGAAATCGTATGGCGTTCCCAACTGAGAGATGATTGAGTACTACATATTCGAAGACAATGTCTGGAAGATTTATAAAAAACTGTATGTATAGGTTATCGGCAGCTCGTTTTCATCATCATTTACACTGAATGATAAAAATTTGGAAAATAGCACACCCGCGAAGGTTCCCAGTGTTGCCTCTCTTGAAATCGGCTTTCCCGCCATATTGAAGAAAAATTACATAATCTTACAGCTTGTTATTAGCAATTAAACTTTGAAGAGTACTCTTTATAAGAATATCTAAAAAGAAAACAAATTCCCAAATTTACAATCAACATCAGCAGGGGAAATCCCCGACATGCATTGTTTTGAGAATCCCAGTAGCCAATAATACGAAACTGTGGGGTGAGACCTAAAGGGTCAATTCTTATATAAGTTATTTGAAGTATTCAATTAGTTGATATTTTATAAATTGCTTAAATAAAACTTGATATTGAACAGTACCTCCTATCAGTCTTCATCAGAGGTTCAGGGCTCTCAGTGGTCGAGTGATCTAAGGCGCTTCGCTGGTGACCGCTACCCCTCACACCGCTGAACCGGCACGGGTTCGAACCCAGCTGGTCCATGTTTGAGAGTTTGTCAGTTACTTGCCCGCCGGGCGATGGTTCTCTCCGTGTACTCCGGCTTCCTCTACCAACCAAACTGACTGTCACCATATCAGTGAAACAACATTAAGTGTGATATAAATCAAATCCCCCTCCCCCATAAGAGGTTCACTTTCACTCGGTGACTCGTTTCGTAACTTGTGTCGTATTTCACTTAACCAGTAGCTAGGGGCCGTATGAACCCATTTACTTCAAGATCCTCATTGTGCTCATATGAGCAGTCACAATCAAAGGGTGACAGATACATCATTCTATGGATGACGAATATCATATGGATTAAGAATACTTATCAGCGATACGGATTTGATATTTCTGGAACATCATGATTTCTTGCCAGCATCATTGAAAACTAATGCTGTTATATGGAATATGGAATAAGTCTATGGATTATGGACGCGGATATTCTTTAATGGACGACGGCTAAATTATGAATGACGGACCAGAAACTTGTAATTTGGGATAGGATTTATATTAGCTGATAACACTAAAGCTTCGTATGCAAAATTCATGGCTTGACATAAAACATATTATATTTTGGCAACAGTATATGTTAGAAGCAACATTGTTTTTGATGATATTTTCAAAACGAGAAATAGTATCGATTTGAAACTTCTTGACATTTCTTAAAAGTATATTGGCAACATTTTGACACATGAACCAATATTTTCAACCCAATATTCTTGCCATGGCAACCAGAAGTTGAAGGTAGGGGTCTTCCGAATTTTCCTGCCCAGTGTTGGTAGATACGGATTCGGGCGAAGAAACACACACACATCTGAAATATAATTGAAGTTTGAATGGACATATAATAATATATAGAACAATGCATTGTGGGTATTCAAGATGGCTACCTGATGTAATATTGGTGGGAAAAAGATGGCGATTAATATGCATGTATTTTGCATGAACAGGCGCAATTCAATAATTTCAAATTTGGCGCCGCGGAATGTCAAATATTTTTTTTTAACAGATGGCGCTACGAAACGTCGTTCTAGAGTAATTATCCGGGTTCTATTGCGCATTTGAATATTAGTTTACAGCGAATACCACGTCTTATTTCTGTCGTACTTCAATGCCGGAGGAACATTTCGAGAAAAATGTCGAAAAGAAAACACAATTTGACCGCTGATGAAGCTAGCGCAGATATTCTTCGGTTTATAGACGAAGAATTTGAGGGGCAGGACGATGACCTTGGTGAACTATACGGCGACGACGACATGCCCATGCCCATAGATAGATACATCAGACGAATTGGGGGAGGGGAGTTTAGATCGGACGATGAAGGTGGGGACACTGATGATTCTGAGGAAGAAACATCAGCCTTGCCAGTCCGGTTACGGGAAAAGTTGACTAAAAACCGGCTTGTCAACAGTATTGAGTCAGTGTTGAACCCAGACCAGTATGATGATATGGTTTTACCAGAAGGTAGAGATGGTTGGCAAGTCCACACTGGTTATCTGTGTCCACAGAAAATCCCAAAACAGAAAAAAATCTTCTGGTCAGATGAACCGATGAAGCTAGACGTCAGCGTGCTTGCGATGTGATAACTGAAGCGCCTGATGTGAAAGGTGTGGCAAGACGAGTAGACCCACCTGCAGATGCCTTTGATTTGTTCATTAATGTGGAAATGATCACAGAGAAATTTATACACACCAACTCTAAAATTAGCGACACCCACGTCACTCTCGCATCATCACCAGTGACAAACGCACGTATTTTCGCATCACGAACGAACCAGAGATGCGTGCAGTAGCTGGTTTGATGTATTTTCGTGAACTTCTTGGACTAAATAATCACAGGGTAGCAATCCTCTTTTCCGAAAGAGCAGGACATCCCGTTTTCACAACAACAATGTGTGGGTACAGATTCAAATTCTTGCTCGCCACCTTTCTTTCGATGATGGGGCAACTCGTGGGGAAAGGGGAAATCAGACAGATTTTAGCTTTCAGACAATTTTTTTAGGCATTCAATTCTAATTGTTTCAAAAATCTTGAGCCGAATGAATACAGATCATTGTATGAGAACTTGTATCCGATGCGAAATCAGATCTGTTTCAAGCAATATCATCCTGACAAACCCGCAAAATATAGGATGCTATTCAAGTCATTGAATGACGCTAGGTACCCATACACTTACAAGTCGGTGGTATATGCTGGCAAACCCGAGAATGACACGGGGGAATTCTACATATCGGGTACAGAAAGCTATATAAAATCTCTAGTAAAGAAGTTTTCTGCTGATGTTTCTCTCCGGGGACGAAACATATCCATGGATAGGTTGTATACGACCATTTCCATTGCAAAATGGTTGCTCTCTGAAGGTATAACCTGTATAGGCAGCATGAAGAGTAACAAAGTTGGTATTCCAGATGCCAGAAAAGCCATCGCAGGTAGAGAAGAACCGAGTTCAAAGGTTTTCTGGGAAACCACAGACAAGGACCTGGTCCTTTCGTCCTACGTGGTGAAAACATCAACGGGTATGAGAAATGTTTTGATGTTGTACACGGTTCAACCGCTCATGGGGATAACAAGGAACGACGGAAAATAGAAGCGAGCAATTGATAAATTATATGACTTTACGAAGGGGGCACATACATAGTTGGTCAAATGATGGGGACATACTCTTGCAACACTTGTAACAGAATAAATCTAGAACAGAGTTGCTCCTCCATAGTAGGCCTACATGTATTTTTTTTATATCGAAAAAAGTGCTTACGTTGAAATACTTTTGATGAAATGCGTGGATTTTTTACAAAATGGTGTACAAAAAGGCCAGACTTATTCAATTTATGTACGAAACTGCATAAGTGTTCGTAATTACGTACGTTGAACTCGTCGCATGGCACCAGATTTTTAGAGGACATGCACATTCTCCGCTTATGCAGGGGTGAGCCAATGGAAGTTGAGATTATTAGCTTCCAAAGACGCAGACGAAAAGTTTCATTGACTAAATTTTTCTCCGGGAAATTACCTAGACGTTTGTTAGACGCTTTCTTGAAAATAATGATGAAATGCTGTATTTCCATTACTATATCTCCATTACAATGAAAATTGGCTGGCTCTCTTTCTCATTTTGCTGTATCTGCACCGTGTGAGAATATTTGACGCCTACTGAGATTCAAATTAACGGCCTCAAGTCTTCCAAATGCGATCAACCGACAGTTCAGATGTTTGAGCGACGATAGCGCATAATGTTGTAACCTCTGTGGAATTGATAAAACCGACAACTCTCCTTTTAGTGTTACTTGGATTTTGAATTATAAATGTTCGAAGATCAAGATTATTTTACGTAAATGAAAGCCCGTTCAGTTCCCTTCAGCGTGAGATGGAATCGTCCGGTCTGTCTATTCAAAGTTTGGAGATGCGCTGGAAACAAAGATTCCAAAAACCGGTCACCGAGGGAATATTTCCTCAATGAGAACAAATGTTTTTTATACATTTATCTATGTTTTATTGAAATTTCCTCTGTTATATACTGTGTTACATAATTACAGAAGAATTTGTTTGTCCTTCCATAAACAAACGTAATGGAATCTTAGAAGGATTTCTTTTGTTTTCCATACAATGTAAATGGCAACTGATGAAGCCCTATTTCCCCATCCATCCATCTACTCCTTGATAATGTAATACTTGAATACTACGTTGCTAGCGATACCATGCGACTGCATGGAATTTGTGGTAATTAAATATATATATCTGTTTATTTACAACCACCTAAAATTGCATTTGATAATTATCATGTCTAGCTGTTGCACATATGAAAGTAAGCTATATCTTTCTCGTATGCAAATTTGTGCAAAGGAGGTGGTAGATGAACCGGATTAAGTATCAATAATACATCCTTCTCTTCGACATGCAGAAGATGAAAATTTGTGCCAAATTGCATTTAATTCCCTTCAGAAACATCCAATATGAAACCATTATGGTCTCTTATTTTTCTAGTTTTAACAAGTTTTTGCTGCCGTTGTATATAAGCGAATTTTATACATTTTCAGCAATATATTGCAATACGTTATCAGACGGAATGCCCAAAATAAGGAACTTCAGCGAGCATGATATTCACCAGTTCTTATCCGATTTTGATAATCCAAAATGCTATGAGTTGGAATAATAAGCTACAATTATATGGCTTCACTCGAAAGGCGAACAAAAAACACTGGAGTTCTTACTATCACCGCTAAAAAATAAGATCACTGCCACATTAAAATATCTGAAAATGTGTAAGAATTACCCTTCGGTTGCTCTTTCAACCTTTGGTATGGGAGATAACTGGTTTAAATGTACAGCCTACAAGCGCTACAAAGGTGGACAAAGTCTTACTTCTAAAAGGTACAATTTTATCAAGACTACTTATTTGTATAAATATTTGTCTTGTTATAATCAACTTTTATTTATCTACAGAATGGTATTCAAGGTCGGGCCCCTTCGCCTCTGCAGGCATTGACCCAACTGTCCCTCCAAAGCTGGTATGCGATATCTTCGGGGGCATTCCGCGTTGGGCCTCTTCGATTCTCCTGGCAATGCCACCATTCTCAATCGCCTCTTTACTTATCCTACCTATAAGCCTACCCCTGTCGGTCGGATATTTTACCAACGCCCACACTTGCCCTCACTACTCCACCATCTCCCGAGGTGGACCCAACGTTTACATGCTCTCTGGGTAGATTGGTGAGGATATGGGGGCTGATGAGCGGGCAAATCTGACAACTATTTTTAAACACCTCTTGATGCTCGGGGTGTCTGTGGATTGAATGCAATCCGATTTTCGACCTGTGGAGTCATGCGACTTGCTGTCAGGAAAGCTGACACATTTCCCAACACCATATCACGATGCGTCTTAATTGCAATTCCAAGAGGGCATGGGTGCTTATCCCAGAAAAAAAATCCCGGTTTCTCAAAAAATATTTTCGAGGATGTGAGGCAGTGGAACGATTTCGGTTAGAGAAAATAGTATATCACAGGAAAAATACTCCATTACACCCCAAGATAATATTGCGTTTGTAGGATGTGACATTGGGAAATATGGTACGGGCTGTATGGAGAACTGTGGTCATTGCGCCAATGGAACGAATCAATGCGCGAAGGAATCTGGGATATGTTCTTTAACAGCAGGCATACCCAGATGTGAAACTGGATATAAAGGAGAACTTTGTAAAGAAAGTGAGTACACTGATTATGTGAACAATACATGAATTTCCTTGAATTTCATTTTGATAACCTGCTCAATTGTGAACCAACACAATACAAAGATTAATTGTACATGTTAAACAACAAAAATTCCCATTATGTGTAAAAAACTGAATATGTGGTGCGATAAGTTATCTAGGATGTAAACAAGTCCTCATTATTTTTGAATGAATGTTTGTTTACTTGCAGTCTGTGTTTCTAGTAAATACGGTGCAGATTGCACAGAAAGCTGCGGTGAGTGTGCGCCAGGACCTACAGCATGTCCAACAACAACTGGGATATGTTCAGGATCACCAGCCTGTTTACCAGGCTACAAAGGAGATTTCTGCAAAATTGGTAAATAATAATTGCGCGGAAACCGTCTCCACTAGCTATGAAATTTTTACAATCAAGTACAAATTCATATTATGATATAAACCTTTAGCAGCCTCGAGAACCAAACATTGGGACAAGCGCAATTAAAATTTCCACACCTGAAACCCACTACTACCTATTTTACCGAGTCGTCATTTGCGATACTTTGATGACATACAGAATTATGACACTATCGCCATTGCACTTATCTTTTATTGCACTATGTAAGCGTCCTGTCCGTGTCTTGTCCTCAGTGTTTTAGGTGGATGGAGGGTGTCTGGTTCCATGTTCCTTCAGAGATTTCTTCTTTGAAGCAGCAGGAACGCAACTTGACTGGGTGGTGCTTAGTTGGTTCGTCGTGATATGACTGAAAGCGACGTTAAACCCTGTTCACTCGCCCACTTACTCCCATTGCTGAATCCAAAACGAGGCTACGTGACAGATTAGTCGCATTTCAGCGTGCGTGGTACCGTTATGCGACAGTTGGGATTTAACGAGAACATCATGGCGTTATCAGTGGGCATTACGAAGTAGAATAATAACGTCATTGGCTTTACAATCTAAATATCACCTAGAACACGGGTGTAGCAAAATTAAATCATATTGCATTGACCAGGGTACAGGGTATGTCGTGTTGCAAAAATCAGTGTTGAGGTTCATGGCATTAATTGTCGTTTTCTCAATTTATTGCAGTTTTCTGCCAGGTCTTTCTCTTCGTAGCCTCGTTTTTTTGCACGTGGTCCTGTGGTCCCGCCTGTAGTCCCATCATGGCTTGCATACATACACATACGAAACTACGGGACACGTTCATTCGTCGGTGATGCAATCCGTAATGGCGATAAGATTAGATAACTCGTGTCAGATACAGGTGACGAAAGAACAGTAGTCGAGACTCGAGGTCACAACAAGGTTTTGCCAATCTGGTCAAGCTTGGACATAAAAAATAGAGAATTTTTTTGCAGTTAATGATTGATATTAACTCTCATATGAAGGATGAAACTTCTACAATGTTGCACAGCTGAAATAGAAATATGATGGTCAAAGACCCACAGCAGGCAATTTCCGACCTTTCATGAAGGCAAGCAACACATATCTCTGGACAGATATGACGACCATGTGCTCTAATATTTAGACACTCGTATGCATACCATTCATTAACATTAACCCTGTGACGAAAATAACAGTAATTCGAACGAGCCAATCAGATTACGTCATCAACGCAGGTTCGATGTCAATGGTAGCATTGGTATATTATGCCTCGCTGACATCATCGAAAACTGTTGACGCTGTCTTATTTGAATTACTTTCAAATACAGATTTGGATTAAGTATCAAAATCGTTTTTGGTCATGTTTTTCCTAGAAGTTTCGAATCTGGAACCGATATCATATACGATTGTATTGTGTCAAACGAAAGACACCTGTTCGTACTAATAGTATTACCACTTTGATTCCATTGTCTATTACTATTATTTAATGTATCTGCATTTTCGATTAGCACACTTGAAAGATCTGAAAAGCACAAAAACCCCACATACATGGTGGACGCTGAAGCCAGGTTGAGGCCTAAATCAAGATTTGGCATCTGAACTGTTATGTTTTGTTGAGTGGCAATAATATGTAAGTTCTCTTGCAGAATGTCCGGATGGTTTGTATGGCACGGACTGCAATAACACATGCGGGGCGTGCAAGGGTGGAAATTCTACTTGCAATCACGTGAATGGGGAGTGTCCAAGCTGCGAGCCTGGGCGGACTGGCAGCTTATGCGACAGATTAGGTATATCAACTTCATTTATGCTGCACGTAAACAATTTTTCAATGGAATCTTTGCATGAAATTTGATGTCAATTTGATCTTGGCTGTTGAGGATTCTAGGGAATTATTTGTAGTTTCTGACTTGATTTCACTAGAGCTCTACTGATATTTGTTCTCGCTCTGCCCAGATTGAGCGGCCTTACTTTCCCACTCAGTTTATATGACGAGCAATATCTATTTCTATGGTCAACTATTCCGCTTCATCATATATCTGATCGCTTTGACCCAATTTCACATCGCCAGTCACGTGTGTATCCTGACACAGGTTTGATCGCCCTGACCATATTGTTCTGAAAGTGCACCATATCTGACCATTTCAGGAATCGTATCATGCATGAATCCACTGTGTTGACCAGACAATTGCTGAACTGAATGGCCATTCTTGTGAGAGTACAGGGTTATCGGAAAATGTTTTACCGTCAGATGTCCAGCTAAAATATCTCACAGCTGATTACGTACGGTGTAATGCTCGCAAATACAACTCGCGATACATAGCATCTATCCAAAATTGTTTCCAGATGATAAGGTCAGGGGCCGAGACATTGTGGTAAAATGGTATCAGTTTCCACCCTCAGAAGTAGAGAAATCTTTGGGCATAAATGGTGACCGATGAATCAACATCACCAGAGCGAGACGAAATGTTCACCGAAATACGACGCATTTTGGCAACTCTTATAGCAAATCAAATCGAAAATGAGATAGTACGAGATGCAAACGTAAACTGTTGGGTTCCGCTACACGTAGAGCAAATTTGAGGCCCTCGCGTTTAAATTGGCCGTGTTCGACAGTGAGTTCCTGTCGGGAAGTGGGGGAACTCCCTTGATTCTCCATACAAATATGTCCCCGCGACAAGATATCGACGTATGTAATGTTCAGAACCATCTTCGGATTGTCAACTACATGAAGTCATATCATCATATCCACCAGTACATGTATAAGAATATATTTCATGGATAACGCCCTCTCCTTATGTGTGTACGTAAGTTTGCGGTTTCTTACTAAAGGGAAACGATAAACCGCAAATCGATCAATGCATTATGCCTCGCTATTCAACATGTTCTGCTATTTTCAGGAACATCGCCACAAAATCCAGAATCTAATCAAGCCACCATCATCGGAGTAGTGGTTGCAGCAGTCGTTGCCTTAGTAGTAATTGGAGTCGTTATATTCTTTGTGTTGTAAGTGCATGCCACTCTTCAGATCTGTAAATTATTTGGCATGGGGAGAGTGGGCGGTGCGCTGGTTACATTTGACATATCGATCATATCAAATCCTATAGGAAAGCTGTGTCGATCAATGATTAAGGCGGTTCCAGACTTTTTGAAAACAAAATTTCTGTTTTCTTATATTTCAACAAGAGGTAGCCCAAACCTTTTAACATTTAAAATAAAGGATAAAATCAAAGGGGTCACCAGGCTTATTTTTACATAATCGAGGAATTTATATGGTCAACTAGAATGGGTTAACCACAAACTAATATATGGTATTAGATATGAAAAATGCCTCTATTTTTTATAGAAGGTAAAATGTCATTTTTTCCCAAAATACCTCAATATACTTATGGAACAATGCGGAATCGGAAAATCTAATAAAAATCGGGAGTCACCAGGCTTCTCTTCAAGATAGTATCGCGCCAACATGGGGAAAACCATGACCATGAGGCCAAATTAACCTGATTTCGCTAATTCAGTTTGCCAGCGTTCCTTCGTTGAGGTCGCATTGCCTTAAAATTGGAAAACACATTATCCAACCAAAAAATCCTTGCACAACTGTTCTCTTAAATGCTTATATTTTCCTTTTCCATTAAATTTCCTTTAAATATCGCTGTTTTGGTAGATGCGCAGAAACATGCGCAGTAAGCGTAAAATTGAATCTGTCGGGAACCTCCGTGAACACGAGATAAACGGTTAGATGTGTCCAATTATACATTAATCTGTCCGAATTGTAGTTGCCTATAACTGAGGCACAAACGTGCTCGAGGTGAACAACCTGCCAAAAATAAATGTATTGTCAAGATAGTGTATGATGCCAAAAGAAAATCCAAAAGGGCACGTTACGCCCATTGGGGGTCGAGATTTTTATTTTTTGTTTATAGGGCGGAAGAACCTGAAATTAATTACACCATGATAGCTATGAGATCCGGGGAAATGACAAAGAAAAAAACAGTTAACACCCAAATGGGACCCGGGAACATGAAACATACATTTTAAATGTTATATCATGTGTAGGTCTATATATAGCTGCGGAGTCATGAGGGTGATAACAGATTAGAAAAACATCCAACGCCCAGGCTGTCATGATGAAAGTTAGGATAGGATACTAACTTTTGAGTATGAAATTTCCTCAGAAATCTAGATTACATTAATAGAGATGCGCCAGGCATATGATGTGTGTGTCTGTTATGTATGTTTGTCAGACAAAGAATCCTTAAAAACTTTTGGGTAGTTGAAAAATGTTTTTATTTTTGTCTTTGTGTACATGAATTAAAATATCACATTATAGTATATAATTTAGGTTCAGCTGTCAGAGAAAACAAATGTTCACCTAGTAATTATTTTGGACCGTACTTGTAGGGAATGGTCTTGTACATTTCGTATGTCCATGTTGCGTCCGGTAACAATGTGATGGCGTTCCAGTCAAATCTACTGACATTCATAAGCCAGCCGTTGCCCACTTCTGCGTACATAATGGACTATATGAGCATCAAACTGCGATCGTTATATGTTCACTGTTCAATTATAGTCTAATTCACCTTTCAGTAAACGCCGCAGGAATTCCAAGAAAGAAACAGAAGAGCCAGAAATTGAATTTCACGCAGGTTCGTACATTCAAGATTCCAAAGTTATCTTCATATAGTTATGAGCATTTGTTCAAATATTTCAAGATGAATACTGCAATTTCTAGATCAGATTTTTAACTCGTTTTTACCCCTCAACCCATGGGCTGTGGGATCTTGTCGTTGCCATGTACGTACGTCCATCCGTCTGTCCGTCCGTCAACATGGTGACTGATGACATGATTAGGTTTTCACATGGCTTTTATGATTTTTAGTTATTTTTTATTGTTTATCGATGCTCACCTTGTGCACTGCTATCTATGCCCATCGGGAACCATTGGTTGTATGTTGCATTGTGACTTTAGGGTTCCCTGATTTCAAGAAGCCCTGTGTAGAGGTCAATTCGAGATTCAGACCATCTGAGGAATGCCCATTGGGAACCCTTGGTTGTATGTTGCATTGTGACTTGTGAAGGTTCCCTGATTTCAGGGAGCCCTGTGTTGCGGTCCATTCGAGATTCAGGCCATCTGAGAAATTTTATCATTGGACGAAACCTCGAGGCTTTAAATTAATTCACAAAACCTGTTACTGCAGGCTCTGGTAGTTTAATTCCTCAGCAAGTATGCCAGTAAAGTTTTTGGAGGGTTAGCAGATTCGAGATGTGACAGGGGCAGTGGCGTCTAATTCTTTTAGACTTGTATTCAAGAATATCTTCAATTTGAAAACAAACCTTTTTACTGCTTCTTTATTGAAAACATGATTCTCAGTTGCTTCTCAATTCACACATTATTGTGATATATGGGCGGCATGTCTGGATACGGGTTAGAGTCATTATAACCAAGAGTATCCGAGATATTACCTCTCTAACCAATTCTTAGATGGCCTTCGATACGCTAATGGCATTCAACAAGTATACAGTTGGCAAAAACAGTTTGGGTACAGTTTTCGACAGTTTCCAACCAACCAACGTGATAACTGTGGTACATATTTTAGCCTATTAAATTTCATTCTGGTGGCTTAATAGCACCATGCATGCATGTGTGCTAAACTGAAAGTAAAAATCCACCTTCTTGTTGGACAGTCGAGCGGGATAAAAGTGAAATTGTTGAAAATGAAACAATACACTAGTAGGTTTGTTTTCGCCTATTGGTTGGCTGATAAAGGAAAAAAATCTATATTTTGTGTGTTGCATGCTTCTATGGGACCATGCAGTCAGACTGCTGTTGTTAGTTCTTTGCTGGTAAACTAACGGGTCCGTAGATATTTCTGCCCACTGCCAACATATAATTTTATCGAGCGCAGGAGAGCAAGCAGCACTGTAGTGAATAAGCAGTGAGAGATTTGAGTTCCACCAGAGATTCAGGCTGTTTCCATGCAATACTGTCCACCACTAACCAATATTTGAAAGATTAGATGCATTTCACAGCTTTAACTTTCACAATTTCACGGTGTCGAAATAATACAATCATCAAAATTTCTTTTTATTACTATTTTAAGCGATTACCAAGAATGGGCATATGTTGTGGGTGTCCCGACTATTTCATTTTGAGCAGTCAGCTGTCGCAATTATTTGTTACCGGTACAACATAATGTTTTTATTTTCTTAACCGAACATGTTACGGTATCTTGGAAATTCTTTAAAACAAGGTTAGGATGGCCTATTTCTGGCTTGACCCAGATCAATTTTGAGATTGCATACCTCGAGCTTTTGCCCACAGTCCCCCTACCAATAATAATGATAATGGTGGGCATATGTCAATCAATGTGTTTCTATGCCAATAACTTCTCATCACACTTGCTCATGCATGATCTTCCCTTACCACTGATCAAGCTACACTTTCATGCATGCTGTAATCCCGCCACAGCGTCCGCGGTAAAACATGTTATGCAAAGTCTATTATATATACGGTACATATATCACGCGAACGGCCACCATTTATATCCTACATGACCAGAACAAAAGAGTCGGGCTGAGGGGTCAGCGCACATTTTAGGTGCTTGCAATTCATGTAATATTTATTATCAAGTTTGTCACTTGTCGCAGTTGTTGCGAGACAAACATCTATTTTATATATGTATAATGTTGGCTCATGCTGTCCACAGGAACAGCTACAAAGGAAGCATAGCTGAGATACATGATTCTGCTGGTGGACGTTACGTCCCCGAGGCTCGCCCCCTGTACAGACCTTTTCATCTTTGATATATATGTTGGCATTTGTGGGAAGTTGATGCTGGGTCGACATCGGGCCTTACAGACTAGTCTTTTGTGTTATATGCCGTCATTTTCATCTGACGACGGTACAGCTCACCAATTCCCAGTGTACGAGTTGTCACAGCGAAACAGCTCACCAATTACCAATATATGAGTTGTCAGAGCATTTCCATCATATCTCTATGGATTTGTATCTAATACCGCTTATGCCGATGCTAGGGACCGTGTGGTCATATCATCCAAGTTACTACATGAACAGGTACAATAAAAGCGTACCTGAGATACAACACATATCACGAATCGTTAGATGTGCTTTAAAATAAGTTAACCGGAAGACTATACTGTGAAGTCATGTGAATCTGTGAGTATGTCGGCACCTCTTCCCACTTCCCTTATATGTGTTGTAACATATCATCACAGGAATCATTTTTGTTCTTAGATATGCAGTCAGAATATTGGCCTGTTGGGTCATATGACTTCTTGTCGTAATCATACAAACGCTATGATTGTCTATAAGTACACACTGGTAACATTTTTAGAACAGACAGGAAATGTGTTTTCCCAGTGTTCCATATTTCTCTGTACACAGACACAAGGCTGATATATGACAAGTGACTTTACTGTACATTTGTAACAGAAACATCAACACGTGGAATTGATTCTGTTGTAGTTGTTCAACGAGATGGGAACACAGGCCCTCCTCGAGATGAAGGTCAGGCAAGACATGGTACGGAGTATTACAACGTACCAGCGTTTGGTACAGATTCTTCCGCCGTTTCTGCAGATCTACTCGAGGCGTATGTACGAGAAAAGCGGACCAAGGACGGACTGATCACCGAGTACGAGGTTAGTAATTCCGTGATGAAGACTGCAGTGCTATGGTTATATTGTATCCATATTAAACTTGACAAACGAAAAAATGGATATTTTAAAAGAAAAAAAAATCAGCACTGTATATTCCGTCATAATACGATCTCGGCCATAATGGTTGGCACATCGTCCAAGTTTCATAACACTGAGACAACGACCCAGTCCTGGCGAATAATTCTTCCCTATTTTCGACATTGGAGCATATCCGGAGAATATCTGTTTTATTGAGCTTTGATGAGTGGAAACTCCACTTCCAACTGCATAGAGCTTAAGGAGTAAACTCACGGTGTACGGTACCACAAGTGTGCCATGGAATTGAAATTTGAGGATCTAGGATGACGAGGTCACCAAATCTACCATCAATAATTTTCAAAATATCATAGGTGCTTCATTGTTCGCTTTCCATGCTTGTTCTTAAACACTACACGATCGCAATTGAAACGCACCCCAGTGGCATTTGTTTAGAGGTATATAAATGAGGCTATATAAATGACGCAGTGAAGGATATATATCCACCTTCACTGGATTTGAAGGAAACTACAGATAGCCCTACAGGCACATCTTATTTAGATCTCTATCTCTATAAAAATGAAGCGGCCATTCTCTCTCGTCGACTTTATGACAAAAGAGATGATTACAATTTCGACATCGTAAACTATCCCTTTCTGGATAGTAATATTCCAGTGGGACCTGCATATGGCGTATACATATCTCGCTTAGTAGCATTTGCTAGATCCTGTGTTAAATGTGATGATTTTAATCAACGTCACAAAACATTGTTGCAGAAACTTATAAAACGGGGCTATTCAAAGTTTCTCAAATTTGGCGATACATATCGCACGCTGATAGCAAAATACGAACGTAGCGTGCAAGATCTATGGCGTTACGTTTCGCTTAACCCGGGGCTAGGGGCCGTATGAACCCATGTACTTCAAGAATCTCATGGTACTCATATGAACAGTCACAATCAAAGCGTGACTGAGATATATCATTCTTTAGATGACGACTTTACAACGAATATTATGGATTAAGAATACTGATCAGCGATACGGATTTGATATTTTTGGAACATCATGATGTCTTGCCGGCATCATTGAAAACTGTTGACCGCTTCTCTCTTGCAGGAAACAAGCCTATGTTTTTGTAAACTATGATTGTCTTTTTGAATTTGGTGCTAATACTGTTATATGGAAAATGGAATAGGTCTTTGGATTATGGACGCGGATATTCTCTAATGGACGACGGCTGGATTATGAATGACGGACTAGACGCTTGTAATTATCCATAGCACTGTATTGCATCCCAACTTCTTTGGCGACTCTCTTTCTTGTATGCAGTCGTTACTGCACCTTTATCGCCAAGACGTCGAGCTTAACTCTCTCCTACTACATATTTGACAAAAAGATGTTAGCTCAACAGCAACAACATCATCGGCACGCAGACCATATACCAGATATTGTCGTTACAGTCTGCACAAAACGCTACCGCTGGCGCTGGTGACCTAACGTGGACCCGCCTGTAATTGTACTCTATTTGCAGTGGTAACTCCGACGTACTAAAGATAACTGGTTAGACATCTTGTATTTCATTTTCCGAAGTCCTTCTGGACCCCAAAGAACACCTATCTGAGCAGCTTAGCCGTGCAGTTTGACAAAGACTCTTCGCGATGTAGAACCGAAGCAATTATAAGCTGCATTTCTGAAATGTTGAGATAAAATTTCGATTTCTGGATAATGCACCCATTCGAATAGCACACCCAGGCGTCAGCTGTCGATGTTCGATGCCGATGCACAGCATATCCAGGCATAGCCAGTACACCTAAGGTGGACGCCAACAGTTATTTTATTCGAACAGATAACCATAGTCACTACAGCTAACCACAGTCACTTACATCCGAAAAAAGTCCCTGTACATTCGGCTTAAAGATCCCGGCAAAAATTGATGATGGCCAGGGGCATCTGAAAAAGTACGCTATCCGAGTTTTAATGCAGTTAGATTGTTGATCAAAAAATAAATCTTTCAGATTTCAAACGATTCGCCAAAGGTTCTGGAACTGCCCTGATATGGCAATAATTGGAAAAAATGGACTATGTTCCAACTGGTATGTCCGAGAATATATTATACGACCGAAGGGACTGACATAGTTTCCAGGACTATGTAGGCTAATTATATATACTGATTTGTTTACAGTTATTATGAAATTATTGTTCAATATCTTTGTCAGTTCTGTACAGCTATCTCAATCTAATTTTTTCAGAATTTTCCGAAAGGTTTACAAGCCAACTGTGAAGTCGCGAAGAAGCCTCAAAACAAGGGAAAGAGTCGCTATCAAAATATCGTGGCATGTGAGTAACGCTCGTGTTTAACGTACTGTTTCTTAGCTGAAATCTCCTTATACATGTTATATGACGCGACAAAATATGATAGGGCCGGACTGCCTAGGAAGTGATGAAAGCACTTTCCCGTTACTCACAGATATAAAGCTGTTGAACTAAATAGAACTGTACTCTAGTTCAAATCCAGTAGTTTTGCCACGGAATGGTCCCATACCCTGATGACGTATTATACATCTCTCAGTCACGTGATGAATTGTGTTTTCATTCATCTGTATGACACGTGAACACTCATCCAGAAATCTAACATCGATTGTGTAACACGAAACCAATTAAATTGTCATTGTCAACGCAAAGTACATGTCCCACAAGGCGTGAAGGCCTATATGTAACTCGATACACCAAATTAAAGCTTGCTCTTCAGACTGTGCCAGCTTAGCTCCAGGACCTCGCCCTGGCAATTAAGTTGATGTCATGTTACACGAGGGAGGTGACAGGCTAATTGAATTGTATAACGATCCTCATCTGTCATTTAATTGCCATGGATGTTGGGGGCCTGCATTGCGTTTTGGGATAGAAGTATTTTATTGTCATGGATGTAGGGGGCCTACGTCATCAGGTTTCAGGACCATTGAAACCTGTATTGCAGGATCATACATTTTGATATCTCTGACTGGCATTCTGGTATTGTTGTCTGTCCATCTGTCTTGTGGACACGATATCTCAAGCAGAAATTTAGTCCGGCATTGTAAATTCATACCATGTATGCATTTGGTTGAGAGTCAGAAGCATATTGACCGACCTTGACTTAATTTATCAAGGTCAAATTCTCATATTCGCCAAATTTTTTTAAGGATTAAAGCTAGGGCTTCAAAGTTCATATTACATATGCGTCTGGTAATTGACTAGAAACCTATCACAGTTGACTGACCGTGACCTATTTTTTCAAGGTCATATATTGTTTATTATGATATAACATGAAGAAATATAGCTAGGCTTTCCAAATTAATACTATGGATACATCTGGCAATGGTCCAGATGTGTTACGAAGATGACTGACCTTGACATAATTATCAAGGTCAAACTTGAAAGATTGAAGATAGGATCTTCAATTTCATATATGTGTCTGGTAATTGACTAGAAACCTATCCCAGTTGACTGACCTTGACCTATTTTTCAAGGTCATATACGGGACTCGACCAATTTTTCAGCACTAGAATGTGTACTATTCTAAGATAGTGTAATCCTATAATAACGAAAATACTGTTATACCATCACTTTCTAAATGATAAATATATATATATATATATAGTTAAGTCTAAGATGTCCGAATTCATGTTCCATGTGCAATTAAATTAGAATAGGCCAGAAGCCTTGATCAATATTTCCAAGATCAAATTACTTGATTTGGTTATGAGCTATATACAAGAGTATATAGAGTTAATAATTTGGCAATACTCTACCAGGAACTTAGTGCAAAATTTTCCAAATCAATTAAGACCTTAGGAAAAGCTGACGTCCAATGTATTTCGAAAATGAGAGAACTACAGTTAACCCCACTGGATCACATTTTGTTAACCTACATGATGGCAAAGTTCTAAAAATATACCTTGTGCAATGCATGACTGCTGAGTGTAGAAAATAACTGATAGCCGAGGGTTATTGTAGCCCGTTGGACTATTTTTTGTACTGCCGCGGTGAAACTTTGGCCTTATATTTAACAATTGTTTGCTCACGACACGCAACACACTGAAGGTTATGATCAGGTTTTCCAAGACGTTTTCGGTCTACTGTTTGACAGCGTCATCATATCAGCAGAATGTTTGGATCTAATAATATCCGTTTATGAACTACATGTATATTATACAGTAGGCATTAGGACTCGAACGCGAACTGAACTCTTGGAAATCCCCACCCCCAGTTGAAATCCTGCCTATATTAAGATGGGCACTGATTTTCATCATAAATCACCAGAAATTTCCATCAAAAATAGGTCAGCTCAGAACTTGTTGGTAACAGTCTCCTAATGCGCCTTCGTTCCAAAATAAATAACGATCACCGATTTAGTTTTACATTTTTTTTAAGGAAACAGATTGAATAATATAAGTTCACTAGATTTCAAGCTTTACGTGTGAAAATACATCTACATCTCTTTAGTGGTTTTTAGTGCCCTTGTCCAGGATCAAAACAACTTTTTAAATCACATTATTTTCCCAACAATACACCAATTTTTTATATATAGTACTATAGTATAGAAAGGTAGCATTTATGTAGTTTACGGTAATTCAACTCGAGACCAACACCTTTTATGCACAAGATAATAATGATTCTATGTGATTTTCCTGAGCATAACCGGTACAAAGACGAATAAATAGCGTCTCTACATCACGTTGTTATTTAGATATATGAGACAACACATTTTGGGTATCGGCAATCTGATGAATGTACTATTCCGGTTTCCTTGTTTCACATTATATTCTATGGCAGTTGATCGTTGATTTTCTTTATGATAACGTTAAACCACCTCAGCTTCGTTGTGCAAACAGCGCTGAATTTTTGAGGGTATATGCAGTAGGGTATTTTTAGCCGGAGTGTAACTGATAGGCCTACTCATTAAATGCGATAAAACGCTGGAGCAAAACGGACCACAGTTTTCTTGGCAATGATGACATACATAGTTTGGATGTGAAACAGGATAGCCTACACGTTACAGGCTACAGCTTACATATATATAACAATATACTGAAGTGTTAATTATAAATCTAATTTTAATCAGAATTATTTCAGATAAGAACTTGCTGGTAACAATGCCCTAATGCACGTTCATGCCAAAAATCAAGGTTCTAATGTCAACGGTTCTCCTTATTTTGCCGACGAAAGGATTCGGATGGACTGACTCACTCACTCATTACCGGACAATTTGCGATCTGTAGCCTACTTCGTAGGAATATTTAATATTACACAAATAACACATACTTTACAGAGAAATTGTGATATTTCAGATGACCATTCCAGGGTGGTGTTGGAACCATTTGACGATGATCCAGACTCTGATTACATCAACGCCTGTTATATCCACGTGAGGCTAGAAATAACTCATTAATTAATTAACAACTCATTCGGACAAGTGAATCATGTAGCATTTAATGGTGTAAACAGGGGGGAAATAGGTCGTTATCCACCAACAATCTGTGTTCTCCTTTCTTGTGAATAACAATTGGTGATTTCTGTAACCTGATAACCTATTCAATTAATATGTTGATAGAGATACTAAATATGCACACTGCTATTCTCCTCTTTATTTCTTTATTTATTCTAGGGCTATAAAGAAGAGAACAAATACGTGGCCTCACAGGGTATGTATCGCGTCTGCCCCTTCGCTTTGAACACAAGGCGGCCAGTATCACTGAATGAAACTGACCCTTGCTCGCTACTAGTATCTTGTACATGGAAAAGAGTGTTGTTTCATACATGCATCATGACATTGATTCAGTCAACTTTTAATACTTATATAAACTCATACTTATAAATAGACTTGATACATGCTCTACTCTAGTTTCGGAGGCAATCATGTTGCGCATAGTTGCAGTTCTTTCCATTTTCGGTAAACTTGCAAGAAATTTAATACTTCTAAGAGAATATATTGTGTAGCCTTCTGTTTACAGGCCCGAATGCTATAATTATTGACGATTTCTGGCGAACAATTTGGCAGTTGAACACTGGGAAAGTCATCATGCTCACTAATCTCGTGGAAGACACGAAGGTAATGTCGTGGTTACGTCCTCATACTTCTTATCATTCGCATCGTGGACCTCTTTATACAAACGAAATGGGATCCTGTTTTATTCCATGTGAAGCCAAAACCATATTCAACCTAGATGGACAATTCAGACGCTACAATGACGGCAAAAATCTTACATCGAAGCGTGCAAGATTTCTGGGGCTACGTTTCGTACCCTGTGTCTGATTCTGCTTAACCCGGGACTAGGGGCCGTTTGAATATCATGTACTTTACATGGTGTTCAAGTGAACAGTCACAATCAAAGCGGGACTGATATACCTACATTGGAAACGACTTGGAATTCATTTGGACAAAGTAATTTGGATTTTATGTACAGAACATCATCATGTCTCGCGGGTATCATTGACCGTTTCTCTCGTGTAGGAAACCATCTTTTGTTTTTATTATTTTTATTTCATAAACATTTGGAATTGGTGATACCTGTCATACGAAATAGGTCTTTCGATTCTTGATGCGGATATTCTTTTATGGACGACGGCTGAATATTGAATGTCGGAACTGACGCTTGCTATTTATTCTTACCCAATACCTCAATAAGACTTCTCTCCTGTCCACAATCATTAACGTGTGGCGATCACTGCAAGTATAGTTTTGGGCGGATTCTCGAACAAAATTCAACCTAGGTAAAAATCTCTAGGTAAAGCTTCATCGGCAACAGTGTTACTTCCAGTTCAGGAAATTTCTTACAAAATTTTAAAATAAAAATGTCTTCATGAAAATACAAATTCAGTTATCGGTTGCACCCACTCACAATAACCATTACCGTAATCGCTGAAGTACATGTTCGGATTGAAATTACATCTACAAACGTAGGTATTTCATATCAATTCCTGGAATGTGTAACCAAATGTAATTTCGTAACATAATTCCAAAATCCCGATTGTGTCATTCATGAAACTGTATGCCCATGTTGTCGACCAGTCATCTTCAATCAAGTATAAAACATGAAATATCACCTCTCCAAAAATCTCAAAATGCAATTACCAAACGGAGTTTTTATTAACCACATTTCTGAATTTGAAACTTTACTTGGCGAAAATCAGATGTAATATAGTTAAGACGTTCGGCATTCGAATGAAATATCACCTGAAATGAGAAACATAAGACTTTTGATTAAATATGTGTGTAACCAGCATGTCTATGATGGTTATTTCTCTGTAATTCCGTCACGTGATATTTGAATGCCACGTTATCAGATACAAACAATTTTATTTCACCTTTTTTCTCTCATCCTACAGCTCTCAATAATAGGGTTAGGAAAATGATATTCCATAAAAGATGTTTCCACGGACAAGTAATACCAGGAGAACTAAAACAAGAACAACATCTTGTAATTCCTTAACGCTGGAATTGATGTTCAAACAATCTCGTAGAAACTGCCATGCTACTACATTCGAAGATACTAATTTTCAGTGAGGGTGAAGCAATGAGTCAGATATGCAAAATTTGGCAGTACATATGAATTTGGCATCCATCAAGAACCATGTTAGTGCCTTATTCACCAAGTGAATATACGTTCAATGAATGATCAACCGATCCTATAATTGTTTAAAATCCCTCGCCCAAACACGAAACAGAATACATGTTATGTAAAGCCTAGTTTTTACTGGGTGATTACTAGTATAATATTGACTTTATCGTACGAATCTACGTTGTATTGAACCCCGTTTGGACCAAACACCACAGTCGTCGAGTCTAACACGGATTACGAAAACAACGTGGATGATACCATAACAATCGATATTGGAATCAGCATTGTATGATTATCCATTTATTATACATGGCATGACACAAGTTAAAACATACAGGCACAACCGACAATGTATGTACGAATCAGAGTTGTCTCCCTTTATTATCGTCCAACACAGGTTTCAACAGCGGTCCAATGATGCTGCTGTCGTTCAATATAGAAAGGATACTGGACAGCCATTGATTGAATTGAATACCGTTCATTGGCTCATATATAGTACTTGTATTATAAATATTGGTTATTTTCTCATCCAGAAAAAGTGCGATCAATATTGGCCCCACGCTGTGTGCGAGAGTTGTCTCCCTATATTATCATCCAACACAGGTTTCAACAGCGGTCCAATGAAGCTGCTGTAGTTCAATATAGGAAGGATACTGGACAGCCATTGCTTGAATTGAATACCGTTCATTGGCTTATATACAGTACTTGTATTATAAATATTGGTTATTTTCTCATCCAGAAAAAGTGCGATCAATATTGGTCCCACGCTGTGTCCGAGAGTTGTCTCCCTTTATTATCGTCCAACACAGGTTTCAACGGCGGTCCAATGAAGCTGCTGTCGTTCAATACAGGAAGGATACTGGACAGCCATTGATTGAATTGAATACCGTTCATTGGCTTATATATAGTACTTGTATTATAAATATTGGTTATTTTCTCATCCAGAAAAAGTGCGATCAATATTGGCCCCACACTGTGTGCGAGAGTTGTCTCCCTTTATTATCATCCAACACAGGTTTCAACAGCGGTCCAATGAAGCTGCTGTAGTTCAATATAGGAAGGATACTGGACAGCCATTGATTGAATTGAATACCGTTCATTGGCTTATATATAGTACTTGTATTATAAATATTGGTTATTTTCTCATCCAGAAAAAGTGCGATCAATATTGGCCCCACGCTGTGTGCGAGAGTTGTCTCCCTTTATTATCATCCAACACAGGTTTCAACAGCGGTCCAATGAAGCTGCTGTAGTTCAATATAGGAAGGATACTGGACAGCCATTGATTGAATTGAATACCGTTCATTGGCTTATATATAGTACTTGTATTATAAATATTGGTTATTTTCTCATCCAGAAAAAGTGCGATCAATATTGGTCCCACGCTGTGTCCGAGAGTTGTCTCCCTTTATTATCGTCCAACACAGGTTTCAACGGCGGTCCAATGAAGCTGCTGTCGTTCAATACAGGAAGGATACTGGACAGCCATTGATTGAATTGAATACCGTCCATTGGCTTATATATAGTACTTGTATTATAAATATTGGTTATTTTCTCATCCAGAAAAAGAGCGATCAGTATTGGCCCCACGCTGTGTCCGAGACAGCTGACTTCGGCCAAATTACGACCACATTGTTTGAAGAAGATGCGTTTGCGGACTTCACCGTAAGAACGTTGAATGTCACTCACAAAAAGGTGAGTGATGTATGCCACTATCCATAGGCATCGCATATTAAGAGTAGCTGCCTGGAAACGCTGTTCATGATGAATGGAAGGATGACTGAGGGAGTAGGTCTAATCCTACATGCAGTAGCTCTGACTTAGCAATTCTGCTATGCATAGCTGTTTAGGCGTCGAGTGCTTTTCAAGACCTTTTCGCATAACCTCCATAATTGCTACCCCAATATATTGACTATGAGCTCACTGTTTATTCTTTCCATAACTTTCTACATCTGATAATTAATAGAGCGACATTACCGGATATTTTGATTTGACGATTACTTTCAATTAGTAAAATGTAGCAGTTTGATATGATTATGTTATATTGTTTAACTAACTACCTGGTGAATCATAGATACCCATACAGAATATCAGATGTGGCATATTAGCAATAGCTCTGGTTAAACCTCGTTATATGGATATGTTGACATCGTTCGATTCATTTGGTTGTTTGTCCTCGCTATTGTAGCACCCCGGGACGACAAAAAAAATCAAGCAGTTCCACTTCACCGCATGGCCTGATCATGGGGTACCGTCCCATGCCACTGGACTCCTGAACTTTCGCGACAAAGTGAACGCTACCAAAACAAATCTAAGCGGTCCACTGTTTGTACACTGCAGGTAATCCGATTATTGGTGATATTGTTTTCACAAGAAGCCATGATGGCCGAGAGGGGCCATTGAAAAACGACCTTGAAACATTTATTGCGATATGGCGAACCCGATACTTCACAATATCGCTCATTATCGCGCAATTATAACGCGAGTATCGCGCAATTATAACACAGTTATAACGTCATTATCGCGCAATTATATCGCTATATTTCATAACATCGCAATATCGCGTTTTCGCATTATCATACCGCGTTATCGCAATATCGCGTTTTCGCGTTATCGCATCGCAATATCGCGTTGTCGCATCGCAATATTGCGTTATCGCATCGCAATATCGCGTTATCGCATCGCAATATCACCCAAAATGTTTCAAGGGCGATGTTCGATGGCCCTCTCGGTCATCATAAGAAACCGCAAAATTTTAAATTAAATAAAGTATGATTCAGAAACTACATCATATCCGAGACATACTGATAATTCGGATGGTTATAGTACAATACGATCGGAATGGCAACCTCTGAAGTAATTGTTTGTAGACAGATATGTTAAAATTGACGTTGGTATGGTGTTGATCTCTACATCAATAAATGGTGTTGAATTGGAGCCTTCACCATATTTACCCCTCAAAACACCCGTTATTGGTGTTGACCGACACCATTAGTTGATGTTAAACTGGACTCAGCACCATTTGTCAACACTACTTTATGGTGTTAACCAGCTCTCAACACCAATAAATGGTATTGGGCCAATACCATGTGTCTGGTTGTGTACTGTAAATATTTACCTTTTGGTTTTTGTCTATACCCCCAATTCCAGAACTGTGCTCTAGTGTTGGAAATGGAAACACTATATTGTGCTGACATCCACTAAACATGTTTTCGTGGAGATCGTCATTAACGCATATCCAATTAATTTACAGCTGACTTTTTTCAAATAATGTGATTACTCACATGTTCAATGTGATATACTCATTTAATGCATTAAACAACCTTCACAAAGGTGATGGTACGATTAGGCGGGATTTTGGCCTATACGTGGTGCGGTTGAAATCGAAAAAATAAAATGTCTTTAAAATACTTAGGTTTTAATGTAACGGCAAGACAAAATATAAGTACACAATATGTGAAAGTTTTAGTGCGATTGCGTTATGATTATAGTTATCACATGAAACTGAAATCCACAGCTTGTGCTATTTCGTGAAAAAAGGGTCTAAATCGAGTCCTTCAGACACGCATTTAGACGCGAAGGACCTCTTGGACCAGAACGCCATTTCACCTGGTGTTGTGTGGTAACATAATATTCCCCCTGCTGGAAGATCTTGTTGGTCCAAGGGGTCCTTCATACTAAAAAATGAAAAGTAATGATTCAAAACGTTTGAAGTTTTCGTAAGTAGATTAAAGTGACAAAATAGCCTGTTACAGTTGTTCGTATGTCGTGGTGTAGTGAATACGCACGTTGGATCACAAGCGCCTCGAAATTTTCTTTTACCGAGTTCGAATCCCAGGAGGGCAACATGTGTGACGTCGACAAATTATTTCAATCACCAATCTCCAATGTACGAGTTGTCACAGCGAAACAGCTCACCAATTACCAGTATAAGAGTTGTCAGAGCATTTCCATCATAGCTCTCTAGATTTGTATCTAATACCGCTTATGCCGGTGCTAGGGGCCGTGTGGTCATATCATTCAAGTTGCCACAAGAACAGGTACAATAAAAGCGTACCTGAGATACAACACATACCTCGAATCGTTAGATTCTTGGTACGTGCTTTAGAATAGGTTTACCAGAAGACTATTCTGTGAAGTCATATGACGCAATCAGTATGTCGGCACCTCTTCCCACTTCCGTTATATGTGTTGTAATTCCTCATTTTTGTAAAAAAAAATTGCATTCAGTATATCTGAAATACGATTTTAGACTATCATTATGAACCAATTAAAAGTAAAATAAATATTGTTTACCGATGACACGATACCGTGTGGACATTACGGGCCAGTCAAACGTTGAAATCGAACGATCAGTCGCTACCTGTTTGAACGGCAATATATTCGCCTAAATTCTCAAATATGTCCATATAAAATCGACTGCAACGTGGTGAAATAATAACGCCTTGGTACCGAACATATGTGAAGCTATCATGGTTCACCGTAACATTCAGTCCGTTGATTGACAGTTGCCGCCGACGACAAGTTGTACATTGCGATTGACAGATGGAGAGAAGAAATGTACATTCCTATAATTCGGTTGGCTGTGGGTAAAAACCCCGCCTTACAATACCATCTTCTTTGCCAAATGCGAAGTACACAGCAAGAAAAATGGTGCTGGTTAAAACTGAAAATAATTATTTTTCTCAATTGTGGCTGGCCACATTTGCCCAACAGCCTTGATTGGTCACATATGACCAACACCAGTATTTGGTGTCGAGCTATTATAAGCACGTATCAGCTTACACTAAGTTATAGTGTTGAACCATTCTGTTCACCATTTGTTTGTGTTAATCAACTCTATTTTTTGTATTGGAATAGGTCAACGCCATTTCTCAATACCACTTAACTCTCATCGCCATTTAAAGATGTTGGACCAACACATTTTTCAACACCATTGCCTGTGCAATCTCCTAATTCTCAATCATATTTATGACATTCTGCTGTATGTTCAAGAGGTTCGCTCGATGTGCATAGTAATTCCACATAAATATTATCACGAGTAACTAGAAGGAGTTGAAACCACCGGCGTCTCACCCTAAATATTGATTTTGCAAAAAGAACATGTATTCCTTGAAGGAACACTGAAGATATGCAGGCATCGATTGCATCCGAAGCTCACAATTAGAGCGATATGCAAGAGGTGAGAAAAATTGACGACGTTTGACGACTAAAAGACAACAACATGAGTCCACAACTATTCCACCGGTACCGACCCTTAATTAGGCGCACACACTCGACTATTTAATGAAATGCAGGCCTCGGAACCGACGATCAATATTCAGCCGTCGCCCACGAAATCATATTTGCGTTAATAAACTGCACCAATCCAAACAGGGATGAACTTAATATAAAAAGGGAAACAAGTGTTTCTCGCATCGCACGAGAAAAGCGGTCAACAGTTCAATGATGCCAGCAAGACATTATATTCTGTTCGTGTTAAGTTAGGTAATATTTGAATCAGCTAAAGGTGGTGCATAGAGCTCGGTGGACGCGCCAGTCTGAAGGCGCAAACCTAGCATCGTACATTAAAGCGTGACGAATACAGAAACTTCATAACATCTTAGAATCACACGATTCAGTCGGAATATGAACAGCTGGGATCATATGTTATCTGAATACCTTTACAAATCGCTCTGGATAATATGGTAATACAATGGAATGTCATAAAATCTCCAATGCATGACGAAAGAATATAATATGAGGATTCGTAGCATATCAAATTTCGCGTGGAGAGCTTGTCGGGCGAGAGAGCGAATTTTGATTTATTGCCTTTTGGTATATTATACTGTAAAGAATTTAGGCATATATACCCAGTGTATACTACATACTTGTAGTGTTTTATTTCTTTATTTTTTATACTGTGTTATCAATACACTATTAGTTTTAGAGCTGTAAACATGGCAGTGTGACTAACGTCACAGGACCTACGAAATAGGGTTTGATATAATTTAAGTGTGTACTCGAGAGATGACTTGGGGGCCCTGTGTGCTACCATGAGAGAATTTATATAGCATCTCTAAATTGACAGTGGGAACTATTAACTTTTCCAGATGTCATCGCTGGTGAGTCGTTAGCATAGCAACTATTATCGCCCTCAGTTTCTATTACCATGTGCACTGATCAGCCCAGCAGTACAGCACGAGGTGTTGGGAGGAGAGTCCGAGAGAGCGGGGCACCCCCCCCCCCCACCCCTTTTCTCGGCATTAGGAGATTTTTTCAAATTAGCGTAGGGAATGGTGCTCTGTCAGAGCAGTTGAGAAGTAAATGTTTCAAGTCCCAAAATAAGACCGGAAACTGGAAAAGAAACACAAATTTGAAGTGAGAACGGTCAAGATCAGAGATTTGTTAGAATGCAAGAATCAAAAGAGAGCCATTCTCCATGGATATATTTATTTGGCATTCAACTTCAAGGTACCTCATCTGAAGAGAGTACATAGTAATAATCAATGAACAATAAAGCACACACGAAAAAAATAAACAACTGGTTATAGGTTACTGAATTTAAAACACAACGATGATCTTATTATTGATCTCTTCAGTAATAACAGATAATAGTTGTGTTTAAATTTAGTAATTTCTCTCATAAAATCCAGTAATTTTTTATTTCTTTCTGAGGTAGAACATTTTTTAACTAATGACTGAACTGAAGAAATTATGCAATGTTGTATAGGCTGGATATATAAAACGTGCAGTATAATATGCCTTCAACGGAATTCCAAGACCAGCAAATGAGTGAAAACGGATACCATCGGAATCATGCCGAGAAAACCTATAGGGCTGGGGCTTGGTTTGGCCGGCCACGCTTATCAGCAGCTACCCGAATTATATTTCAATAAACGTGGTGACTCGGAAGCCCGTCTCCCTAAATTTAGCCCTCACAGCTGTTTTGATACAAAACTGCCTCGGATCAAATATCCAGTGTCACCCTCGCTCAGAAAAACTGGACCAACAATTCTAACATGTGCTCTAGGCCTGCATCACCGTCAGCGGAGTATTTGCGTCCTAACTGGGCCTACACATGTATTTTGTAATTTAACATCCGAAGACAATCTGATGAACTTTGCTTTGGAGATCCTTTTCGTAACGGTTTTGTAGTCTTTCAATATTAAACCATGCGGCCTACACGAAGCGAGCGAAGACCACCTCAACGATATGGGTGGGAAGATGATGATGAAAATGTGAAGATCAAGAATGAAAGACTGAAGCCAATAAGTGTGCAAATTACTGTTATAGATATAAAAATACCAGAAGTGTGCATGACGGGTGGGGAGGAGTGTGTACTTTTAGTACGGTACAATAACGTTTCTGCCCCCCCCCCCGTAGGCCTATATGCAGAGTGGAAGAAATGCTGTCCATCTTATACTATAATCAATCAGTCAAACAATCATTATTGCACAACTTTAGATAAATCCAACATACAAGCAACATATAAAGGAGCACAGTTGTGCTAATACTAACGGTAATACCAGCAACATATATGATGGTTATATTATAACGGCAAAATGCTGCAGTGATAGGATACATATAGGGTGTCTGTTCGAACACATTTGTACTATTTCAAGGATGATGCTAATATTATTTTCTATACTACGTTAACTTCATGTTCGAGTTCCGTAAGCTAAAATTAATATTACAAAACAGAGCCTCACATTTTTATTTTAACATACTTGTCCTTACCGTATTCCTTTTCACTAATACCCAATGATAGGTAATTATAAAATCTGTGTTCTAATTTTTTTTAATCTCATTTTGTAATGGGAGTAATATCGTAATAGGTACAGATATTACTCCGTCTTCTAAATATCAAATCGCATATTGTTGTTCTGTGATTCGCAAATGTGACAAAATCCGAGTTAGGTGCGCAATTGGCTTTTTCCTTGATATTTTCCATTCTCCCCTATCTTTTAACATGGTGCTAAATAGCACTGGTGACAATATAGTGCAGATATTTTGCTAATCTTTGGTGCCGGGGTTTAAAGGCGATATAATTCTTCTAATTATCATCTAAATTGCATAGATTCGCACTGCATGGAAAGGTAATATATCGTCTATTTAGCGTAGATTCGCAAATGGATTTGTCATTCACTTTATTGTCACATAAGGGAGAGTCAATATATTGTCAATTTAGCGTAGATTCGCAAATGTGTTTACCTCGTGGAGATGGCAGAGCAGACAATATATTGTCTAATTAGCACTTTGATAATCTCCTCTAAATTGCATAGATTCGCACTTCATGGAAAGTTAATATATTGTATATTTAGCGTAGATTCGCAATTCTGTTTTACCTCGTCGAGATTGCAGAGAAGACAATATATTGTCTAATTAGCACTTTGATAATCTCATCTAAATTGCATAGATTCGCACTTCAGGGAAAGTTAAGATATTGTATATTTAGCGTAGATTCGCAAATCTGTTTTACCTCGTCGAGATTGCAGAGAAGACAATATATTGTCTAAATAGCACTTTGATAATCTCATCTAAATTGCATAGATTCGCACTTCATGGAAAGTTAATATATTGTCTATTTAACGTAGATTCGCAAATGTGTTTTAACTTTGGCAAAATTTCACAGAAGACAATATATTGTCTAATTAGCACTTTGATAATCTCATCTAAATTGCATAGATTCGCACTGCATGGTAAGGTAATATATCGTCTATTTAGCGTAGATTCGCAAATCGATTTGTCATTCACTTTATTGTCACATAAGGGAGAGTTAATATATGGTCTATTTAGCGTAGATTCTCAAATGTGTTTACCTCGTCGAGATGGCAGAGAAGGCAATATATTGTCTGATTAGCACTTTGATAATCTCATCTAAATTGCATAGATTCGCACTTCACGGAGAGTTAATATATTGTCTATTTAGCGTAGATTCGCAAATGTGTTTACCTCGTGGAGATGGCAGAGAAGACAATATTTTGTCTAATTAGCACTTTGATAATCTCATCTAAATTGCATAGATTCGCACTTCATGGAAAGTTAATATATTGTATATTTAGCGTAGATTCGCAAATCTGTTTTACCTCGACGAGATTGCAGAGAAGACAATATATTGTCTAATTAGCACTTTGATAATCTCATCTAAATTGCATAGATTCGCACTCCAGGGAAAGTTAATATATTGTATATTTAGCGTAGATTCGCAAATCGGTTTTACCTCGTCGAGATTGCAGAGAAGACAATATATTGCCTAATAGCACTTTGATAATCTTATCTAAATTGCATAGATTCGCACTTCATGGAAAGTTAATATATTGTCTATTTAGCGTAGATTCGCAAATGTGCTTTAACTTCGGCGAAATTTCACAGAAGACAATATATTGTCTAATTAGCACTTTGATAATCTCATCTAAATTGCATAGATTCGCACTGCATGGTAAGGTAATATATCGTCTATTTAGCGTAGATTCGCAAATCGATTTGGCATTCACTTTATTGTCACATCAGGGAGAGTTAATATATTGTCTATTTAGCGTAGATTCTCAAATGTGTTTACCTCGTCGAGATGGCAGAGAAGGCAATATATTGTCTAATTAGCATTTTGATAATCTCATCTAAATTGCATAGATTCGCACTTCACGGAGAGTATAATATATTGTCTATTTAGCGTAGATTCGCAAATGTGTTTACCTCGTGGAGATGGCAGAGAAGACAATATATTGTCTAATTAGCACTTCGATAATCTCATCTAAATTGCAAAGATTCGCACTTCATGGAGAGTTAATATATTGTCAATTTAGCGTAGATTCGCAATTCTGTTTTGTCATTCACTTTATTGTCACATAAGGGAGAGTTAATATATTGTCTATTTAGCGTAGATTCTCAAATGTGTTTACCTCGTCGAGATGGCAGAGAAGGCAATATATTGTCTAATTAGCACTTTGATAATCTCATCTAAATTGCATAGATTCGCACTTCACGGAGAGTTAATATATTGTCTATTTAGCGTAGATTCGCAAATGTGTTTACCTCGTGGAGATGGCAGAGAAGACAATATATTGTCTAATTAGCACTTTGATAATCTCATCTAAATTGCAAAGATTCGCACTTCATGGAGAGTTAATATATTGTCAATTTAGCGTAGATTCGCAATTCTGTTTTACCTCGTCGAGAGGCAGAGAAGACAATATATTGTCTAATTAGCACTTTGATAATCTCATCTAAACTGCATAGATTCGCACTTCATGGAAAGTTAATATATTGTATATTTAGCGTAGATTCGCAAATCTGTTTTACCTCGACGAGATTGCAGAGAAGACAATATATTGTCTAATTAGCACTTTGATAATCTCATCTAAATTGCATAGATTCGCACTTCAGGGAAAGTTAATATATTGTATATTTAGCGTAGAATCGCAAATCGGTTTTACCTCGTCGAGATTGCAGAGAAGACAATATATTGTCTAAATAGCACTTTGATAATCTCATCTAAATTGCATAGATTCGCACTTCATGGAAAGTTAATATATTGTCTATTTAGCGTAGATTCGCAAATGTGCTTTAACTTCGGCGAAATTTCACAGAAGACAATATATTGTCTAATTAGCACTTTGATAATCTCATCTAAATTGCATAGATTCGCACTGCATGGTAAGGTAATATATCGTCTATTTAGCGTAGATTCGCAAATCGATTTGTCATTCACTTTATTGTCACATCAGGGAGAATTAATATATTGTCTATTTAGCGTAGATTCTCAAATGTGTTTACCTCGTCGAGATGGCAGAGAAGGCAATATATTGTCTAATTAGCACTTTGATAATCTCATCTAAATTGCATAGATTCGCACTTCACGGAGAGTTAATATATTGTCTATTTAGCGTAGATTCGCAAATGTGTTTACCTCGTCGAGATGGCAGAGAAGGCAATATATTGTCTAATTAGCACTTTGATAATCTCATCTAAATTGCATAGATTCGCACTTCACGGAGAGTTAATATATTGTCTATTTAGCATAGATTCGCAAATCGGTTTTACCTCGTCGAGATTGCAGAGAAGACAATATATTGTCTAAATAGCAGTTTGATAATCTCATCTAAATTGCATAGATTCGCACTTCATGGAAAGTTAATATATTGTCTATTTAGCGTAGATTCGCAATTCTGTTTTACCTCGTCGAGAGGCAGAGAAGACAATATATTGTCTGATGAACACTTTGATAATCTCATCTAAATTGCATAGATTCGCACTTCATGGAGAGTTAATATATTGTCAATTTAGCGTAGATTCGCAATTCTGTTTTACCTCGTCGAGATAGCAGAGAAGACAATATCTTGTCTAAATTTTATTCGTACACATATTTTGTTGAATAGGAAGCAATATATTGTCTAATTAGAGCATTGATAACGTGATGTAAATTGCAAATATCCGCAATTGAAGACTTAATATACTTTCTATTTAACATATATTCACAAAGCGGTTTAACCCTATCGATCATGCTTCATTCTCTACTGTTGAACCCAGAAATGATATGCTGTTAATATAACAATAATACATGTATTATCTATGCAGCAGTAAATCCTTAACAAGTAAATTGAATGTGGATATCCCTTGTTTGTTGAACCTAGAAATGCCATATTGTTACAATCACTATAAAACCATTAAGTGAACAATTCTTGTGAGAACCAAATGGCATTCGACACTAGGGATTGCGTCAAAATGATAAAAGGTCGACAATAATTTGATGATATTCCGTGCAGATTTTAGCAACTATCTCCCTAAAAAAAAGAACTATATAGTCATCTGTGAGTCCATCCAAGGGGTGGTTTTAAAATTTGCAGTGCTATCGCGAAAGGCGGCGAATGTCCTCTCGGACTTACAGAAATGATAATGACAATGTCGCTCATGACAATGCTTCAGCTTTGATTGTTGAACCTAGAAATGGCATATTGTTACCATGAAAACAATTCGAAGAAAGGGCGTTAATCACGAAAGCTGAAAACCTGGACTCTCTCTGATATATTGTTTAACGATAATCTTTGCTCCATGCTACATGTAATGCTACATTATTATCTTCGCAATGAATATATCATGTCATAAGTACATGTAATTTGGATTACCTTCTTCCACAAAAATCATATTAGATACCTGTGCATTGCGTTTACGTGATAAAATGATATAATTATATCTTGTACGATTTATCACACATCATTCGCACTGACATTTTCTTCCTCCGGTAGTGGCGCTATAGTCATGTCTTTGTCTCTTCAATGGATGGTATTGGGTCTATCGACATTGGGAACACAAGAAGCTGCTTCACCGAAGAATCAGAACGGCCATATCTCGTTAATACATGTAATAAGCCAGTAATTAAAATTGTTGTTATGAAACACTCTTGTCGATTAACAGCGATACATACACAAATATTGTGTACGGGATACAAAAGTTGTTATCCATAAAATATCCTTTTATTATATGTGGTATCAGGTCGGTTCGTCACGCGATATTCCGGCAAGCTACATTTCGGTAAGCGACATTTCGTCACGCGACTTTGACATGTGAAAATGTCGCGTGCCACAATGTCGTACTCTTCACTTTGTGCCGAAATGTTGCATGCCGAAATCTCGTATATGCCGAGATGTCGCGTGCCGAAATGTCGCGGATTTGTTATATATTCGGCTTTTTACTGGAGATATATGTGTCACTTGAGGGGAGATTTGGAGTGTTTGATTCATACTTTTACTTCATTACCAGAAACTGAAATAGAATATGTTGTATCTTCTATCGACAATGTACAAATAAAGTTAAAACCTGGCATGGAGATATCCAAACCATAGTTTATTGGGTCTTCACTCATATAATTTGGGTTTCGATAGAAAAAACTCGGTAAAACAAAAGCCCGCTGCAACTGATATTTTCGATCATGGTCACATATGCTTTATTTCTTGTCCATGGACGCATTTCTGTGTTTGATGGTATACCGGAGAGAAAAGGTAAATCTGTATCGGTGATTATTTAAACTGGCCAAGCCATTGAAATGACTTTTCGGTACATTGAGTGTTGACTTCGTGTGTTTTGACGATTTTTTCTAACTTGGGAGTGAAATCTTTCTGTTTATGGACGGCTTCGCAGAAAGTGATCAGAGCGGATATGCCTGTTATGCCTCCGTTCGCCAAATCTGGTAACATCACTCGTTTGGGAACGATGATAAGCATAAGTATGTATCAATCTCAGTAAAGTCAGATATAATATCTCGGAATACATGTATTATATCTAAATTCAGCCCTATATAAATCCCGTGCGAGTTGAAACTACTATTGTTAGCCTATCAGATGGATAGCTGGTTGTAACTATTTCAAAATCACGCCCACAGTAATTACACGCGGTAGCTCGTGATCTAATATATAAACATTATCCCGAAACAGTTTCCAAATAAGGCATCATTTCCCGGCAGGGTCCGTAAACATGAAAGAGTTTACTCCCGCAGAAAAACGTGGCTTTGTTAGGGGTAGAAAATATCAAAAGAATGTTAATCTCATTGGAGTAAACGTCAATTATTGTCAGAGCGAAAAGGTTGAAATGGTCGTGATTGTCTGATTTTGGGATCTTACATTGAACACTTTCATCACCCCAATCTGTGTCTCCTCCCGATTTATACCTCCATAATTAGGTTAAAGTCAGCATCAAGAATAATTAGCTTTATTATACAGAATCTAGATGAATGGTTGATACATGCGATTCAACTGGCTGATTTTGGTGAGCTATGTAGCATAATTAGAATACTAAAAACAAACTTGTTTTCTTAATTTCAATTTTTGTTCATCGTTAGTCATAGTTACACGCAATATATTGCCTAGTATGTGTGTATCTTCCTATTTCTGTCCTCTTAGTGCCCAGTATACTGATAATTCCTGTGTAACACCAGTGACATGATTGAAGACAAGTGTTAGGAAAAGTTTATTATTCGGAATGTCTGCATTTATTGTACGCATTATAAAGAGTTTTGTCAATGGAGACTCTGTTGAAATCAAATTCTGTAGTCATTGGTGATCTTGATTTTCAGATATTTCACCAAGTGAAAATGTGCCTTTCCGTGAGAATGACCCCACAGTGCTATTTAGACAATATATTGTGAAGCCGGCGTGTGAAATTGAAGCTGCGAATCTAAAAACAGATTTGCGAATCTACGCTAAATATACAATATATTATTCACTTTCCCCACAGTGCTATTTAGACAATATATTGTGAAGCCGGCGTGTGAAATTGAATCTGCGAATCTACGCTAAATAGACAATATATTAAGTATGCAGGAGGTGCGAATCAATGCAATTTAGATGCGATTATCAAAGTGCTAATTAGACAATATATTGTCTTCTCTGCAATCTCGACGAGGTAAAACAGATTTGCGAATCTACGCTAAATATACAATATATTAACTTTCCCCGAAGTGCGAATCTATGCAATTTAGATGAGATTATCAAAGTGCTAATTAGACAATATATTGTCTTCTCTGCAATCTCGACGAGGTAAAACAGATTTGCGAATCTATGCTAAATAGACAATATATTAACTCTCCCTGAAGTGCGAATCTATGCAATTTAGATGAGATTATCAAAGTGCTAATTAGACAATATATTGTTTCTTTCTGGGGAACAAGAGCTCCAAGTCCCAGCATCGCACATATGTATATAGTCTACATTTTATGCAAATCATTCGTGTATTTCGAAAAGGAAAACGCCGACATTCTCGGTATGAGCACACTGAGAAGAATGGAATGTGCTCGCGTGAAGCTTTCTCGCGATGGCAGGTTAAGGAAAGAGATATTCAGCGTTTTACGTCATGTTACATTGTACGTCACAGGTTATGTTGACTTTGGTCCATGGAAGATGGAGTGAGGTGCGCAATTGGCTTTTTCCTTGCTAATTTCCCCTTTTGCCTATCCTTCAACATGGTGCTAAATAGCATTGAAGACAATATTAACCAGCAATTTTTGCGAAAGTTAGAAGACAATCCTTGGGTGCAATGTTTATATTGTCTAATTAGAAAGCTATAATGTAAGCTAAATAGCATAGATTCGCAGTTGATAATCGCAGCTATTTAGCGTAGATTCGCAAAACAATTTTCGGACTTTTGATTTGAGAAAGGCTAAATTGCGTAGATTCGCAATTGATAATCTCAGCTAAATAACGTAGATTCGCAAAACATGTTTGCAGTTTTTGTTTTGAGAAAGGGGTAATATATTGTCTAATTAGAAAAGTTATAATCTCAGCTAAATTGCGTTGATTCGCAAAACGTGTTTCCAGTTGTTGATTTGACAAAGAGAATATTTTGTCTAATTAGAAAAGTTATAATCTCTGCTAAATTGCATAGATTCGCAGTTGATAATCTCAGTTAAGTAGCGTAGATTCGCAAAACATGTTTCCAGTTTTTCATTTCAGAAAGAGAGAATATATTGTCTAATTAGAAGAGCTATAATCTCAGCTAAATTGCGTAGATTCGCACTTGATAATCTCGGCTAAATTGCGTGGATTCGCAAAACTTGTTTGTAGTTTTTATTTGAGAAAGGGGCAATATATTGTCTAATTAGAAAAGTTATAATCTCAGCTAAATACCGTAGATTCGCACTTGATAATCTCAGCTAAATAGCGTAGATTCGCAAAACATGCTTGCAGTTTTTGATTTGAGAAAGGGGCAATATATTGTGTAATTAGAAAAGTTATAATCTCAGCTAAATTGCGTAGATTCGCAAAACGTGTTTCCAGTTGATGATTTGAGGAAGAGAATATTTTGTCTAATTAGAAAAGTTATAATCTCAGCTAAATTGCGTAGATTCGCAGTTGATAATCTCAGCTAAATAGCGTAGATTCGCAAAACATGTTTGCAGATTTTGATTTGAGAAAGAGAGAATATACTGTCTAATTAGAAAAGTTATAATCTCAGCTAAATTGCGTAGATTCGCAGTTGATAATCTCAGCTAAGTAGCGTAGAATCGCAAAACTTGATAATCTCAGCTAAATAGCGTAGATTCGCAAAACATTTTGCAGTTTTTGATTTGAGAAAGGGGCAATATATTGTCTAATTAGAAAAGTTATAATCTCAGCTAAATTGCGTAGATTCGCAAAACGTGTTTCCAGTTGATGATTTGAGGAAGAGAATATTTTGTCTAATTAGAAAAGTTATAATCTCAGCTAAATTGCGTAGATTCGCAGTTGATAATCTCAGCTAAATAGCGTAGATTCGCAAAACATGTTTGCAGATTTTGATTTGAGAAAGAGAGAATATATTGTCTAATTAGAAAAGTTATAATCTCAGCTAAATTGCGTAGATTCGCAGTTGATAATCTCAGCTAAGTAGCGTAGAGTCGCAAAACTTGATAATCTCAGCTAAATAGCGTAGATTCGCAAAACATTTTGCAGTTTTTGATTTGAGAAAGGGGCAATATATTGTCTAATTAGAAAACTTATAATCTCAGCTAAATTGCGTAGATTCGCAAAACGTGTTTCCAGTTGTTGATTTGAGGAAGAGAATACTTTGTCTAATCAGAAAAGTTATAATCTCTGCTAAGTTGCGTAGATTCGCAGTTGATAATCTCAGCTAAGTAGCGTAGATTCGCAAAACATGTTTCCAGTTTTTGATTTGAGAAAGAGAGAATATATTGTCTAATTAGAAAAGTTATAATCTCAGCTAAATTGCGTAGATTCGCACTTGATAATCTCAGCTAAATAGAGTAGATTCGCAAAACATGTTTGCAGTTTTTGATTTCAGAAAGAGAATATATTGTCTAATTAGAAGAACTATAATCTCAGCTAAATTGCGTAGATTCGCACTTGATAATCTCAGCTAAATTGCGTAGATTCGCAAAACTTGTTTGCAGTTTTTATTTGAGAAAGGGACAATATATTGTCTAATTAGAAAAGTTATAATCTAAGCTAAATAGCGTAGATTCGCACTTGATAATCTCAGCTAAATAGGGTAGATTCGCAAAACATGTCTGCAATTTTTGATTTGAGAAGGAGAGAATATATTGTCTAATTAGAAAAGTTATAATCTCAGCTAAATTGCGTAGATTCGCACTTAATAATCTCAGCTAAATTGCGTAGATTCGCAAAACTTGTTTGTAGTTTTTATTTGAGAAAGGGGCAATATATTGTCTAATTAGAAATGTTATAATCTCAGCTAAATACCGTAGATTAGCACTTGATAATCTCAGCTAAATAGCGTAGATTCGCAAAACATGTTTGCAGTTTTTGATTTGAGAAAGGGGCAATATATTGTCTAATTAGAAAACTTATAATCTCAGCTAAATTGCGTAGATTCGCAAAACGTGTTTCCAGTTGTTGATTTGAGGAAGAGAATATTTTGTCTAATTAGAAAAGTTATAATCTCAGCTAAATTGCGTAGATTCGCAGTTGATAATCTCAGCTAAATAGCGTAGATTCGCAAAACATGTTTGCAGATTTTGATTTGAAAAAGAGAGAATATATTGTCTAATTAGAAAAGTTATAATCTCAGCTAAATTGCGTAGATTCGCACTTGATAATCTCATCTAAATAGCGTAGTTTCGCAAAACATGTTTCCACTTTTTGATTTGAGAAAGAGAGAATATATTGTCTAATTAGAAAAGTTATAATCTCAGCTAAATTGCGTAGATTCGCAGTTGATAATCTCAGCTAATTAGCAGTAGAGTCGCAAAACTTGATAATCTCACCTAAATAGCGTAGATTCGCAAAACATTTTGCACTTTTTGATTTGAGAAAGGGGCAATATATTGTCTAATTAGAAAACTTATAATCTCAGCTAAATTGCGTAGATTCGCAAAACGTGTTTCCAGTTGTTGATTTGAGGAAGAGAATATTTTGTCTAATTAGAAAAGTTATAATCTCTGCTAAATTGCGTAGATTCGCAGTTGATAATCTCAGCTAAGTAGCGTAGATTCGCAAAACATGTTTCCAGTTTTTGATTTGAGAAAGAGAGAATATATTGTCTAATTAGAAAAGTTATAATCTCAGCTAAATTGCGTAGATTCGCACGTGATAATCTCAGCTAAATAGAGTAGATTCGCAAAACATGTTTGCAGTTTTTGATTTCAGAAAGAGAGAATATATTGTTTAATTAGAAGAACTATAATCTCAGCTAAATTGCGTAGATTCGCACTCGATAATCTCAGCTAAATTGCGTAGATTCGCAAAACTTGTTTGCAGTTTTTATTTGAGAAAGGGACAATATATTGTCTAATTCGAAAAGTTATAATCTAAGCTAAATAGCGTAGATTCGCACTTGATGATCTCAGCTAAATAGGGTAGATTCGCAAAACATGTTTCCAATTTGTGATTTGGGAGAGAGACAATATATTGTCTAATTAGAAAAGTTATAATCTCAGCTAAATTGCGTAGATTCGCACTTAATAATCTCAGCTAAATAGCGTAGATTCGCAAAACATGTTTCCAGTTTTTGATTTGAGTAAGAGAGAATATATTGTCTAATTAGAAAAGTTATAATCTCAGCTAAATTGCGTAGATTCGCACTTGATAATCTCAGCTAAGTAGAGTAGATTCGCAAAACATGTTTGCAGTTTTTGATTTCAGAAAGAGAGAATATATTGTCTAATTAGAAGAACTATAATCTGAGCTAAATTGCGTAGATTCGCACTTGATAATCTCAGCTAAATAGGGTAGATTCGCAAAACATGTCTGCAATTTTTGATTTGAGAAAGAGAGAATATATTGTCTAATTAGAAAAGTTATAATCTCAGCTAAATTGCGTAGATTCGCACTTAATAATCTCAGCTAAATAGCGTAGATTCGCAAAACATGTTTCCAATTTTTGATTTGGGAGAGAGACAATATATTGTCTAATTAGAAAAGTTATAATCTCAGCTAAATTGCGTAGATTCGCACTTAATAATCTCAGCTAAATAGCGTAGATCCGTACATTTGTTAAATCAAGAAATGCTATAGAATGAATGGGCGCTGTAAAAGGATGCATTGCCCCGGTTAGATTTTAAGTTCGTATTAGATAATATATGAACTGTTTCGCAAATGAAAGATAGGAAAATTTTATGCTACCTAGGCAATAATATGAAATGCGATTGTATGCAATTTAGCTGATATAACTTGCCATTTATAAAAAATATTTTGCTGATCCGGGAAAATGAACACCGGGCGTTTTACGAATGGGCGATGTCATCTAATGTAAATGCTGAAATACAAGTGTATAGCATAGAGTGACTGGGAAATATTAGCGCTAGATATCGAGAGAGCAGTGTAAATGCCTGTTTTTGTTCAAGCATGGCATGCTGAACAGTCACTCCACCAACTCTTTAATAATATCTAATGAAAATAATCAGAATAATCGCGGTTCCCCATATATATTTCTTGCAGTCAATGTAAATTCAAACGTATTTTGATTGTTTCAAATAATAGAACGAATATGCGATTCTGATCCGGTAAATAAGACGTTTTATGGACCAGAGAAGACCAATATTTTTGGGCATTCGGCCTCGGTGAATGTTTTCTCTGGTCCTTAAAACGAGTCGTATTGTGGAATACTGCAATGGTTTACCCAGTAATGATAACGAAAGCGTTCTTGTCGGCTGCAAAGAGAAGAACAAAGTCGACAGATTCTACAATAGAACTACCGGTATTCTGTCAATAGTCCGATCATGTGGTCACATTGTTGACTTTTCAGAAATGTACACCTGTCAATCATGTAGCCAAGTATTTGCCTTTCTTCTACGCACATGCACTGATGATGACAATAACATATGGTACATCGGATACGATAGAGCTTGCGAGTTTGTGCCATTTCTGGAAAATCTGTCAAAGAATGGTAATCATGGAGCAAAATATATTCTAAGCGACCGGGACTATGTGTTAGATTTATTCCACTGTCTTAAACACAAAAAGAAAACATGCATGCCACTGGGAAACAACCCTTGCTGCAGATTTCACCCGAAGTTGGGGAAATTCAGTGAAATACACGGAGTGAACACACAGTGTGCAGAACAATCATTCAAATGGCTGGGACAGTTCAAGCATAACGTCAGAAGAATGACTCAGTTTAAATTTCAATTTTTCCTTTGGTGTGTTGTCGGGAAAAGAAATGCATAGTTAGAAAGAAGTAAATAAAATGTAGCGCTACTGAGAAATGGAGGAAAGTGGTATGGAGGAGAAGTCATATATGCTGAAGAACCTGACATAAAAGGGACTAAAGTAGTTGTAGTATTTTAGACCGTGTTTTTCTTGCTTTGAGGGAGTTCTTATCGTTGTATTCTTCATCTTTTAAGTTTGCTAAGCCTGTCTGTTCATGAACACGTGACTTCAGCCGAGTAGCAACGAGGAGTGTATCCATATATGTGTTGTAATTTTAACTTTGCCCTATCTGTTAACCCTCGAGACGACAGCATAGATGCGCATAAAAGTTGTCGATTTTTGATTTCAAAACATCCAATATACTAATTAGAAAAGTGGTACACTCAATATTTCAACATGTTTTCAAGATTGAACATATTTACATGTAAAAAGTTCATCCGTATTCATAGATATGCTATGGTGAATACCATTTAGGAGGTAGAGAGCGTTTATAACATACCATTTGGTGGGAAGCGTTGTGAACACAGCTCGCAGGTTATCGTTTTTCTCTTTTTGTAAGTTATAATATAAATCTAACTAAATTCCGTACATTTGTTAAACCAAGAAATGCTATAGAATGAATGGGGGCTGTAAAAGGATGCATTGCCCCGGTTAGATTTTAAGTTCGTATTAGATAAGGATGCATTGCCCTGGTTAGATTTTAAGTTGGTATTAGATAATATATGAACTGTTTCACAAATGAAAGATAGGAGAATTTTATGCTACCTAGGCGATAATATGAAATGCGATTGTACGCAATTTAGCTGATATAACTTGCCAATTATAGAAAATATTTTGCTGATCCAGAGAAATGAACACCGGACGTTTTACGAATGGGCACGGAGGAAACCAATGTTCTTGGTCATTCGGCCTTGGTGAATGTTTTCTCTGGTCATTAAAACATCGTATTCACCTCGTTTATAACATACCGTTTGACGTGAACCGTTATGAAGGGGAATTGCGTAGATTGGCATGTGATTAATCCCACCTATAGATGGTTCTCAGAAACGCATACATTCGTTAAACCAAGAAATGCTATAGAATTAATGGAGAATGTAAAACGATGCATTGCGCAAATTAGCTTAGATTTTAAATGTTATTAGATAATATAATAGCGGTTTCACAAATGGAACATGTGATTGTGTATGCTATCTAGGTGATATTATGGAATGAGAATGTATGCAATTTAGCTGATAGGCTGTCTGTTCTCTGACCCGTGATTTCAGCCGAGTAGCAACCTGGGAGTCTATTTTCAGTTTGCCCGATCTTTTAACGTGGGAGATTATCTTCAACCAGTGATATGGTGGAAAAGTTCATATATGCTGAAGAACCTCACATAGATGTGAATAAATTATTTGTAGTATTTTAGACCGTGTTTTTCTTGCTTTTAATGAGTTCTTATCACATAAAATGGAATAAAATATTTGTAGTATTTTAAACCGTGTTTTTCTTGCTTTTGAGGAATTCTTGTATTCTGCATCTTTGGAGTTTGCCAAGTCTGTCTGTAAAGTGACCCGTGACTTCAGCCGAGTAGCAACCGAGGAGTGTATTTTCACTTTGCCCTATCTCTTAACCTTGGAGAAGATAGCAATGATGCGCAGAAGAGTTTTCGATATTTGATTTGAAAACCTCCAATATTGTAGCTAATTACAAATGTGGTAGATTCAATATTTCAACATGTAATATACCTTTTTCAAGATTGAATATATTTACAAAGTCCATCCGTATTTAAAAAAATATGATGGTGAATACCATTTAGAAGATAATCTCAAGTGCGAATCTACGCTATTTAGCTTAGATTGTAACTTGCTAATTAGACAATATATTGCCCGTTTCTCAGATCAAAAGTCCGAAAATTGTTTTGCGAATCTATGCTACATAGTTGAGATTATCAAGTGCGAATCTACGCTATTTAGCTGAGATTATAACTTTTCTAATTAGACAATATATTGCTGGTCCAGGAAATTTAACGGGCGCTTTTATTTCATTTTAGAAAAGATTAATCCGTACTTCTGTTGTGACTGATTGAAATCGGCATCACCATTTTATTCATGTCATGCGCAAATACGGTTTAATACGCTCATGTGCGCTTGCGCTGTTCGCGTCATACGGTGACATTAATAAATTCACATCCACGTGACTATCAACATGAAGATGGGGTCAGTTGTAGTCCCAATCTCACGTTCGGCTATTTCCGTATTGGCGGAAGCTAGTGAGTTCTGGGGCTAGATTGTTGTAGTCCCTCAAAAACAAATGCAATAAAAGCGCCCGCAACAGGTGAAGGACATAACGGATCTTGTCGAACTCGGTCTAACCACGAAGGGAAATTATTCAGGAATCCATCGATGCGAGTTCAGTGCTATGGAACGGCCAAATAATTTTGTCATACTTAAGTAGGCCTTCGCCAGAGGAAACCGAGCCCAGTGCAAGGAGTTACACCCCTTCGGCATTGACATGAGGTTTACATAATGTCAGCGTAGATTCGCACTTGATAATCCGTCTATTTAGCATAGATTCGCACTTTATAATTGTCATTTATAATCTCAGCTAAATTGCGTAGATTCGCAATTTCGATTTTGGAAACAGGGAATATATTGTCTAATTAGAAAGCTATAATCTACGCTAAATTGCGTAGATTCGCAATTGATAATCTCATCTATTTAGCATAGATTCGCACCGTGGTAAATTGCACGAAATTTTAGAATTTATCTTCAAAATAGCAAGTGCTAATTCGCATCTAAATATATGCTAGGATGATAAAAGCCAATCGCGCACCTTAATGGGAAGATGAGCGTTATCCGCTTTAATAAGTATCGGCGACCTCAGTGGGGTATAACTTGTCATTGGCGTTACGGACAAGTCGAACGATATTCTCACTCACCCGAATCAGTCGGTGTACCTCCATTCGCAACTTCTCGGGGATCTCCGGTTTGAGATGTCCCCTTCGTAGATTTCCGCTCGGGAGTTCCGAATGGGTGTACCTCGTGTGAAGGAGGATACTCGAACAGTGTTGATCATTCCGTCAGCAAGTTTACTCTGCTGCATAATCTGGTAGTGGAATGAATTCTCATTCAATATTTACGTTCAGTTGAATCGATGCAGGGGGCATATTGCGGTCGGTGGATTTGTTCGGGGAGAAACAGAATATATTGTATAATTAGCATCTCGTTCTAAATAGCAAAGTATCCTAGAAAATATCTGCAAATTAGCAGCTTTGCTAATTAGATTCTAAATAGATGCGAGAGAATATAAGCCAATCGCGCACCTTAATGCAAAATCCACACATGCCCCGATGATCACATTGAAAATAATCCAGCCTCACATGATCGGAATAAGAAAGCAGGAAGAGTGGTTGAAGGTTATTTAACTATTACTAAATTGTAGGCCTATGTTTTAGAATCTGAAGATTTGACCTTAAAAGTTCAGCTTGATAGGGCCATGTGTTTCTGGCTCAGGCCAGGGTATCAGTCTTCATCGGAATAGGGTCGCCTTAATATGGTGTATTTTTATACCACCGCCACGCGCTCTGTAAATGGATACCACCACATGTGATTAGGGGTCTGTCTTGAATCCAAGCCCTGTTTTCTCGGCATGTGTGTCAACATTACAGTGAGGCTAAAAATAGATTACTCCAGTTTAATACTAGATTCAAGTGTACTGTTCAACTAGCCATATTATAGATATCTCATATACATGTAGATCTAATAGACTGATTACGACGTACGAGCGAGCGCACACATGCATGTGTGCTTTTAATATAGATATAACTAAAATATATTTTGGAAGCTGACGTCTTAGAACAACAACAACGACCACCGAAAGCCAACAAATACCCTAACGCTTCTGTGAGAAGATGTTTTTCAAAGTTGCTTGGCGCTTCTGACAATGATTTATAAAATACATGTACATGTAAAGTGATACTCGTGGCTCGGTAAAACTTCGCAGCAGACGAAATAACAACCTCCATTCTCCGATAAAATGATTTGCTTCCTTCATGCATCGTGGCATATACAGCTCGGGAAGCGTGGCGTGGACTATTAGGGAAAACATGGCGGAGCTACCTGGAAACGTATAATGCCGACATATTTTGGCAAGTATCATTAAAGTTACTGATATTTTCGAGTGCTGGGCGCATAATTTTTTTTTTTTTTTTGCTTTAGTGCTGGGCGGCCGAAGTTAGTCCCAGGCGCTTAAGTCACAGTGAAGCGTACAGTCAAGGGTTCCCGATGGGCATGACAGTGCACTCGAGTCATCAATAAATAATAAAAAAATAATTATAAATTAAATTTTCATCAGAATTCGATCAGCTCAGAACTTGCTGGTAACAATGCCCTAATGCACGTTCATGCCAAAAATCAAGGTTCTAATGTTAACGGTTCTCCTTATTTTGCCGACGAAAGGATTCGGATGGACTGACTCACTCACTCATTACCGGACAATTTGCGATCTGTAGCCTACTTCGTAGGAATATATCCCTACGTTATCGAGAATATATTCCTGGCCCTGCTCGAATGGTAAAGATTGATTGCATTTACTGCTGGCCTTTTGGTGCCAAACTCTGAAGGCTGAGTTATTTGTATACCTTTACCATACCTTTAAAATACGGTAACCCAAAACATATTTGATTGATACTGGATCATGGGTAGTATTATTAGGTCGACTGCTGCGTTATTAGTCGTATTCTTAGTTCGACTATTATTTGTTATATTGAATACAATTTTTCTGCTGAATATCAGTGTTGGTTTATTCCATTCTGATATCCGGGGATCAGAGATTAGCGTCTGACATTTTTACTAATCTGTGACCCCCGGATTTCAGAATGTAATAAACCAACATCACTGATATTCTGCAGAAAAATTGCATTCAATATAACAAATCATAATCTACCTAAGAATACGACTAATAACGACTTACTAATACGACCCATGGTCCTACATCAATCAAATACTTTTCGTACTACCGTTTTCAGTTCATTAGAAGTCCTGCATTTAGTGCGCATTAAATTGTTCAACATTCAAAGTCTGTAATCTTGATTTTGACCTTGAAATCCACACAGTCTAAATTGCCATTCTTCAAACTCTATTCTCGCGAAATCTTGATATACGCGAAATGGTATGGAATCGCGCACAACTTATTGCCTTGTTTACACCACGCGAACACACCAGAATTCAATCACATACCTTTGTTTCAGTTCCATCAACTGCAAGACCGGTTCTGACTGAACTGTCGATGTATGCCTGGTCAAGTGCACCCCCCCCCCCCTCCGAATCCGCGTCACACACGGGTATAACTGTAGTCGCCAAGCTTACTTTCTCAGATAAACACCACCGCCGGTTTGATTCTCTTCGGCATGATTTGCTATAATACCATCAGGACATGGAATCTTTCTTAGACACAGTCAAATTCCACGGTACACCGCACACAGTGGCTGGCTCTTCCTGCCAAGCAGAACCTCTAGTCTGGTACAGGACTAACCCATCCAGCTCAAGTATTTATGCTTTACTAAGAAAATATCGTCCTGAAAATAATTGGATATAAACCTTGATTCTCATTCATTCAGTGCAGGGATTGGTCGGACAGGAACGTTTATCGGGCTAGATTATCTGATCCAACAGGCCAACGAGGATGGCGTCGTGGATGTACCGGCCTGTGTTCGACTGATGAGACAGCAAAGGGTCAACATGATACAAACTGAGGTACCTTTACTCGCCATGTTTTTGGTGGGCATTGACATGTATGGAGTTGGCTATTAATATGGATATCGACTCATATTGGTGAAAACGATTTAATGAACTAGCCAGCCTAGTTGTATCGGATTATATGGAGCAATCAAGCTCTAAGATTGGTTAGTTGATATTCAGAAAAACTGATGTCGATTGAAAATCGGTGCGTCCGAACTATAATCTGTGAATTGTACTAATTCCTCCTAGAAATGAACGAATACTGGTAATATTTTGGCCTGAGGAATTTCAGCATTGTCGTGAACTCGGAAGTTGTGAAAATCAGGCACCACAGATCGGCCTTGTTTCAGTCTAATTGGAACTGGTCGCCGTCGTATTTTCGTACAGTCCTGGTGACAACTGACTTATTATGATTGAAAATGGCATCCGAGAATTATTGATCTGGTTTCAGTTATGTAACTTTCTTTTAATGAAATGTTGACATTTGACATGGTCAGGGATTGCGTAAATTGTTCCTGCGAACCTATTATTTGCTACGAAGGGAATTTTCGTCTGATATAATAACACGTTTGTTAATATACAAACATATTTCTGACAACTATTTTCATGTAATGTTTACTGTTGACCGAAATGGACAATTATACCCATTTAATTTTCCGGCACAGGGACAGTATGACTTTCTCTATGATGCTCTCGTAGAGGCCATCAAATTGTCCAACTGTTCAGTTCCCAGTACCTACTTCGCCACCAAGTACCGTGAACTGTGTTCAGTGAACACTGACAATGGAAAAACAAAACTACAGGAACAGTTCCAGGTATGATCCGTCTCCTTGTTTTTAATCAGATATGGATATATATACTGTATATGAGATGTACAGATATGAATGATGTATTCCTCTCCATTAAATGACAAGCCGTTTCTTCAATATGCGCTGATTATCACGCTAGTCTTTAATTACATGCAGCAATGCCTGTTTCCAAAGTATACATTTGCAGGTTTTAAATGATATGTCGCCCGCCCTGAAAACAACAGATGTGAAAGCTGCTTCAGATCCAACCAACAAACCTAAAAATCGCAACATGGACGTCCTGGCTGGTCAGTAAATTTTTCAGTCGAGCTCAAGAAAACTGTACAAAAGTGTATATAAACAGTGGAAAATTGTGGAAATACAGTGCTTCGCATAATCAATAGCCAATGCTGGGTTGTGCATTCTCAGTCCACCTTTTGAAAATTATTGAGAGAACAAAGGGGAGTCTTTCTGTGCAGTGTCCCGAGGCATCAGCTGATCAGTTACTTGTTCGTATAATTTCCCTGTGCCTTATCTTTCAAGCTAGTGGCATATTTTGAACTGGGATAGCCGGTATATTTTCATGTAATATTTGCCAAATTATACATTATTCTAAGCGTAATGTCACTTTCTTCGAATAATAAGAAAATATAGTACATATGTATAAAATCATGTCCGGTTATCACTAGTTAAAAATATTCTCCCGGTTAAAATATAGGGCAATTTGAAATTACACGAACCAGTATCTGATCAGCTGAAGTCACAGGTCAACGCGAAGACGGGCTCTTCTTTGTTATCTCAACATCTCAATCAGTTAATTCTTTGATGCGTCATTACGTACTCACAGTGCTTGTACGCATATTCATTTTGCGTAAAAAAAACTTGTCAGGATACATGTACCATGCTTGTGTACATGAAACTGTTGACGGTTTTTCTCTGCTATAACACCATAATTCAAAAGTCAAGAGTTTGTAAGCTTCTAGACTGTCAGTGTCTGCATATCTGACAGCAGACGTCTACAAGTTGAAGTCAAGAGAATATAAGAATCGAGAGTGTGACTGATAATCGTTTCCCTACATGCTTGTATCTTGGAGTTCACCCTCTCACAAGGTGATGAATCTTTTACAAATTCGTGAACGCATCCAAATAGGATAATGACTACCCTTTTTCTTGAAGGTTTGTGAGAATAAGGTTTATCACCTATCAGCTTGATAACGTGTTCTCTTTGTTTCACAGCTGACAGTGTTAGGATTTTCCTGTCTACACCTGTCCCTGGAACAAACAATTACATCAACGCCGTATTCCTTCCGGTGAGTGAACTAAACCATTCTGTGTATCAGGATTACATAAGGAGCATCTGACATTCTATCTATATTTCCGCAATTTTGATATCGGTCTAAATTGAATGACTGAATAAAAGAACATGGAAAAGAACATGGAAAAGAGTATGCAGTAACGAGTAATAAAAGAACATGGAAAAGAGTATGCAGTAACGACATCGTAAATCTTTAATTATAAAAGTAATATATAGGGAATATTAATGGTTTAAAGGGGCTGTACTTTTATTGACTCTCCACATATAGCTTCATATCAGTTTCAATTTAATTTTATATAACCATGAACTGGATTGGGCAATCCAAATGCATGCAATTCGTCATGCTTGTTTCTAGAGCTGCAATTCAGTGTGAATCTGTATTGGTCCATTGGAGATACTTCAGTGGGGTGTACTGGTTCCCCGGTTCATTATATCTGAGACTAGGAAGCTGAAACATACCACACTATATCCTTGAATCATAATCTACCAGAAAATATCAAACAAATCCAAGATGACTGCCCCGATGACATTACATTGACGGCATATTCCAAAAAAGGCATTTTCTGCTGATCTTTTCAGTTTTTCACCTATGCAATTTTGTTTGCAAAAACGGCACGTTAATTAAAGAAACACCTACCTCTTGTGAACTAGAAAAGTTTTGTGCACTTCTATGCACAGAAATGCAGAATTGTTCCTTATATACGACGGGACTATTTTACACACTTATGTCCGCCATTTTTAATTTGCTCATGATACAGCGCTTGGGGATATGCAAATAGACGCAGTTCTCTATTGATCGACGTTCCGTAGCACTAGAGAAAAGTATGTCTGACAGGGTCAAGTTGACATATATCAGGCAATTGATGGCGAATCTTAAAAACAGTGACGCCATCGTTACAAGCAATTACCCTGCAATTAACGATATTTAGTATTTTATACCTTAATGTTGAATAATCTATAATTAAAGGCTGTTGGGTAGCTTGTGGGTGGTAGAGAGTATAATATGTATATCTTTTTATCCTTGGACATATTTAATGATTATGTTTAGGCATACAAGAGGAAGCGAGCCTTCATCATCACACAGATGCCTCTTCCTGGTACAGTGATCGACTTTTTGAGGTTGATCCATGAACAGGATGTCCGCTCCATCATCATGCTGAACTCCGCAGGACAAGCCGGGACGGTATGTTGATAGTTCGCAGTGCAAGTATACCTGCACCATAATGCGTGTAGTTGAATGTGTCCCGGTGGGGGTCCACAGCATTTAATAATGATTATTTACTACAGTGGTGGCATCGGTACATGCATTGGATCAATTAACGGACGTGTTTTCCAATACATTTCTTGATACCTCGTTTGTTCGCAGTCCTGTCCGGCCTATTCCGGTAGATCATTCTGCTATCAGAGACAATATTCGACATCATTCGGTTTCACCTATACTTGGCTTTAAGTCTTCATGTAACTGGATACGACACGTGTTTTATCTTCCTATAGTTTTCAAAGAACCGCCACAATCTAATATGTGACTACGATACATTATACTATCGACAGAACCTTGACAGTTCATTTCAAGTAAGGAATACTTGTCAATAATTAAGATTTTAAAACGAATCACCATGATATCTTGCTGTCATCGTTGGATACAACTGATCACTTTTCTTTTGCAAGGAACAAACTTCATGTTTTTCATGTTATGCGTACTGGTCAGTGAGAAGGGCTTCACGAATAGAGTAGTATGCTGTTCAGCTACCATCATTGAATACTGCTGACTCTTGGGAGAACAAACCTATTTTCATTCTACATCCGTTTGAAATTGGTGTTAGTTGTTCAACGTGAAAGTTCTTTAGATTACAGACGATTATTTTTAGACGCTTTATAAGTATTGAAATTCGAATATGACGCTTTTACCTGACAACTTGAAATTTCTACTGCAGTCAAAACGTGTATCCTGGTTGGATGGCTCTTTGGACTGAAGTTACCATTATAGCTATTTGCGATACCCAAAGAATATGTGAGGTTAATGTGAGAAAAGCTCCTCTTTATGTGGAGGTAGTAAAGTTGGTTTGATTTTCACTCTAGAATTATCTTTTTCTTTAAGTTCATATACTGCAATATCAGCCTCGAAAATATGGCGATAGTCAGTTGCAAATAAATAGATATATGATTGATCAAATGTGCTTGCTGGAGCATTATTATTAGGGGAATTTATAGGGTAGATTTTCCCTATTAGCAAAAATATAATACCTCAAACCAAAATTATACTGCCACACAAAATATTAAGAAGTTGTTTTTGGTCTGAAGTGTCATATTTGTGTTACATAGAAAATTTTCTATGGAAATGCCTCAAAAATATTCAAATAGGCCAATATAGGTCAACCCTGTTGACGAGGGCCCTTCCGGAGGTAAAAGCATTTTGAGAGAGGTACTGCGCCACTATTTCTAAAAATGTATGTGGATATTGAACAACTCAAAATGTCTTACGGAAGAACTTGATGCTGAAGATCACATACCGTACAGACATGTATCCACATGGGATTTCTCGACTCTCTATACTACAGTCCCTCATCAGGACCTTTTGACCGTCTAAGTTCATTAATAGTATCTGTGTTCAAGAAAACTGATCGTAGATATATTAATATCGGAAGCCATAAATCATTCTTTAGCTCTACTGCATACAACAGATGTTTCTTTGTTTATAGAGTTACTTGAATTTTTCATTAAAAATATCTATGTGAAATTTGGCAACACAATATATCAACAGCATATAGGTATTCCAATTGGTACTAATTGTGCACCCTTGTTGGTTGACGTATATCTGTTCTCTTGTGAATATATCTATATGCAGGCGCTTTCAAATCTGATCCATTCAAAGCCCATTCCTTCTCATTCACCAAACGCTATATAGACGATCTTCTCGCCGTGGATAATCGCTATATAAATGACTCTTTCTGGACAGTAATATTCCAGTGGGACCTGCATATGGCGTATACATATCTCGCCTAGTAGCATTTGCTAGATCCTGTGTTAAATGTGACGAGTTTAATCAACGCCACAAAACATTGTTGCAGATATTTATAAAACAGGGCCATACCACCAAGCGTCTCCACTCAAAGTTTCTTGAAAATCCTCATGGTGCTCATATGAACAGTCACAATCACAGCGTGATTGAGATACATCATTCTCTAGGTGACGACTTTACAACGATTATTATGGATTAAGAATATTGATCAGCGATACGAATTTGATAACTGTTGACCGTTTCTCTCTTGCAGGAAACTAGCCTATGTTTATGTATACTATGATTGTCTTTTTGAATTTGATGCTAATACTGTTATATGGAATAGGTATTTGGATTATGGACGCGGGTATTCATTAATGAACGACGGCTGATTGACGGACCAGACGCTTGTAAGGGAATATATTTTGATCAATCATATATCCATTCCATACAACTGACCATCGCAATATTCTCGAGGATGATATTTCAGTGTATAAATACAAAGAAAAAGTGATATTGCCGGTTTTTAAGAAAAAAAAAGAATCTGCTTTACTGCTCTCTCACATAAAGAAGCTTCGCCTATGTAAACGAAGAATTCAATAAGAGAGGCGAATGCTTTTCAGAATATTGGGATATACTGGCCTGATACCTCGGAGCGGTATGGTCCGTTTGATGTAGAGACACTGCAAGCAGACGAGGGAAAATTCTACGTCACAAGAACACTTCAATTCAAATATAAGAAAGAGGTAAGGAAAATGAAGAACATATAAAGTTGCAGGCTTCGTCCTGACCAAATCTAGTAATAAATATGGCAGCAAACGACAATACCGGGCTTCAAGCGATCAAATGTTAAACATGTAAAATCGGCATACTATGACAATCTGTCATGGCTGACATAATTGGCAAGAACTCTTTGAATGTTATGGATGCCATCTTGGTTGCCAGCTAACCCTCCGAAAAGTTAGCAGGGCTGATATTCAGACTAGCCAGATACATAAATGTAACGTATGGAAGAAGAGTTTCACTGGCGAGATTGGCAATAGCATTCAGCTTACTTACGGCGCCAATTATGACTGCTGGGTAAGAAATTATGAGAAATGGTCATGAATGCAAAATTCATAACCGCAACAGAAAACGAAAAAAAAACAAGCCGCTTTTCGCTCTATTCATCCGTTATGTAGAAAACTCTGTTTTGATCGGTCCATAATTTGTGGTAGCCTTGGCATGGCACAAAGGTATGGAGCTTATAGGTCCATCTGCACAGTGTTTGGTTCAAAGTTTTGGAGAAGGCGGGGTTTTCTCTTGAAATGAGAAGGGGTGTGTGGGGGGGGGGGGTGGCGGTAGATAGATATTCAGTGGCAGCAATTATAAAATAAATCTATAATTTATTATGAATTTATATTACAATAAAATGTTTATGATTAATCATACAGCATGTGGTCATGGTGATAGGTGGACAGGCTCTAGGAAACGTTGTGGATGGAGACAAACAGTTCAATAGTGTTAATTAAAATATTAAAGTCGATGGCGGCCCTAACCGCGAGCCTGGAATAGCCTATCCCCATCGATCATGTATGCCAAGTTTTATGTTGATCGGTTCAACGGTTCCGGATAATATCTTTGAAGAACCGAAGATGGCACCATGTATGTTGACCAATGGGCATTATTGGTGACAGATGTCCCAATCAGTTTATCGGAATATGGAAGGCGCAGGATCTGGCGGAAAATTCCCACGAAGTAGGCTCGCATTTGGAAATTGTCCGGTAATGAGTAAATCAGTCAGTCAGTCTATCCGAATCCTTTCTCCGGCAAAATAAGGAGAACCGCTGACATTAGAACCTTGATTTTTGGCATGAACGTGCATTAGGAGACTGTAACCAGCAAGTTCTGAGCTGACCTACTTAGGTGACCTATAAACCTCGAAATTGGCAAAAACATGCCCTGATGCTTACCCTACTTCGTAGGTCCTCTGACGTTAGTCACACTGACAGGTAATAATATAACAATCGTAATAGGCGTCCATCCACACTGGTTTGGAATCCTAATAATAGTAAACTTTATTTACACAGGGTGACTACAATTAGCAACTCAGCAACCCTCATCCTCCCTCAACAAACATTAATATAAACATATATCAGACGATATAATTGTTACTCGGTGATCAACATACAAAATATCCTTCATTTGGAAAGAGGAGAAATGGAAGTGTTGCAGGAGATATTCAACTTCCATTAGCTATGAATGGCAACCCAGGACAATTATGTGTTTCTAAGTTGATCATCTGCAGTTATTCTCATTGAGGTTTATTTCATTTTCTTGAATTATTAAGACGCCAAAAGATAAGGCTCACATCAAGCAGTTCCAGTGTACATTTTGGTCAGATGATGAAACAGTTCCCCGATCTAGTGCTCCCATGATTACCTTAATGGAGGAAGTGGAACGATGGCAACAGAAGACGGGAAACGGACCCATTATAGTACACTGTTTGTGAGTAAAAACGCTTCAATTCGCTCGAGACGTTCACATTTATAAAAAAAAATGAAAAATGAAAAAATGTGAAAAAAACAAAATGAATATGGGAAGTCAGAAATTTGTGTAAGCATAAAAGGATTGCAGATTGGCATCAAACTGTGGGAACAGTAATAAAGTTGAGTAGTATTGGTGAATCCAAAGTGAATTTACGCCGTACGACGTCGGGTATTGCAGGTTAGTTTCTTTGGGTATTCTTGCATTTACCAGGCTTGCCCCACGTTGGAGTGTCTACTCCGCCAGACGTTCACGATGCTCATCCATTAACACCAGATGAGTTGTTTGAGCTGACCTGTCATCACAGCTCCCGAGCTAGCGTATCAAATTTCGCTTGAACCGGAGCTAGAGTTTTGAGTTATCAAATCTGGAACTAAGCGGAGTCGTAGTAGACTGTAATCTAGCAGTGTATGTGTTTTGTTCCCATAGGGACGGAGCGTCAAGAAGTGGTCTCTACTGTGCTGTGAGTTCGATCATTGAAAGGCTGAAGGTGGACCAGGAGGTTAACATTCTACAGACCATCAAACAGATGAGGGTCAACCGACCTGAAATCATCACCGATCTGGTACGAAATAATCCCCATGCTCTCCTCCATTTTTCATATACAAATTGCCAGATCTAATACAGCATATAGAATTAGTTACCTTTACATAGGTGGAAGTCTCTTAGCTGTTATGTTTGTGAAGATAAAACTGTATTCAGTTCTGCACTCAATTACTTTATTGTAAACGCTCAGAGTCAAAAGTCACGTGAAACCGCGTCGACGAACGTATGAAATTGGGATTTTTCCTATACATTTTAACGTGGATTTTTTAATATATCTAAAATTAAGAAATAACGTTTTCATAGGCGTGCTAAATCGTTATTTGACGCACGGTTAGTGTGGGAAAGTTTAAATTTTAAGGCAAGGACGAAGCCCGCTCCCTAAACTTCATAAACTTTCCCACACTAACCTTGCGTAAAATAACGATTTAGCACGCCTATGAAAACATTATTTCTATTCTATTGCACTACTCAAATTGATTATCAACAAAGATTATAATGAAAAGGTTGAAAACCTATTTTAAACTTTGACAACCTTTCTCCCCTTTTTAAAAAAAAAACTCGTCCACTGATGTTGGGACGATCCACTGATGTTGGGACGATGCTACCGTCTCGGTTGGCATGCCAATGTCAGTGGACGAGTTTATGTGGTCTCTCAAACGGGGGAGTGATTTTTGGCAGCTGAGTCAGCTGTTGGGAAATTACGTGGATATATGCCTATCTGTGTCGCTTTGTTAATCAATTTCCCGATGGAAAGAACAGTTAAACTTGAGAAGGAAATTTCCTCTTGAAATTTAGTTGTTTTATTCGACTGTTACTTGTATGAAAGCAGACGTACGACTTGTGAAATGGAATCTCTTAATGAACACCAGCACTTGGCACATGTACATTTCACATAACCGTGGTGAATCTTATCGCACTGGATAGCTCGATGTTATTGACACAATTGTTATAGAATATGATCTTGAACCAAAATGATATTGAGATGCAATGTCACGATGAATATGGTGACTTTGAAAACGTTAGATTCTTCTTGGTTCGAGGTGTTATAATTTAGATATATAAAGCAAATCCATGCTAAGATGTATAGGAAAAAATACTAAAAGCACACAATTTTTTAACACTGTGTGTTTACAGTGTAAAACTTGGATATTGGTCTGAACGAACCACATCAATTTGCGCAGAATAAAAGAAATTAATTTTTAACTTCACAAACGAAGCAGCTGATGGAGTTTCGCCTGTGTAAAAGTTACTACACTGAAAATCATACAAAAATGTGTACGAGTGGGAAACAAATGACAAATCTATGACGTATTTTAAATCAAAGTGCTACAAAATAAATCTTGTGTCCATGGTATTGATCCATATAAATTTGGGGCTAGTTGATAATTATTCTATTCATGATCACGTTTAGTTTTAATATTACTTATATGGGAACGCTAAAATGAACAGAAGTGCGGTCATATAGATTACGACTGTTCTCAAATTGAAATATTCTGACGTTGATGGAAAATTCTAAATTCAAATAAACAACCGTCGTACACTGAGAACTTTCTCGTCAGTATCTGAATGCCAATTTTACATCAATCTTACTGCACAGGATCCAAGCAAATATTAGCACATTCTAGTTTCTTGCCAGACAGACTATATCCACTGCTTCGGCAGGTCGAATATCACAGAATAATTCTGACGGTTATCACTGTTACATTATCTCCAGCAAAATACTGTTTTAGAGAAATTATGAACCTCATGACCATATGAACACAATTTTTAGATACCTTTCCTTGTTTATTCCAGGATCAATTTCAGTTCATCCACCAGGTTGTGCTAGATTACCTTGACGGTTTCCAAACATACGCAAATTTCCAATAAGATGGATATACCCCATCTGGATATCCAAAGGCTGTTGTGGGTTTGACCGTCGTCAGCAGAAACTGTTTCTCTTTATTCTACTTATGGACACATACACAGACATTAATTTACACATAAAATGTCTTATTCTTTTTTACAAATATATTTTTTTATATACATATTTTATCCTTGTTATTTTTTTTTTAGAAATTTTATATAAATTGAATTGTCATGCAGCTTATACTAATTCTTTAATGGTTTTACTTTATTCAGTGACTTTCATTTTGTCTGTCTCCAAGACGCATTCCATTGCAAGCTCATTTCCTGAACGATATCACTCACAATTTACAAGACGGTACTTACCTGTTGCTAAGGCATACATTTATTACATGTGCTGCGTATTCTGATGATGATGATGACTGATGTATCTATGATTTATTGAAATGGTTTACGGTCCCAAAATGAAATGATCTTGAAACTTATTCCTTGGCCTAGCATATTATTGTATCGTTTTAAAGTGGCTTTTTCTATATGTATTACTTGATTCACATTGTAATGAAAGGTTGTAGCTCTGCTCAACATTATTTTCAAAATATATTTCACTCTATCACTCCTTTGTACATTATGGTATTCCGTTTACCGGACTCACAATCTATCTATTCTACACTGTCATAAAAAATTAGTAACACTTATAGAACGCGTGAAAGCGTTCATCCGTCACTAACTTTAGTGGTTGTTGGAATAAGTTGAAATAATGTGGGGATTCATCACACTTTGTGCGTAAAAGTGTTCAAAAGTAAACACTTCAGAATGAACACTCATTTTTCAGAGTTCTAATATTCAACACTGGGCGATATTGTATATTTTATTGAGGACGACCTAGTTGATGAGCTTGATAACACTTCAGTGACATATTGTACATAAATCTCTTTTCATGCTAGTTTTCGTACTTGAACACTTTTACATGTTTACACGGTGTTACAAACTAGTGTGCATTTCAATGTTCAGGATATGCACACTTTTTCACTGTGTATATCTTCAGCAATCTTTACTCCAACGTTCTGAAATTGTGCATATGTAGTTTTCATATATCGGACTGAAGAAAAGTATCTCATATTTTGAACCTACTTCAAATTCAACTCAATATAGTGTTCCAGTCCAAAGCGCAAGATCGCTATTCATTTTCAATCGTCAGAATCCATCCCGTTACACGTTTCAAATTACTTTAACATACTTCAATATGAATAGTTTAGTATGTGGATCAGTAGGCCTATATGTTGCCGGGCAGAGGAAATTTCATGCACAAAACATATTTAATTGTTATGTTTGATTAAATTTTAAAGAGATATTTCAAATATAATGTACTGTATGCAATGTTACCTAGATGATGTTATGGCAGGAACAGCTTTAACATGAAGAAAGCGGATGTATACTCAGTTTTTGTATTACAAATAGGTTCTTGTGATATCATCATTATTGCATTCACTGCTAATTCGGTGTCATTGTTGCAAATTATTCGCAAACATTTGTATCTATTTGGTTGCCATCGAAACTGGTTACTGAGGATTTATTTTGAAGAGTTAAAGCTGGTAAAAATACTCTTTCAGATAATATGAATGATACGGCCATTGCCTGATTAACCTGCTTGTACTATTTTTATTCTGTCTGCTTGAAGTTTAGGAACTTGCTTTTCATAGATTTGTTATAGATGCTGATTTTTTTATTATGAAATTCATCAAAGGTTGCCACCCGAAGGGAGCGAAGGTTCCCACGCACTTATGACGTTTGACTCCTAATAAACTGATAGACTGCACTAACAGCCGAATAAATTAACATTTACATGTTTAAGACTTTCAGTATAGCACATAAGCTATCGAGAGAAGAGAAACGCATGTTGTAAGATAATGTGGGGAAAAACCTGTGAATCAATGATTGCCAATCAGTTGACACGTAATCTTTTACATTATCTTCTTATATCAACTGTGTGGTTAAGGCAACCGTATGCGCCCTATGTAAAGAGGTAGCAGCCAACTGTACGTTATAATCCCTATAACATTTGCCAAAAGCTTTTCAAGTCGCTAAGCCTTGTACTTCATGCAGGGACCAATATTGTTACATTCTTCAGTTTGTTCTAGTTTTGAAGATAAAAATAGGAAATGACTGAGATGACCTCCAATAACGTAATCAAGTGTCCATGACGTCACGTTAGAAGATGTCACAGCGATAAAAAATCTAAGATAGTGTATGACGTCGCAAAGAGTCACGCCTAGAATGACGATGCATGTTTTGTGGCGTCATCTTAGGCACTGGATTCAAGTGCAGGTGCTGTCTCGTTTTTCAGAGAATGTCAAAAGTATGATTTCAGTGCCAGTGATATTAAAAACTGAGGTCACAGAAAAACGTTCACCTTAAGTGATCTTAACTACTAAGACTTTTATAAAGATATATTATTTTCTGAATATTTTTTAAATTACGGTAATACCTCTTTAAGGTGGAGACTGATACCTCTCTTTCCAACACAGATTTCACTGAAACATTTTATATGAATTCGCACTGTCAAACACACCAGCAGAATGAAATACCACCATATCACCTTTGCCATGGGTACTTTTCAACATGGGGTAACCCATGTTTCGGAATAACGTAGAAAGCAGAAATATAACCATACAATTGCATTTTGTCAGAGAAATACACATTCATTTTTTCTTATATTTTCAGATAACGTGTAAATTACACTTATTTCATCCAAACACGAATTTAAAACTCGGTGTTCTCTTTCTAAAGCATAAAATCTTACTTTTTTGGTGTCTTACACCAAAGTTGCTCAGGTATGGATAACAAGAATTGTCTGCTCATATCCTCAGTCCGTCATTTCATTTTATTAAAGGAATAGAAAACCCTAAGTCGATGCATACTAATATGGAAAGAACTATATCATCAGTATTCAAAAAACAAAACAAATCAGCTTTCCTAGTAATTCCGAATGAATGAGAACGTTTTGAATATCAGAGCTATTGCCCAGATCAAGAATCCGTGGAGGTCGCCATTATAACGCCTGAGAGCCGTTAGCCAATGAAAATCCTTGAAATATCACCTGACATTATTCCAGGCAGTGTAGCTAATAACATGTAGGACAATTGTAAATTATTGTGTCGATGGCTTTTGACAGATCTGTGGATCTTTCTTTATGCTCCAAGACGATTATGAGGATCGTGATATATGAATGGCGAATTGATATACAGGTTGACATGTGGCATTGTGCATATGATTTCACGGGCTCTCTTTCTGAGGCAGAAATATCAGGCCACATCACCCGATAGCGGTAGAAGAAACGCTGCTTATGCTGCCGTTGTTGTTGTTTAATGCTTTACCTAATGGGATAGAGCCCGGATGACAACGCGATTTTTGTCGCAGCGCCATCTACATAAAAACCGTATGACCTCTCTAATGTCACAGTCCTGTGTTTACTCAGCTGTAGAATTTTGCAGATTTTTTCTACCAATGTTTTTGGAATCTGATGACATAATTCTGTCATGCCGAGCACGAGTTTACTATTCCTTTAATTTAATTGCGACTAAACAATTCTTGATTGTAAAAATGTGTTAATTCTTTCTTCGATCTGACGTTTTAACTTATGTTGTTATCGACATGTTGGAGATTTCCCACCGAGTTGATTCACGTTATTAGCTGTAAAGATGGACTAAAACATCGCCAACCATACTTTCAATAAGTACGAAAACAATAGCGTTATGAAATTTAGTAATAGATACCAATTTGAATGTTTCGTTACTAAAATCAATAACAATGATCTACCCGTGTTCGTGTTTGTTGTTGCTAGCGTTTAAGCACTTCCTGGTTATTTTCTTTTTTACATATTTTATAAATTATAAACGGTCTTTCTGAGCTGAGTGTGCAACATTTACGTTATGTTTTTGGCGGTTACCTTTCTATCTTAGTTTTCACTGAAATAGACATCAATTAAAGGTATGTATATAGTTTTACGTTTTTCATTACTCTGACATCTCACGAAATGAAATTTAAAACAAGTGTTATTTAATTATTTTTCACGTAAGGTTCAAAATGTATAGACGCGCGATGTACATGTAGCCTTGTTTAAGTGTTGAAATCTTCGTTCCGGAGCGAAAAGGTGGTCCAAAACACCTCATGGGAAATCCACCTAAGGGAGATAATTCAATTTCAAAATCTGCGTTACTACTTTCAGTATCAGTGTTTGGTGTTACTGAAAAGAGTAACGTTATTCAAAATTGTCTTCTATTGTTGTTCATAGTATCGATTTGGTAGTGAATAATACAGGAAAATTAATAAAAATAACGTTACTCACATTCGTACGTCACTAGACTGGTTACAGTAATGATAGAAATAAGCCAGACTCGGGGTTTGATAACATTTTTCACATACATTGTACAAGTGCATGCCAGCTTTACGGTTTGTCTTCTGTATAAATAGCCTTCTCGACAAATGTTGCTTTTTATACTTTTTTGTAGTCAAAAATTGATACAAATATTCGCATCTGTACAAAATGAATGTTGTTAAGTTAACATGTGGGATACTCGGATATTTACTTCGGATATTGGATGCTTTTATAAAAAATGATAATAAATAAAGACACTATCGTATAATATAGTTGAATCATGTCGTTGAGTTATTCTTTTTTTTAAATGCAGATCTCGCTTCTATATTACCACTACATAAGATTGACATATAGTTTAATTAGGTTCTGTCAAAGCAATGGGATATAGCATTAGCTATAACTAACTAGGAAAACACAGGGTCGGTGCATTAGAAGGGATCATTAAACGAGGATTTATAAATTACAAGCGTCTAGTCCGTCATTCATAATCCAGCCGTCGAAAGACCAAAGAGGAATTCCCTGCACAAATGTCAGATAGCTAGATAAATGAGATTTTCATTGATCAGCCATCAGAGAGAGCAATTAAGAAAAGTTACATAAGAGAATAATCAATTACCGGTAGTTCCTAGTAGCTATGTAATTTTATAACAGTTGTGTAACAATCACTTCCAATCACATACCGTAAGGCGGAAGTATCGCAAGCAGACACGCTTATATTCGGCAGCATAGGCTAAGGTAGGCAGGAATTTAATGAGCGCTTTCTTTCTATTTTTTTTCTATGGTTTCCGAACTTTTAGCAAACAATAGGAATAAAGACTGAATTGAGAAGAAGATTTCATGGCAGAGTAAACGAGTATACAATATTGCTAATAACTGTATATAAGTGCATTACTATTTTGTGGGATACGGATGGGTTGGCGTCCATACCATCCTGTCTCAACCCACATGTATAAGTACAGCGTCGTTGAAGATATACCAGGAAATTATTTCGCTGCTTACTTGAATCGAAACTGAAATGACATCTTTCAATGAGAGAAACTGCAGAGTAAAATGTTCTTTGGAGCGGAAAAGTTTGAACAAGAGACTGGACAGACTTACGGTTCAGTGCGGTGAGACACTGAGTAAACTACAAGGGCGACAAGAAAATTTTAGTCGTAGACAATCAAAGAACCTGTCCGTAGAGGATTGTTTTCATTTTCCCAGCGACTGTTACCAAAATGCCGCCAATGCACCTAAAACAGGTCTACCAGCACTACTACCAGAATCAAATCACTCAACTAATGCTCCAAGTCCAAAGCAGCTGTTTCACTCAGCCAAAGGGAGAAAGGAGTTGATTCCGTTAGAAATGCCGAGAACCACAAAAAAACCCCGCTTCGAATCAAGTTGAACGTTTTAAATACAAGTTGCCAATGTTACCAGACCCACAGAAAAGTAGTGTATGCCAATCCCAGAATGCAATATGTTTAGGAGAAAAATTACCAACACGAAAGCAAAATCAAGATGGGAATCCATTCTCCAGCCCAGAAGAAAGACATGGAATCTCTACTGAACGTCGTGGAAAACAGGTTAGTGTGGCTAACAAGGTTGACGAGTTAAGCCAGAATATCCCACATATTAATGTGACACCAGCGAAAACGTGTTTATCAACGACTTCAGAGAAAGACGCGATATACCTTGAAAAGTCGATATATACAGGGACGTACACGTGTCCCTGTGTTAAGTGCACTTCGTTTGGACAAAACACAATTTTTACTTCAAGGTATGGAAACACTTCCTGTCGATATAATACTCTTTCTAATTTACCTTCTCTAAATCGCCAGGATCATGTCGTACAACCATTATCTCGAAAACTTAAAATTGCTAAATATGTCCGCGACACGACCAGAAACAGTAAAAACTTGAAATATTTTGCCTTAAATGTTTTCGAGCGACTGTTCATGACGAAAACAACTTTCCGTCCAGAAGAAGAAACGGATGACGACCAGGTTCGACAAGAACCAATCAGCTCCCTGTCGTCTTGTCGGTATCTTAGAATTCCTGAGCCCGATGTGTACGGAGAAGAAAGGACTACATAGAGGCACTGATGTTTTCCATACATATTTAGTACTCGTTGTGTGTTGTGGAATTGATTTACCAGAAAATGTGCCGGTAACTTTTTGTATCATGAATTACTGCTTTCAGACGTGTAGCGAATTAGTGGAATTCAGTAGATTTTACACATAATACTGACTGATTTGTGTCTGAACGTGTTAGACTACGTAAATCCACTTGAACTTTCAGGCATTCTGACGGAGTTCATCTGGTCATATTCAAGAGTGCTCTCATTTTAAAATAATTATTTCAGAAGAGAAAATACTGATACGAAATTCCTGATATTACATAAATGTTTCAGAATTAATCGTTCACTTATAGTGGGATTTCTAACTCATTTCGTTTGTATGTTGTTTTTTGTTTTTTGTTTTGGTCTTTTGTGCTAGTGCAAAAACGTAAAAACAAATTCTGTTAGTTCATTGTTAACAAGATAAAATGCGAAGAAACATCACAAGGGTAAAACATTAAAGGAATAGTAAACTCTGCGTAAACTCGTGCTCGGCATGACAGAACTATGTTATCAGATTCCAACAACACCGGTGGAAACAATTAACAAAATTTTACAGCTGAGTAAACAGAGATTTATCGTTCACACTTCAACACTTCATGATCTGCGACATGTTGGAATTACTGTGACGTTTGACAGGTCATACGGTTTTTATGTAGATGGCGCTGCGACAAAACTCCCGTTGTTATCCGGGTCTATCCCATAAGGTAAAGCATTAAACAACAACAACAACGGCAGCATTAGCAGCGTTTCTTCTACTGCTCTCGGGTGATGTGGCGTGATATTCCTGCCTCAGAAAGAGAGCTCGTGAAATCATATGCACAATGCAACATGTCAACCTGTATATCAATTCGTCATTCATATATCACGCTCCTTATAATCGTCTCGGAGCATAGAAAAATCCACAGATCTGTCAAAAGCCATCGACACAATAATTTACAATTCGTCTACACGTTATTAGCTACAATGATTTGAGCACAACTACGTCACAGGAATAATGTCAGGTGATATTTCAAGGATTTTCATTGGCTAACGGCTCTCAGGTTTGTTATAATGGCGACCTCCACAGATTCTTGATCTGGACAATAGCTCTGATGTTCAAAACGTTCTCATTCATTCGGAATTACTAGAAAAAGCTGATTTGTTTGGTTTTTCGATATAGTTCTTTCGATATTAGTATACATCGACTTAGGGTTTTCTATTCCTTTAACGTGCATATGCATGGGCGCGATATGGTTTCTATGGCAAAAAAACAACAATTAGACCTGGCGTTATCACAAATCGTGCAGTCGCCTGAAGGATGCGAACGCACCCGTCTCCTACACCGGTGACTACCCTCGGACTCCTCATAGCCTGGTTATTGCTTACTCGGACATTTAAATTCTCTGGATTTTAACCGCCTCTGTCCTCTCCTTCCATGTTGGGAAATCTTGTCCATGGGCCTAGAAATATAGTCATATGTATATATGTCTTTATTTGTGCACAACTGTTATTTTGTTATTTTCGCCATAATGGCTGTTGTCATTGATAAATTTTGAACAGAACCAAAATTGAACCAAACTGGTCATTTTAACCAAACATATTTCTCTTTCCCGGGATTTTGCATGGTTTAGTAATAGCACATAAGCATTTGAACATTAGAAGAAATGCCGCTATATGTCCCGTATGAATCTTTCCTGATGCAACGACCATGTGTGCGAAGACTTTATATACATACATGTAAAACTGGAAATGTATTAAAGCTGTTACTTTGATCAGTTGCAGACCAAGTGCAGGTCACAGAATTAAGTCGCACCATGTGCGAATGTTTCTCCTCTACTTCATCTACTATGTGAGGTTTATTTAAAATTTGTCTGTAAGTGTGCATATGTAGCATTTGTAGTGTAACGAAAGTGCAGAATGACAACGACCCCTTGGGATCCCCTTTAATAAATCACAGCTTCTGAATGATACGTGACTATGTGAAATCGAAAGTTACATTGTGTTTATGTGTGCGGTTCACTTACCTGATGGAATTGAACGCTGTAATTTTCTTAGAATGAACTATAATAATCCGAGAGACAGACAATGCCTCGAAATCCCGGTGAAGTTATCTCAAATGATCAGTTGGGACGGTGAAAGGGGCCCTGGAGGACCTCGCTTACTTCGCTGTGATGACGTCAGTCAGGAATCCGGAAGTCGATTTCAGAGAATATGCAGATGAGGAACAGTGAACTTTGCGGTCGTCGTATGAATTAACTAGAGAGAGTTGGAAGCTGAGATTTACAAGTTACGTCCGTTATGAATTATGGTTTGTTCCTCCATAGCCATATTTATCCAGCGAAGTCCAGATAAACTGATCGGGAAGTGTTGTAATTTGACAATAAAGAGGGCGCTGGTATCTTCGACGTCTGTTTCTACCTTTATCCACAGAAGAACGGTAGCCCTATATAAGCCGGACTCCCGCTGAAACGACAGAGACCAGCAGAAACATCGAGGTGAGAGCACACGCAAAATCTATTGGGGAGAAGAAATCCAATACATTGCCGGGCCGCGACCAGGTCGCCGAATTGAAGAAGTGCCGCCGCCGAATTTGTGCCGCCGCCGGGCCGCGACCAGGCCGCCGAATTGAAGAAGTGCCGCCGCCGAATTTGTGCCGCCGCCTGGCCGCGACCAGGCCGCCGAATTGAAGAAATGCCGCCGCCGAATCCTATAGCATCATTGCATGCATACATTTACACTCACTTACAACCACACGTCCGGGCTGTGTTTACTCTACTTCGATCTCTACCTATTTCAACCGTAACGCACAGTTGTGTGGGTATTGCGCTGGAAGTTAGAGTATAGACACTTATCGTCAATGGTTATTCCTAATCTCTACTGTACGGTAGTGCAGGCTCAGCTCTGGGAATTAACTAACGGCGTTAGTGTTGATAGCACGGCCATACCTTTATGGTATCGATAAAGCTGTACCCGGTAGGAGACGCTCGTCTCTGTGAAGAGGGTACAGCTGGGCAAATCATACACAGTTCCTACCTAAACAATTATTCATGCACACACGTACTTAAATACACAACGTACAGGTTGAAATATATTCACGCTAACACCCACAAGCTATAGGTTCGAGCCTATAGCTTGATAAATATATACATCTACCCAGTCAATCGTACGATAAACGATTATCCATTCACGCCTCCATAAGCATAGTCTCTCACCACCCTGTACATATATTGAGTAATTCACGGCCAATGATAGATTACTACTGTCTGATACAGTAGTATATAAGGGGGAATCCTTGACCAGATGCCCATCTATTGCGGATGACCATGCAGTAGTATAGAGAGAGGGTTCATGGGCCAGCTGACCATACAGTAGTATAGAAGGAGGGTTCCTATACCAGTTGACCATACAGTAGTATAGAGAGCGGGTGCCGATTCCGGGTGCCCATACAGTAGTATAGGAAGAGGGTTACTAGACCAGGTGCTTGCCCATCCACCGTGTGTTATCGATGTCCGATCCTATGTGGACCGTGTAGCTGTGAACTCTAGCCTTGATGATTCGTCCTTGTAGCGGGGCCGCGGAGTGAGTCGCCGTGAGCGGGGTCGCTAAAGCCTGGGGGTGTATTCCTACGAGGGGTGCCGTCTGCTGCTGTGGTGAGCCGTGCAGTTGAATAGTCCTGCGGTGTTCCAGAGAGACGGGCCGGTGCCGTAGAAACCTTTGTATTGTGATAGTACTGTCGTGCCCAGGCCGTCCGCATCCATTGACGGTTATCAACGCTTGGAGGGGCCTAGTCGTGTAAGACGAGACACGACGACGACGAGAAGTCCATACCACCCGAGGGAAGAAGACCGGGGGAAGGAAGACACACGTCGGACATAACCACGGGGGGCCTAGTCGTGTAAGACGAGACACGACGCAGTGTTCATCCATACGGGAGTGAACGAAGACCTGGGGAAGGAAGACAGACGCTGGACCTTACCACGTATATCTGGGGAAGGACGATAGACGCTGGGTCCTACTGCAAAGCCCTGGGGAAGGAAGATAGAAGCTGGACCCATCCATGAGAGAACCGGTCGTGACCAGACTGTGGCTGTGACCAGGCCTGCTCGCGAAATAGCTAGGGCTATCTATTTTGTATATATTTTCTATTGAACTTCGGTTAATGATAACTATAAGAGTACAGATAATTCATAGAGTAGGGATCTTCTTTGCAGGGATTGTACGCTACCACGATTTGAATCCTGTATACCTGCTCAAAGAATTATATGTCAGTATTGCATTAATTTGCTTTGGTTGTCATTACAGGTCTTCCTTTCCAACCTCCTTGATCCAGACAAGGTGACAGGTTGAATCGAACTCCCTCGTTGGCCAGGATCAGTGCCCGAGTGCGTTCCCAGTAGCCTGACAGTTTGTCTTGGGGACCCTGCGCACTCTGTGGATCTGAAACATCCATTATCCCACGTATAGAAGTAGAAACGTTTCAGTAGCATTCATATATTTGGCTGAAGAAATGTATCTCGTAATTTAAAAGGTGCTTATAGAAAATACGACTCAATCCATTGGTCGAATCCAGAGCGCGAAATAAGTATTCACTTTCGATCATCAGAATCCATACCATTCTAAAATTACATGTAACATACTCGAATGGTTTATATAATCCGTCAGTTGCAGAGACCTCGAGTTAATCATTCATGTAGATCAGTATTTCTTGCTGTGCCGCTGAAAATTCCTGCAGAAAAAGTATTTAATTGTTGTTTTTGAAAATGTAGGAAGAAATCGTCATTCATCAGGGGGGTGTTAATATATATAGTCCCAAGTACTGTATTATGCTACCTAGATGTTCTCGACAAGAACAGCTTAACAAGAAGAAAGAGGATGTATATTCAATTTCTGTATTACACGTAGATTCACGCTTCAGGCGATATCACCATTATTGCGTTCACTGCTAATTCGATGTCATTGTTGCAAATTATTTGCAAATATGTTTAACTATATGGCTGCCATCGACACTGGATTCTGAGGATTTGTTTTCAAGAACTAAAACAGATAGATATATTTCATCAGATTATATGAATTATACAGTCATTGCCTGGTTAGACGCTAGCTTGTAATATATTTATTCTGTTCTCGTTTGAATTTGAGGATATATAATGTGAATAGTGTTTTATTTTTAATATAGGTGTTGATTTTTTTTTATATGAGTGCCCATTAACATGTGGTACGTCACGAATCGGATTAACATAAAAAACAGAATTGAGAAATATAATCATAAATTTGAATTTCTTTTTCATAGAAAACGCAAGTACATTTCTTTCTCACATTTTCAGATAACATGTAAATTACTCTTATTACATCCAAAACACGAATTAAAAATATAGATGCACAGAAATAAAGTAAAATTCGCATGGCTGTTTATCTGACAGTTTATGTTCATTGTTATACTACACGGTTATAAATATTACATTATTCACTCCAAATTGGATTCCACTATTTGACATGAAAAATAAATTACAACGCATATAAGGGAAGTGGGAAGAGGTGCCGACATACTGACAGAGCTACATGGTTAACCTATTCTAAAGCACATACCAAGAATCTAACGATTCGTGATATGTGTTCTATCTCAGGAACGCTTTTATTGTACCTGTTCATGTGGCAACTTGGATGACATGACCACACGGCCCCTAGCACCGGCATAAACGGTATTAGATACAAATCTAGAGAGCTATGGTGGAAATGCTCTGACAACTCGTATTTTGGTAATCCGCCTTTTGCCCTATTCGTAATGCCGGTTTCGGCCGCAAGGTGGCGCTAGCGCCCACGGCACTTTTGGTCTGTTCCGGTTGTCTGCTAAACTGAACATGTGCAGGAGGGAAGGCGGGTATTGTATTTCACCTCGTTTCGTCAGATTTTCTCACTGATGGAGACGTCCTTGGTAGTTTACGTAAGTATAGTCGTCAAGTCTAATTTTTACTCGTTTGTACAAGCATAATAAAAGCCGCTTTGTCAACAAATTGGGCAATCAAAGCTCGTCGTTGTTGTTGTTATAAAACATTTGTTTAGTTATACTAGAGAAGAAATACATGGTATAATAATTAGATAATTAAAAAAAAAAAAATAAGTAGCTATTAGTGTAAAAACTACTTCCTCGGTTAATTAATTTCCTGTTCAGTGTGTCTTTTCACAATAAAATTATGAAACACTATCAGCAGTCCCAACTGAGGCTGGTTGGGTTCTTGTTTATCACATTATAATCATACAGCTACATTAACAGCTACATGGTAGTCGGGTTAACTAATAATCCGATTATTTCTCACAGTACTTGATCAAACAAACTGGCCCCTGCTGATTGTTTTCAGTAGAGTGTGGTTTAATCAGGCTGAACTGCCGGCCACCCACCATGTTTTATAACAACAACAACGACGAGCTTTGATTGCCCAATTTGTTGACAAAGCGGCTTTTATTATGCTTGTACAAACGAGTAAAAATTAGACTTGATGACTATACTTACGTAAACTACCAAGGACGTCTCCATCAGTGAGAAAATCTGACGAAACGAGGCGAAATACAATACCCGCCTTCCCTCCTGCACATGTTCAGTTTAGCAGACAACCGGAACAGACCAAAAGTGCCGTGAGCGCTAGCGCCACCTTGCGGCCGAAACCGGCATTACGAATAGGGCAAAAGGCGGATTGGTGAGCTGTGTCTCTAGGACTAGGAACACTAGGAAATGCAGCACGTTTAAGACTAGCTGTATTTTTCTTGCTTAAGCTTTCGTGAGTAAAATCCCCACTTTCTAAGATTGGTTTTGATTCTCTAGAAACTAACACGGTTACCCAAAGGATATGTGACGTTTACATACGAAAAACTCCTTTGTGTGTTACGGTAATAAAGCCGATTTTTCTTTTCGCTCCAAAACCTCCCAAATAAGATGTTTCTTGAAGTTTACATACTGAATATCCCCATCGAAAAAACTGAGATCTTCAGTTGCATAAATGGAGATATGATTGATCAAAATGTGCCCCCGGACTTATTTTGGTATTTTGGGGCATTTTCATGAAGGGTTTTGTCCTGTAGCAAAAATATGACACATCAAACCAAAACCATTCGTGGTTCTTTCCAATAAGCACACTTCCTAATATATCGGGTGACAAAATTATTTTGATTTGAGGTGTCATATTTTTACTACAAGACAAAATTCTCACTGTAAATGTCTCAAAAAATACTATATCGGGCCAGGAAGCACATTTTGATCAATCATATCTCCATCTTTATATAACGGAGCATCACAATTTTTTCGAGGCTGGTATTTCAGTATGTAAACTTGAAAAAAACTCAGATTTTGGCAGGCAGATTTTGGATCGGAATAAAATTCAGCTTGATTACTATCACACACAAGGGAGTTTCCCCCGTATTGTCACATATCCTTTTATACTGACCTATTTTAAATGTATTCGGACCTGCGCCTATAGCTACTTATCTATTACATCACCAAATCTTTTAGGTTTTGTTAACAAGAATTGTCTGTTTACATACTTTAGTTCGACGTTTTAGTTATTAATTTAATTGCGACTAAACAATGCTTGATTGTATAAATGTGTTGATTCTTTCTGATCTGACATTTCAGCTTATGTTGTTATCGACATGTTAGAGATTACCCGCGACACTAAGTCAAGTCAAGGGCTGCAAAGATGGATTAAACATCGTTAACCAACCCAGTAAAGCACGAAAATCAATAACGTTATCAAATTTAGTAACAGAATGCAAATTTGAATGTTTCAGTAACAAAGATCTGTCCGTGTTAGGATTTGATGCTTCTAACGTTCAACCACTTCCTCGATGGTATTTCTGAATTATAAAGTTCTTTGATGAGCTGAATATGCAACATGTACATCTGTTTTTGGCGACTAACTTTCTATCTTAGTTTTCACGCAAATAGACGACAATTAAAGGTATGTTTATAATTTTCCGTTTTTCATTACTCTGACATCTCACGGAATTAAATTTAAAACAATTAAGTGATATTTAATTAGTTTTTACGTAAGGTCCGAAATGTATAGACGCGCGAGGTAGCCGTCTTAAGTTTTGAAATTCTTCGTTTGGGGACCAAAATATGGTGCAAAACACGTCACGGTAACTTCTAAAATAAATTTCAAAATCTTTGTTATTGTTTTCAGTAGCAGATTTTGGTGTTACTGAAACCAGTAACGTTATTCAAAATTGTTTTCTTATTGTTTATAGTATCAATCTGGTAGCTCATTATAAAAAATAGTAACGTTACTCCATTTACTTCACTGGTTGCACGAATAGTAGAAATAAGCCGGATTCAGGCTTTAATAAGATTTCATGTTCATGAGTTCTACAGCTTGGTTTTTGAACGAATAGCCTTCTCGATATATGTTGCTTTTTATACCTTTTGTACTAAAATGGAGACAAATATTCACATCTGTACAAAATGAATGATGTAAAGTTAACACGTGGGATATCCGGATATTTACATCAGATATGGTTGCTTTTATAAGAAAGATAATAACAAAGTCATCATGTAAAATATAGTTGAATCATGCCTTTGAGTTATTCTATTTTGAAATACAGACACTGCTTCTATATTACCCCTGCATAAGACTGATATATAGTTTAATTAGGTTCTGTCGAAGTAATGGGATATACCAAAACTTAACTAACTAGGAATACACAGGATCGGTGAATTATGAGGGATCATTAAACGAGGATTTATAAAGGCTATTATCGAAAGACCAAAGAGGAATTCTCTGCACAAATGACAGATAGCTAGATAAACGAGACTGACATTTTCATTGATCAGCCATCAGAGAGAGCAATTACGGAAAGTTATGTAAGAGAATAATCAATTATCGATGGTTCTTAGTATTGATGTATTTGTATTACAGTTGTATAACACGGACTACCGATCATATACCGTGAGGCGACAGTATCGCAAACAGGCACGCTTATATTCGGCAGCATAGGCTAAGCGTCTGCAGGAATTCAATGAGCGCTTTCCTTTTATTTTCTCCTGATATCCCCGAACTTGTCGAAGACAATAGGAAGAAAGACTGAATTGAGAAGAAGATTTCATGACGGAGTGAATGAGTATACAAGATTTCTTCTTTGAAGCAGCAGGAAGGCAACTTCGTTGCGTGGTGCTTAGTTGGTTCGTCGCGATATGACTGAAATAATGTTGAAAGCGACGTTAAATCATATTCGCTCACTCACTATTGCTGACAATTGTATATCAGTGCATTATTATTGTGTTGAATACGAATGGATTGGAGTTGATACCGTCCTGGCTCAACCAACAAATACAGCGTCGTTGAAGATAGAACAAGAAATTGTTTGACTACATGCTCGAACCGGAGTTGAAATGACATCATTCAATGAAAGAAACTGCAGAGTAAAATGTTCTTTGGAGCGGAAAAGTTTGAACAAGAGACTGGACAGACTTAAGGTTCAGCGCGGTGAGACATTGACTAAACTACAACGGCGACAAGAAAATTTTATTCGCAGACAATCAAAGAATCTGTCAGTAGAGCAGTGTATTCATTTTCCCAGTGACTGTTACCAAAATGCCGCCAATGCACCTAAACTACCAGAATCAAATCCCTCAACTAAAGCTCCAATTTCAAAGGAGACGTTTCAATCAGCCAAAAGCAGAAAGGAGTTGATTCAGTCAGAATTGCCGATAACCTCTACAAAACCCGCTTCAAATCAAGTTGAACTTTTCCAATGCCAGATCCCAAGGTTACTACACCCACATAAAAGTAGTGGATGCCAATCACAGAATACAGTGTGTTTAGGAGGAAAAATACCAAAACGAAAGCAAATTCAAGTTTGGAATTCATTCTCCAGCCCAGAAGATAGACATGAAATCTCTCTTCAAGTTCGGGGGAAACTGGTTGGTGTGGCTAACAAGGTTGTCCAGTTAAGCCAGAATATTCCACATATTAATGTGACATCAGCGGAAACGTGCTTATCAACGACTACAGAGAAAGACGCGACATGCCTTGAAAAGTCAGTATGTACAGGGATGTACACGTGTTCATGTATTAAATGCACTTCTTCTGGACAAAGCACAAATTTCACTTCAAGGTATGGAAACACTTTGTGTCTTCATAATACTATTTCTAATTTACCTTCCATAGTTCTTCAGAATCATGTAATACCATCATATTCTCGAAAACAAAAGTTTGCTAAATATATTCGCGAGACAGCCAAAAACAGTAAAAACCTCAAATACTTTGCTTTAAATGTTTTCGAGCGACTGTTCATGACAAAAACAACTTTCCGTCCAGAAGGAGAAACGGATGACGACCAGCTCAGACAAGAACCACTCAGCTCTCTGTCGTCTTGTAGATATCTTAGAATTCCTGGCCAGAAACAAGAGTGTTCTTTCATACATATTTACTTCTCTTTGTGTGTTGTGGAACTGGTGGTTTACTGGGAAATGCGCTGTTGACTTTTTGCACCATTGAATAACTTTTTTCAGACTTGCAGTGAAATTAGTGGAATTCATAACATTTTAGAAACAATACTAATTCGTGTCTGAACGTGTTTGATGAGGTAGATCCACTTAAACTTTCTGCAATTTCAATGATTATTTCAGAAGAGAAAGTTCAAATACGAAATTCCCGACATTACATAAATGTTTGAGAATTAATCTTTGATGTAGAGCGGGATTTCCAATTCATTTCATTTGTTTTGTAGTTGGTGTTACGAAAAGATACAAACAAATTATGTTAGGTGACTAGTCCTGCTATCTATTAACAAGATTAAGATGCGAAGAAACATCACAAGGGAAAAACATTAACGTGCATGCAAGGGCGCTATATGGTTCTTATGGCAAAGACAAACAATTGGATCTGGCGTTATCAAAACTCGTGCGGTCGCCTGGACGATGCGGTCGCATGGACGATGCGAACGCACCCGTGTCTTAAACCGGTGAGTACCCTCGGACTCCTCATAGCCTGGTGTACATGTGCTTATTGGGGCATTTTTGGGACATTTAAATCTTTTGGATTTTAAACGCTTCTCTCTTCTCCCTCCATGTTGGGAAATCTTGCCCACGGGCCTGCAAATATTGTCGCATATACATAGCATATATATATATAGCATGTATGTATAGCAAAAATATTTGCCCACGGGCCTACAAATATTGTCGCATGTATATATCGCATTAGTCGAGCACAGATACAGTCTTGGCCAAAATGGTTGGTGTCACGGTTAAATTTAAAAACTTAGAACAGAACCAAACTTGAATTAAAAAGATTGCCATATTGCCATTTTATCCAAAGATATTTCGTTTTCCATTCTCACAGATGTTCCCGGGCTTTTGCATAGATTAGTAGCACATATGCATTGGAACATTCGAAGAACTGCCGCTAAATGTTCCCGTTTGAATTATGTCTCTCCCAACTATTTTGGGGGGAGACATCTAGTGTTTGTGCTGTCTGTCTGTCAGTACGTCTACCCGTCATCTTTCTTCGTCTGAAAGATATCTTGAGAACTACTGGACGGAAGTTCACCAAACAGCTTCATTGGGATAGCTCCCTCGTTTGATCAGGTGTTGGGGTGTGCGTACGTTCGTCTGTGTCCGGTGTCCGTCCGTCCGTCCGTCCATCTACTTCTACATGTATACACAGGCCTTGTCTGCAAGATATCTTGAGAACTACTGAACGGAATTTCACCAGCTTCATCGGGATAGCCCGCTCACTTGAATATGTTTTGGTGTGTGTGTTGTCTGCATGTATATTATAGGTGTGCCTCTTGCATGTTTTGCATCTTTCCATTAATGTGATCAGTGTAGAAATGATTGCTGCTTCAGTTACATGTATTTCACATTGGTTGGACGCTGTATGTGTCGGCAATCCACCCATTGCTATATAAATCCCGACTCCTCACTGGGCTAATTCAATAATGAAAATCGCCTCTTCGCAATTAATATTTTTAGATGCGCAGCTTTGTTTAGGATACTTATTGCTACATTCACTTTATATCACTTTCCCTTAAATAATGTTCCCACTCAAGGCAAGGTGGGAGGTTCGGGGAGACGTATGTTTTTGCTTAAAAAACAACCAGCATAGGCTTCATGCCGGAGCGGAAACTCAAGGGTCAAAGCGGAACCTCTAGTTTTTTCCTGGTGTACCGACCATGTGCGCGAAGACTATATGCATACATAAAAATGGGAATATATTAAAGTTGTTATTTTGTACAGTTGCAGACCAGGCGTTGGTCACAAAATTAAGCCTTGTTACACTATATGCGACTGTTTCTCCAATACTTCATCCACTGTGTAAGGTTTATTCAGCCAGCACAAAGAATTTATCAAGAAAGGCGGTATCTCACTTCCAACCATCCATACCGATATATGCAAACTGTACTGGACACGCAAAATGCATATAACATCATTCAAGAATGATTCATAGCTGGTTCCAGAAGCTGCACTACCAGGCCTCTGTCCATCCTGTTGGCAAGAACTCTACAGGAAGTGAAAATATTGGGAGAAAATATTGTGTCGAAAGACTCTCGTGTTTAATATACACATGCATGGGGATACTAATAAACTAAAACTAACGTTACGAGAAATTTGAAAGAACAAATATTAACACTTGAGTACCTGGAATTTCCCTACTATTCCTATAATATGTGTGTGAACTTTGGCAACACTCTACACCAACATCAGATCGGTATTCTAATTGGAGCTAATCGTACACCGTTTTTGTACAATTATTCAGACATATCCCTAAAAAATTGAAAATGACTTCTTCACACGTCGACTACACTGTAAACCGAGGTGTTCAATTATTGAACGCCTAAATTGTAACACTTATTGAACGCGTAATTGTGTTTAAATGGTTAACTTCCATGTTCAATTTTCAACTTTAGCATTCGAGCCATTAACGCAGGTATCCAACGGCAGAATGCATTATTGAAATATTTTATCATACGCATTTTGAACAATAGCATTCTAAACTCTTAACATGAGAGTTCATAACTTTAACACGCGTATTCAATCTTGGACACTCTCATAACACGTCATCGTCCGATTTCTCAAAACGCAAATGTTAGATTTAACATCAAGAGGGTTGGAGCAGGGATAGCATTTAGGAAGTGTTGTATTCACCACTTTTAAGTGTTAAATGCAACAAGTTAAGCTGTTGCATCCAACACCACTTTCTAAATGCTTTCCCTCCTCCAACCCTCTAGATGTTAAATCTAACATTGTGTTTTAAAGGTCAACCCAAACGCTCTGAGGTCAAAAATATAAAAAAAATAGTCCTTTCGATTCTGAAAATAATGATATTTTTTTCATAATTTTGTGCAGTCTGGTTGGCGAGATATTGCCGTTTGAAAGGTGAAAATCGCTCTCCTGTCAATTCCAGCTGTGACGTCACGGAGGGAAGCCGTCTTGTATTCTCTATGTTAAAGCCGTATACCACAGTCGTAAGTAGCTGCTTATTTCTGGAGATTTTCGGAGTATCGGGACATCATTTGTTAAATATGCCGCGACGTTGTGTAGTGGGAGGTTGCAGTTTTACTACAGATGACGGTGTTGGTATTCATTTGTGGCCTAAAGACGAGAAAATCGCTGCAAATTGGACGAAATTTGTACGCAACACGAGAGTGTGGAAAGAGGGCCTGAGCCAGTACTCGTATAATTTGCTCGGCACATTTTGACAGAAATTAGACATCATTCGATGACATCTACAGCGTAGCAGTTGAATTCGGGTACAAACCAAAACTAAAGAGAACAGCTATTCGAACTATCAAACCTAAGAACAATCAGAATGTGACGGCAAAGAAATCGGACAAGGAGAATCTATCACGGACATCGGCTGAACGAACCTAGCCTGCAAGCGTGGCCTCGGGCAGGGAGACGGCTGTACATGCTCTGCTCGCTCTCACGTGGCATTTGTTGCTTGAGCACCTACAGGTTAGACTGGATGAGTCTCTATTTCATATATACTATTTAATAATACTAAAATGATCTTTCATAAATATATATACGCTTGATAAGTAAATAAATAAAAAACACCAATTGGAGTGAATGGCTGTAAATACAGAAGTGATAATAATACTTTCATAATCCCTTGACATTTGAGATTGTGGGAATATCATTCGATTTCAATTTAATTGAGGTAATTTGTCGAAAATTGAGCAAATGTGAATGCCGATCCACTCACCATGGCTTACTTTTCGCCATGAATGTCCAAAGTATTTTTATCAAACTATATAATTCTGAAATTGGTATTTCATGGGGATTATGGGAAAACAAACAAAATTCAAATCGGACGTATATCAGTAGAGTTATCAACAGTTTACTGTCCATACTGCCGAATCCCGGAGTTTATCCCCTCGAAAAGGCTGCCTCGGTCAGTAACAACAATAACAACACAGATGTGCTCGTTCTTTACATCACAGAATCGTTCAACATTCAATACAGTTTGAAATATATGAACATTTGCTCTTATAGATGACGATAATAAGGTTTCCAGTCAAGTTGCATACCAATCACTATTCAATAAACGACCTCTCCGAATCCTGTCGTCGTCGAGTTCCACGTTGTCAGAGTGGTTGTCACTGTCAGAATCGGAGCCGTACGGCTCAAATTGATAGGGCTGAATTCCGCCGTTGGTCTGCAAACAACTGTTAATTTGCCCGTCATCATCCTCCTCTATGTCTATTTCCATCTAAGCAGCTGATATCGCTCGAATCGACATCTGAACCGGAGCTCTGACTGCACTCGCTTTCCATGTTATCCGCTGTTTTTTCTCAGGCAACTTCCCTGCGTGACGTCATCAAGCCAGCTGTGAAAGTGTGAAAAAGCCCACTTTGCTCCCATATTACGTGTGTTTCTGATCAGATTAGAATTTTTTCAATATTTTTTTCATACAAAGTGAAGTATGAACTATGATTTCTAAGGATTTTTAGACCAAAAAAAATTCCGTTTGGGTTGACCTTTAAGAGTACATAGGGCAAAAGAGGCAACTTCGATACTTTGCTTTGAAAACTTGAAAGTGTCTCCAACGAAAAGCCATTCCACAGCAATATGGAAGTTGTTATCCATAGAATAGCCTTGTTTTCCTTCAGCCGACTTCTAAATGCCTACCCGAGAAACAATTCGATGCTGCCACTGTCAACTACCCATCTCAGTACGATAACATCCCGGTAGCGCCCGCATATGACGTGCACATTTATCGCCTAGTAACGTATATAGAGCTGAAAATGAATCAATCTATACCCTGGCACATAGACTTGATGAGTCTTTATTTCATATGTACTATTTAATAATAATAAAATGATCTTTAATAAATATATAGACGTTTGATAAGTAAATAAATAAAATGAAAAAAAATAAATAAAAATTTTTTATTTCTGTTTCAAGCATTTCTTAATAGCCAGAGTTACTTCCTTTTGTTTCCCCTTTAAAATACATTATGAAACAGGGACTGCGTCCAGTCTACCTGACACGGAATAAAGCGATCAACGGCGTCACATAATGCGAGGACATGCCTTCTGTTATTCTGCTTGAACCGCACGGTTTGCTGATCACCATACAGGACTGTTAAATGGCTCCATTACGATCTATCAGAGAACTGGATTATACATTTATCTTAATTAACTTTAAATAAACAGGATTTGTCAATTAAAAGGCTTCATTAGGACTATTAATGATATACGCAATACGAAATTCTCAGATAACTGACACAAATCCAGATGAACAAGAACGCAACTTGTATTGCTCCGCCACGTGGAATAGCAATTGCAAATAGTTTTAGGGTAAATTCATTTGGTTTTCAGCAGTGAGTTGATTGTGTCCATGTCCTGAGGCAAATGACCACCGCATACCACAATAAAGATACTCAGCAGCATATAAATGACCACACGAGTTCATCGGAATTTGTGGTCATCAGTATACGATATTTATCACAGAATTGAATAATCTTTGAGTGCAGGTGTTAGGTGGTATAGCCATGTTTGACAAGCTTTTGAAACAATGTTCTGTGGCGTTGATTAAAATGGCCACATTCTGCAGATGAGTGCGTGAATATGATTTAACCCTACCTGGCCTAGGGGCGGGCAAAATGGCCCCTCTACCAAACTTTCTGCGCTATCTCCGGAACGACAAAAAATGGAGAGCTGAAACTCTCTGACTTTATAGCTTATCATACTGGGGTCATTTTTAGTCTATTTGCATAACCCCCGAGCAGAGGATCATGGATAAATTCGGGATGGCGACTACGTGGAGTACCAGAAAAGTGATGTTTTTGCCATATTTCTTCAAAATTTCTGCTTTTCCGCGACAGAAAGTGGGCAAAAACTATTTCATTTCACATCACATTAATATTTACTAATTTATCATACGGTTTTTGCGGAGAAATTGCATAAATAAAAAATTCGGAAAATCCGACCGAAAAATCGACCCAGGTAGATCTGGTAGATCTTGACCCAGGGATATAGTGTGGTAAGTTTCAGCTTCCTAGCTCAAAGGGTAAGAAAAATAATTAATGGGTGGCCATTTCGAGCCCCCTCCCCCCCCCCCATGCCAGGATACGTCCCAAAAAGCTCAGGCCAGACAGGGTTAACGTCGCTTTGAACTATATTTCAGTCATATCACGACGTTTGGGTGCTATTCTTTTTCACACCCGGGATCTCCACGGGTAGAGTCTTATTCTTTCTTACACCCGGGACCCCACGGGTGCCCCAGTTAGTCGCCTCTCCGACAAGCTGTTTTGAGGAGCTGAGGCCTATTCTTATCATGACACAAAAGAATTTCCGCGTCAATAATCGAACAATCTGTTTCGTTCGACAGTTAGAATCAATTCCCAATATGCATGAAATCAAAATTAAGAAAAAAATACAAGATTTCCTGAAAGAGGGAAGCGTTCAACAATATGGAAGACATAGCATTGTATCTGCAGTGCCGTTCTACGAATACTCCGAAAATGATATTAAGGTAAGGAATAACCAACATAATATCACAATCAAATAATTTCTGAGTGCCTCAGGCTAGGCCTGGTAATACACGCGATAAGCAGTCATTCAGTTCTCATGTATGATGCCGTGTGACTCTATTCCACAATAGACTTTCATCTGAGCTCAATGCTAGATATCGCAAAGGCCTGATATTGAATACATGATCGACCGTAGGCAGTCCGGTATATAACATACGGAGTAACTTCCTGGTTGCACACAGTAGCACCTATTATTAGACGGAGGGAATTTTGCGGAAAATTTACCATGTTTCTATTTTGATAGAATATTAATATAAGCATGATGTAAGCATCATCTGTCATAAGTTTCCGGGCCGTCTACCTGTTAAGACTGACCAAAGTGCTCAATAGGTAAAGATCTACAGGTAGGTGATATAGTTTACGTAATAATTCGGTAAAATATTCTATAAAAAAATTGTTATTCTGATGAAACATGTACCTACCGCTCATATAATAAGAGCATTTAGCTCCAACATATCGAATTATTCACCCGTAATCCAATTGCATAATTATCTAGACGTGTACTGCCTGTGGTATGTCAACTAGCAGATATATGTGTACATGTATAACACATGGCACATATAGTTACGGCTTTAGCTGTTAAACAATATACAGTAAACAGATCCGACGTTTACTAGACGGCCATCGCTCATAACGAATTCCCGCGTCCATAATCGAACGATCATATCTGCACGGAACTATTAGTCTTAGAGTCAAAGAAACTAGCTTGTTTCTCTGAAGAGAGAAACATCTATACGAATAGAAAACGTCAGTTCGGACGTTCAGTATTCAGCCGTCGTCCATGAAAGACATTCCAAATGTGTATGATAAAAAAAAAATAAAAACTCAAATGGTTTTCGTTCAAGAGAGAAGCGGTCAACAGTTTTCCATGATGTCAGCATGTCCTCTATCACTAGCCGTTATTCTTTAACCAAATGAATTTTCTTGTCGTCTTCTGTTTGATTGTGACATTTGGTCAAGACGTGTGTCGATCTTTCAAAGCCCATTTTACATACCGCGATTCATTCTTTCTGTCGTCCCCAAGCTCTAGAAGTGGACAACATCTTGCCATCCTGCACAGGTACCTGTGAATATTTCACATCGGAAGTATCTGTTATTGCATCTTGATTCATCTTCTCAAATTTACGCTGATCGATCGCATCATACGACTCTTTGTTGAGAAAGACAAAACTAGTCTTTTCGTCCTTGTCAGCCGATGCATCGTTCTGATCCTGCGCATCAACAGTTTTATCGTGTATTTAATTCTACATGTGGTCATCGCACAATCTGCTTGCAAATCTGCAACGAACTCTCGCGATACAGTTCCTCAAAAACATTATAAATATAGCTCAATGGAACAAGTTCTGTGTTAACATTTATCAGCGGAATTTTTCCGTACTTTTTTTTTCAAAGAAATCGACTTACTTTCGCTTTCGGTTCAGACCGTCTGGAGTCGGTCTTATTTTGTGTCCTTCTGTGTGCACCTGGCGTTTCTTTCGCAAAGAATACTCGACTTAGCGATGTTCTCGACTAGCAGATTTCCGACAGGAAATTTCAATTTGAATCGTGAGAGATCTTCGAACCCAGAGAGAAAAAAGGTGTAAAATACATCCGTAATCACCAGGGTGTTCGTAATAGACCGTAATATAACATTTTTGAACTGTAGGCTATATACCTAAAAAATACACAAAAACAATTGCTCTTAGGACAACCAGCAGAAGTCTACAATTAAAAAAAACGCACAATACTGAAAAGTAGTTTTAAAAAATCTATATTTTGTCTGCTACAACAAAAACTAGATTAGAAAAGAAAATTACATTGGAAAATTTTCTCGCTTAAGACTTTTTCTTAACAATTTACTGTGTCAACCGAATTGTCAAGGCAAATACAACTTGTGTCAGCCAATTTTAAGGACGGCCCCAAATTATGCAGAGTTATCCAAGACCAGTGTGCTGTCACACCCCTGTCGCCAAGCTGTAGGCTTATTGATTTGAAAAGCTAATACATATATACCAGTTTGAGCACTGGGAAAAATTCACTAGATTCAGTCAATCCCCTATTGCCTATTTTGGCGCATTCTTTCACATACGATAATTTTCGTGCTTGGTATTATATGAAGTTGTATATTCACTTGCCAAGTGAAACACTCCTGTTGTTTGGTCCACATTTCAAGTAGGCTCAATTCCCAAAAACAGAATCCTAGCCTGAGACAATTAGCGATAAAGAAAAAAATATATAAAAATACTTCCCAAAATAATTTTCATATCTAAGATATGCTGTAGCAGAAGCCGTATAAAATTTTCTTGACTGCTTTTCGATATTGTGTGTTTATACTTTGTGGTTTTCTGCTGGCAGTTTCAATAACACTTTTTTTATTTGTCTATAAACTTTCATATCAAACAGGTTATAGTGGCCTCTCTATGAGACAATGAACATTTTTTTCATATGACTTTACTTTCACACAGAATACACCAAACAAGAGACTCTTTCCTATTACAGGACGTTCAAAATAATTGTCCCTACTTGATCCTCTTCAGGTGGTTCTCCAGTGTAGACTGCCATCTCATTTTCTTCGTTTAAACGTTTTTGTTTTAGAATACATTCCAAATATCAAAGAAACTTTGCTAGGTCCCACACGATTTTTTTTATATTTCACATTGGAATGATTTGGCTAATTTTTGTTTACATAAATCGTTATTTGAATATCTAAATTCCATGTCATTTTCTTCCATACTCGGTCCAAATTCAGTGTTGTTTCAAATTTTTTAATAAAAAGTCCCGCAATACGTTTTCATCTAATAACGCAGAAAGATATTTCATTCATGAATTTCATCTGTTCTTTTCAAGAAGATTGTGATTTGACGTCGCATTGTGAGGTTATGAAACCACGATATTCAGAACGTCGTAATGTATCACTGAATGCGATTCTTGACTGTGCTCTACGGGTACCTTGAGCAAATAGTCATTTTTGGATACAGCCGAGACACCTTAACTCTATCTGGCTTGAGCGATTTGGAGTGTACCGCAGCCTGGGGAGGGGGGGGGGGAGCGGAAAGTGACCCACCCCCTATATATTTTCGGTATCGCCCAGGATAGAGGGTTGAAACTTACCAGACTATATCTTTGGGTCACGCTCTACAAGAAAATAGGTTTTACCCACTTTTCCATGAAGAAAAGAAAAAATCTGAAGAATTCTGACGGAAACATCACTTTTCTGGTACCCCACATGGCCGCCATTTTGAATCTACCCATGATCCTCTTCTCGGCGGGTCACGCAAATAGGCAATGTAAACAGGCAAGTCTGGGGACAACAATGTGTCTAGACTCAGCCCTTTTTCAACTGCACAAAGGCTTAGACATTAGCTTCCTACATGTAGTATCTACATAAATCGGTTCTGGGGTCTTCCAGAATGAAGAAAAAAATAATAATAATAAAAACGGGCCAAAGCACCATTCGAGGAAAGAAAATATCTGTTTGTGCCTTACCCAACGAAATGATTTTGCTCAGTATACATGGTGTATAGTATAGGTCTCTACATGCACGTATGTGGGTCGAACATTGATCGTTAAGTATGCCATTCGTCGTTTCTGAGAAGTGCATACACGTTTCCAGGTAATGTGTGCTTGTGGTTGGTAGACCGTGGCTATGGCAGAATAATAGATTTGTCATATCGTAACTTTGTATTTCATGTGAACAGCGCAGTCATTGACTATGCACCACTGTGAATGTATAATTATTCATGTGTATTTGGGGAAGGGGATCGAGCGGGAGGAGGGTAACATTAGAAATGACCTGTGAAATTATGATAGAATGTTTTAAACATCTTACGTATTTCCGGTTAACCGGAAAACTATACTGTGAAGTCACGTGGCTCTGTCAGTATGTCGGCACCTCTTCCCACTTCCCTTATATGTGTTGTAATTTTTACCTGTATATGGCGAGATTCTGCTGGTGGACGTTTCGTCCCCGAGGCCCGACCCCTGTACAGACCTTTTGGTCTTTGATATATGTTGTCATTTGTGGGAAGTTGAGGCTGGGTCGACATCGGGCCTTACATACTAGTCTTTTGTGTTAAATGCCTTCATTTTCATCTGACGACGATACAGCTCACCAATCCCCAGTGTACGAGTTGTCAGCGAAACGGCTCACCAATTACCAAAATACGAGTTGTCAGAGCATTTCCATCATAGCGCTCTATATTTGTACCTAACACCGCTTATGCCTGTGCTAGGGGCCGTGTGGTCATATCATGCAAGTTGCCACATGAACAGGATCAAATGGCCCTAATACGATTTGCTATAAAGACACAAAGTGCCAGCTCTCAACAATTGCCAGCACCAGAGAAAAGTTCATTGGAAAGGACGAGAGTGGGAGGGGGGTCGGAGGGGAATTTACCAATACCAATTGAAAATAGGAACCTCCCTATTCAATATATTTTTTTCTAATGGTGTACATGTAGAACCAGCATATAATTGGAGTAGTGCAGGAGTGCTGAACCATGTAGATGTAAATGTTATATTCTTGGCACCCAGTGGGAATTAAATGTGGTTTTATACCCCCTCCGCCCAATCCGCCTCTGAAACTGAAATCATCCTAGGCACTCTCAATCATGTCAATAGCGATGGCTAGAAGTACTTGTTCTATTTTTAGGTTAACTTCATGTTCCAAACCCTCAATGGGCGTTAAATGCCTTTCCGATCGTTTTCCTGTGTCTAGTCACTGTCGCAGATCCCTATAGCTATTCTGGAAATTTTTGACAGCCCTTTGACCAAAAACAGATTGCGGGCCTATATTTTCACCCTTAGTAATCTAACAGCTATCCTGGCAAAGTCCCATGAACATTTGACCAAGCTTTGGCCATTCAATGGCGATATATTTACTTCAATGCTATAACATGCCAATTGTATATTGTATGTTTCCGGGTCCCATTGGGCCTTTTGATTTCTTCTTGACTGTGTTAGCTATTCTGACGTAACACGGCGTTCCAGAAAAAATATCGCGCCCTCTAACAGGCGTAAGATGCCCTTTTCAGGATTTTGCTTTATAGTTCACCCTCACTGACTTCAACACTCTTCAGATGAAGTTTCGTACCATTCCGCCCAAAACAGTGGCTGTATAATGGACCACAAATAAACAAACAGGAACGTATACAACTAAACACGAGTCCCCGACCCGCGCAACACTTGTTAATTAAGAATGTCATCTCTCAAACTTAGTAGAAAGATTCAAAAGCTTGACCCTGCTCTTCTATTCCAGCAATTCATCTTGCAAAATTGAAAGTAAGAAGATTTATAGCTTGCACAACTTCTGTATTCTTGCTTTCCATCTGGCAAAATTGAGAATAGAAAGATGGATAGGTCGACGACGCTCCCATATGCCAGCTTCTGAACTCGCAAAATCAAAAATATAGATTGGAAGCCCTACACAGCTTCCATATTTTGTATTTTACATAAAATAGCAATATACGGTCTCACTTCTCCCAATATTCGTCCTTTGGTTTTTACGACATCCCATACCGGTGCGATACAAGGTTTTATGGGAAAAGATTGTTAAGTTTAAACTTACCCCCCCCCCCCCCCGTTTTACTGCTGCTCCAAAAGGAAGAAACATTGAGAGTTGTAACTTAGTGCATTTATAGCTTATGACAATTTCATTCTGTAGATTTCGCTATTATTTATAGCATCTTCAGCAGTGAACAAACACTTTGTTCACTGCTGAAGATGCTATAAATAATAGCGACATATACAGAATGAAATTGTCATCCCTACTCGGAGTTGCTTTTCTTCTCTATTATTGGAAAATCATCAGTGGTTCCAATGGATAGCTTATGAAATTGGGGTATTTTGGACATGTTGCATAATACACGGAGCAGAGCATCATTCAAAATGGATGATATTAGGGTGTAACTAGAAAGTTCTGTTTCCGTCGTATCCCTTACATTAATGTGTTCTTCTTTGTAAAAGTGCTCAAAAGTATTTTTATCTCAAATCAAATGATTATTTACTAGGAAGTTTCAGCGAGAAAATTGCACAAATAAATAATTGGAAAAAATCGGTCCGAAAAATCGTCCACAAAATGGCTTATTCTCAGAATATGATGTCACTGTGACGTCATCATGCCAGCTTCTGAACTCACAAAATCAAAAATATAGATTGGAAGCCCTACACAGCTTCCATATTTTGTATTTTACATAAAATAGCAATATACGGTCTCACTTCTCCCAATATTCGTCCTTATTCTCGGAATATGATGTCACTGTGACGTCATCATGGATGCCATCTTGAAATTGTGACATTTTCTGGTAGCGCTGGAACTAGTGATACAGCGTGACTAATTTCAGCTTCCCAGTCTGAAGCATAATTAAAATGACGAAGCTGATGGGAGGCTAACTATTCTTTGAATAAAAATATTACCCCTCAGATGCCCTTTTGGGCCCACAGGTCATCACAGAGCATAGGGCACCCCTCCTGATATTGTTCTATATGCCTCAAGTGATGGATGTACCAAGTTTGGTGCTTTCTACCAGCGTGTCACGATCTTTCCAAAATATGGTCTTGCTGAATGCGACATTAAACCTTAATTCTCTCTCTCTCCTTTCCCTAAACCACCTTACTATAATATGTTACAGGGTCTTTGGATTATGGACGGGGATATTCTTTAACGGACGACGGCTGAATTATGACTGACGGACCAGACGCCTGTAATTGTTGATTTGACCAGCATGAAGAGTTTAGCTGATCTGATTAATTGAGAGTTGAAATCTTTATTTCTGGCGTTTGCGGAATACGCTCCCTTTTGTAAAAAGCCATTTAATATGAGGACTTCTATATGAATTTTAACATGGACAGTAAGCTGATCGGGTCAGGTTTCTTGCTTCCAGAGTCCAAATCATTCTATCTCCGGAAATGTTCTGTTGTAGATAGTTTGCCACACATGACTGATTCTATAACAAGCTGAAATCACTTGAGTTTACTAAACATATCCTGGCTCTACACTAGAACAATTCCTAAACCATGTAGAATTAGTGTTGTGTCCGAGAAAATATTAACAATTTACAGTTTAAAAGTTTATTTTCATGTCATGACAAGTCTTTTTACTAGACGCTATAAAAAGCTTGTAGCAAATTCAATGTAGTCTGTCTTTTAACATCTTGACTCGGAAGTCATTTATCATCTTGACTCCGAAGTTTAACATCTTGTCTGAGATGATTTGTGTTCGTATTACCAATGGAAGAAATGTACATCGAAGAATGATTTAATCATGTTACTGAATCATCATTCATGATTGTTTTTAATTCGATCTAAGAGTTAAATCAGGAGCAACACCGTCCTCATCTGGCAGTTCTCAAGCGATGTTATATAATAATCTCTCATGCTATTGCGCAACATGCCGTAAATTTCTCCAATAATCTCTCAAAATTTTATAGAGCGGTACGGGAAGACAATTGATAAATAAAACATATTATTTTCTGTCGACATATGCGTAGACTCTCGCCAATGACAGGGCCAGAAATTATGGCAATTATAAATTATGTTACTGATAAATTACGAAATTGTGTTATGGAGGAGTATACTACCCATTTTAGCGCCAAAATGAGCGATACGAGATATATGGACATAAGCGATATGTCTTTTCGGAATAGGCCATCATTCACCGATTTTCTATACTCTTCTACATTTGCTTTTGAGGCTAGATGGGGTTTTTTCAGCAAACCAATTCATCTTCTAGCATCAATTAGTTCAAAATATGGCCAAAAATTGAGAAATTCCCACCTTTGCATTTCACCTTTCAAAAACTTTTGACAAGAGTAAAATTCAATCTTAAAGAACATAATATAGCAGGTGTTAGTAAATGCGGTTCTAACAAATGTCGTTAATGTGAAAATATTTTGGAAGAGAAGGGTTCTATATTCAAGAGTGCAGACCAGGTATGCAATGTCAAATGTAATATGTCATTTCAAACGAAAAATGTTTTGTATGTCATCATATGCTCGGGTTGTGGTGAATAGTATATCGGTCAAACTGACGATTGTTTACGTAACAGAGTAACTGTCCACAAACAGTATATTGCAGTTCCAGTGACAACGTAAATTGGAGCGAGTAAACGCAGAGATTCGTGCGACGTCTGTAAATCTATCATTTGATAAAGTAGTGAAAGGTGACAAAGAAGAATCATTACGTAAGTACAAAAATGCTAACTATTTTTGGTATGTTTAAACTGTTATAGATTTGATAGTATACTTTTTCTGTGAAGAAAATTAACATCTAACTCAGAATTATGAAAAGTTTATATCAATAAAACTTCAACAGAGGTCAAATCTGTTATAAGATCTATTCTTAGGATAATATACATATAGTTTTTCCTGTATTAGTTGCACAATGTATTATTATGTACTTGCTCCCACGGGGTGTATTTAGTACCAACAAAATGAAACTGAAATTTAATGTTATGACGTCATATGCCAGCCTATGACAGTCAGCTGGATAAGTAGTAACCTATCAAATAAAACCAGATTCAAACTCCTACCACTCCTGGTATAGTCATGTTTAGTATCTTGTGCCAGTATCAGTACAGGTTATCTATCGGTACTATATCAAGTTAATTGTTTAATTTAGGTGAATATCTAGAAATAAATCGTATCTTTTGTATGTGCGATCATCGCTGTACCTTTGTAGTGAAACTAACCTTGCAGAAAGAACAGAATTTATAAGGTGTTACTAATAAATGTGAAATATGTGAATATATTTTTTAATAGAACGTTTTAATATTCAAGAATACAGACAAGGTTATACAATGTTAATCATAATATGTCATGTCAAGTGAAAAATGTTTTGTATGTGATCACATGCTCGTGCTGTGGTGTTATCTATATCGGTCAAACTGGAGATTTGACGTAACACAGTAATCGTACACAAACATCAGATTGGAGTTCCAGAGACAGGGACAATTCGAGTAAGTAAACACACAGATTAATTTGGCTGTGGGAATTGTACCATTTTTCGTTTTGTAAAATTCTGAAATTTGAGGAAAAAAGTTCAAGGCATAGAAAGAGTAATTCCTCAGTAAGAAGTACAAATGAAAACTTCAAGGCTTGCGAGATATAGGTCTAAATATGATGTGCCGGTAGAGCTATCTGCATTGTCCTTCAAATCCAGTGTATGCTTCATCACTGCCTCATAGATATAGCGATTATCCTCCGCGAGAACATCGTCTATATAGCGTTTGGTGAATGAGAAGGAATGGGCTTTGTAAGTAACTTATATCGCACCCACCACATTTAATAACATATATAACGTCTGTAGAATTACAGCGCATGTTTTCCTTTACTCTAAAAACATTATTCGAATTCTTAAATGAAAAACCTGAGGTTTCATACAGGTCGAGGGTTTGTTGGAGTTTTCTACATATGTTTTTTGAAGTAGGACCGTTTCTCTGGTTATCGATATCCTCTATTGCTGGTCAATATACCAACACCATCTACCATACCATAATCTCTACGACATAAAAGAATCTTCGTCCCCGAGTCTAGCCCTCTATACAAACCATTGTGATTGAGGTTTTGTGACTTGTAAACATGGTGAAGAGAGAAGCGCTTGGTCGACGTCGTATCTCACAGGAATTTGTTTTGAATACCAACTTGTATTCAATAAATATTCCATCGTTTGGGCCGTTTTTGACTATCTGGCAGTCACATAGTTCATCATTTTTAAACAGGTGACTAGGAGCCGTGTGGTCATGGCATTCAGTATGTCCATATGAACAGCTACAAGAAAAGTGTGGCTGAGATACAAATCATCACAGGGATCACTTTTGGTTTTTGTGATGTTTTAGAAATATGCAGACAGTTTATTTGTCTGTGAATTCTTGTAAGTACTCATCGTTTTCTACCACCTTTATAATGTTGTGTTTAATTCTTTGAGAGAAAATTCAAAAGTAGTAACTCGGCTTTTGTTCGGCTGGTCATCAATTGGAATGATTATTTGAGTCAATGATGAGAGAAAAAAGAGAAATATAGGAAAACAAATAGATTTGAAAAAAAGAACGTAGGCATGTACCATCAAATATCCTAGAAGCCCGGCAACCATGATTCCGTCCCAGCAGTTATGCTTTTGTTATATGGCATTAGACACGAAATATACAGCGATACATATACACTTTAACAGAGTGACATAGATATGATTTGATAGAAGAAATGGAAATGTGTTTACACGCATACTCATTTTTAATAACAATGTGTTACATGTACTCATAACTATATAGACAAAACTGATGTTTGACATTTGCAACCTGACCGTGCTCACTGGGGAAATACGAAGGCGCAAACGGACAATCAGTTTCACATATCGTTATAATGAGGCATTTGCACTTTAATTCTTATTAATCCCTGGGCATTTATGTCTGGCCTCAATGACGGCTGGCGGTGCACTGGTTAGTCAATCGAGGCGCTTCGCTATCTCTTTAGCACAGAATATATTTGTAATCGATGATAACTGGTATATTTTCGACCTGAAGTTAACAAAAGTTATCATAACGGTAACCTTATTGGTCCTTTCTTGGAATACTAGGCATATTTGATCCGTATTATCCTATTTACACCAGTTTTTAGTTGTGGAAAAGCCGCTCCATGTTATGAACATGGGGAAGAGATCATGCGAAGGAATTTAAGCTCACACGGTGACCCACGTACTGTGCACCGGTCGCCGCAACCGGGCAACCTGGGTAAGGCAGCCTTGTTCAAGGATTAATGTGGAAGGTGGGGGGGGGGGGATTGTTTTCAGCCTTTCTTCATATTTGAAATATATTATCGAAACTGTTCCTTATTTCTCGAAACCATGTTTATTTCACCTTTTGACAGCATGCCACGACGTACAGGTAATAAAAGGCCTGAAGGTATCTGCAGAGTTTGTCAGGAATATGTGGAAGCGGGATTCCGGAGGAAGCACAACAGAAGTAACCACCTCGAGCAATGTGTTATATGTCCGAAGAGGGTAGTATGTTTTGGAATGTAGCAGCACACCGCCGCCAAACACCCTGAGAAATCTCCACTCCCATTGGCTGCAAGTGAATTAACAAATTTTGTTAATGACACGCTTCTACCTGACAAGGCATTCCTATACAGTACCGCCTCAGTGGTGGACAGGCTGTCCACAGCTCTCAGGGAACAAAGTGAGACCGTATTCGGCACCACGATCAGTAAAGTCGTAAAGGTGAGTTGAACAGTGGAATTTCTTCGTCTAATTGTGTAATTGGGTATAAATCACTCGCATGGTTATAGATTTATTTATAACCGGACAGATTCAACACAATGTGCTAACAGAATGATTCCAGGAGCACTTTGCACTCCTGCTCATGTGTGATTTGAATCAGGAATTACCACTGGTAACTCGATTGTTCTATTATCGCATGCGTGGGTAACACCCCACTCGTTTTCCCAAGAACAGAAGGTCATAGCAGTACTTATAAAATTAGTAAGTACGTATTAAAATATATTTTGATGGTGATTGAAAATCAGTATGAATGAGTTTTATAGGGGATTGAGTTGAGGTCAAGAAAGAAGCGTCTTGGGGGACGCATGCTAGACTAAGACTGTTGTGCTATGGCTATTTGAACACCCACAATAACAATGTCACAAAGAAAATCATGTAGACAAATCAAGTCAAATGATCGCAGATCGTGAAGAGTATGACAGGCTAGGGCGTATGTGCGGAATAAATCCGAATATAGACGTCCAAAGATGGAATGCGAAACGACGTCAAAGCCCACGTGTAATAATAATAATACTTGGTAATACCCGGCTCAGTCTTAATAAATCAATATCCTATCAAAGCTCCCCAATCGTATATGTCGCTATGTAGGATCTTACTGATTTCAATGAATGACTGATGAATATTTAATAGTCTTATGACATCATGGCCGCATTTCAACTACTTTACTTGCGGTCGGGGAGGGAGGATGGGGTCATCATCTTCGCCTCGTAACCCAAGGTTTATGCGAAGGACCAGTCCACTTCTACCCCGCATTATGGTCAAACTGGCAGGAGCGCGGAAACATCAGAATATACTCCCCCAGCGTGGCGTATGGTTCGGCTGAGCCAACCAAAAAGCTCCTACCATTATGTTCTGAAGAGTTCTCGTTCATACGATGAAGTGTTCTCGAGATTGGTCGACACTCGCTTCACTGCAAGCCGGTTAGGACATACAAGCGACATAACCAAATGGGGGAGTAGATAGGATTTAATTTTAATTAGATTGTACTCGGCTATATCACAAAGATAGAAAAATTGTATCATGGTGGCTTCCAAGATACTAAAGTGGCTAATAACTTTGAAGATGTTATTCTCCTGAATTTATATAGGCATTTGTAAACAAACGTACTTGCCTGATCAAATATGCAAATAAATTAATACAGCATTGCCAATTGCCTAAAACATCAGTGTAATGTCACATAAACAATGACGAAGTTTTATATCGGGACAGTCCTATTGACTGAATAATGTCGAAGCATTCATTCAATTACTTTACAGAGCTTATGTTGTATAAATTGTACAAGTGATCAATGTAAAATTGCTCATACCCATCAAACCATACGTTTGACAAATCCTGTTTTTGGCAACCCTGTCTCATTTTAGGGAGGCTCTCTCGCCAAGGGTACAGCTCTGAAAGGGAATTCGGACATAGACCTAACCTTGTTCTTCAATGGGTACAGCTCGTACGACGGCTTTATCAAGGATATGCCAAGTTTACGGAAGAAACTCAAGATATTCTTCCGCAACAACCCCCATTTAGCCACATTCCACGGTGAAACGCAACATTCGATCGAAGTGAAGGCAAAAGGACCTACTGGCGAATTCCACAAAGTGGACTTGCTTCCTGCTTTCGACGTTTTGAAAAAAGCCGGTGAGTGAAATAAGATTCCACACAAGTACACGCGCATGACGTTCTAAAGCGGAGAATTGTTTTCACCATCTTCACTGAGGATCACTCCCAGTTTATCCATCGATTAGGAACTAAAAACATTTCCCAAAACACAACTAGTGAAACGAAATGGGTATAACGTATATGCCCCAAACCCTATCTTCGATGTTGACTGTCCAAATATTGGGATGACGAGGGCGGGAGGGTGTGTGTGTAGGCATATTAATTGAAATGAAGAGAAAAAAGAATTTTGAAAAGTTAAAAACTGTCAACAATCACACGGCTGTATATATATATATAGAAAGTAAATACAGAAAAAAACTGTAGATCAAGGATGGATATCCATAATTTGTTCAGGACAGTCTCTAAATAATTAGATTGAATTTAGTGACCAATCAAATCCAATTGAAAATCCATCTGTTTATTGGGATCTTGTTATTGAATTTTCAGTCTACATTAGAATAATTTCAATCGCACCGAGAGATTGACATTTTAATCTGAGAATATATAAATTAGGGACAATATCTAATCTTTACAGATTAAAATGTCAATCTTTCGATTGGATTGAATTTTCAATCTATTAGAGTGGAGAGGAAGAGAATGAATCTAATGTATACTGAAATATCAATATAACAGATCCCATTAAACTGGGTTGTTAAATCTAATAGTTTGTTTTCCAATGTGAATAGACTGGTATTTAAGAGTCACTAGGTCAAATAATGTGATGACATAGAAGTGATATTGAGAACTACAGCTCATCGAAAGTCAACAACAGGAGTTCATTATATCATGATTTGTTTATGACTGAATTCACAGGTGACCCGAACAAGGTTTACAGAGAAATGCGACGCAAGACAAGAGCGGAAAGACAATACTTCTCTCCCGCACTTACACCATTGCAAACCGAGTTCGTCAAAGACGCTGTTAGTAGTGGACAACAACAATTGCAGGGCCTCATCAGAACAGTCAAACACTGGCGCAAGACCGAGTTTGAGGACGAGGTAAATATGTATTTTAAAAGTCAAACAACTGCATATAGAATGAATTAGATCAAGTTTTGGGGTTTCCTTGTGGATATGAGGGCCTACAGGCTGTATTCGAATATATCACATTGAAGAGCTCGTTTTCTTGTTGGTTATAACAAAGACAATATTCTTGTTGGTTATAACAAAGACAATATTCGACAATCAACATGAAACAGCATGTACAATACTGACATTAAATGTCCGTGATATCCAGATTTGAACAGCATTGATTCCTTTTCACCTTTTCGGCGAAGAAGTAAGAATATCCGGTTTGGTAAAGGAAATTCGTCTTCAGTTGCTGGGAAGGACAACAAGCGTGATTGAGTATACTAGTTAGTCAGAAAATATTCTTGGTTCCCTTGTTTATTTCATTCTACAGCACAAACAGTTTCCTCAACGGATTAATAAATATTGTCAATCACTTTACTATTCTGGTCCGAATAGTCTGTTTTTGATGGAGAAGTGTGTGTGTGTGTGTGTGTTGGTGTGCGCGAGTGTGTGTGTGTGTGTGTGTGTGTGTGTTGGATGGGGGTGGGGGTGTTAATGGTTATATGGAATACACCGCTACATACCACAGTGAGTTGGGTAGCGTTGTTATAATATAAATCTAATAACATCTTATAGAATTTTCTATTTTAACACGCTAATCGAGTTACTGCGGTATTACACTCGCATCCCCCAGGCCTGTGATTTAAGCGAAAGAGACATAATGTTGAATGTAATCTTCGATTAATGTTTACAGACAAGTGATGTGCGCCTCCCAACTTCCTACTTCTTTGAGCTCGTGACGATCGACTGCTGGGAGACGGCCGGAAAGCCGAAGAGCTTTTCTCTCAACAGCGGGCTCCGATCTGTGATGGAAAGTCTCAGTGACTACCAAAGTTTAGAGATCCTCTGGGAGAAGTTTTACGACAACAGAGATTGCTCAAGTTTGACAAAACGGTAAGTTATATAACAAGAATATATTGCAGTCCTAAAACAAGTGAATCGGTCAAGACACAACGACCGGTGATCTGTCTTTCCAAAGTGTTCCGCTTCCCCCTCCGCAAAATGTGCAAGTTCTACCACAAAATGCAAATTCAAGATGGTCTCTGAGATTTACAAATGCATTTTTTTATCATACTTCTCGATTTTTTTTATTCATGTAATTGTTTTTTATTAGAAAATAATTACCTGGTGTGAGATAACGTTATTTTGTATGCATGAAAAGGCAAACGATTGACTAAAAATCGAATAATCATAATGTCTTCCACTTTTGAATTTATCAAGTGAGTCTCTGCTCGTAAGTGTATGGAAGTAGGCTCAAAAAGATCCCAGTATGATAGGCTCTAAAATCACAAGAGTATCGACAGTAATTGTTTGTCTCTCCGTAGAAGGGTAAGAAAGTTTGGTAGGGCGTTATGCCCCTTCGGCCCGGGCCTAGTAGGGTCAGCTTCTTGTTCTTCTTGAAGGGCGATAGTTGGTGTTGAAAAGTGTCACTTCAGCCACGTCTCTCGTGTGAGGAGAACAAAACAATCCGTGGTTTGGAACATTTTTATTCACGATACATGAGCAGCAAAGTTGACGATTTTGCTTTTTTGTGCTTTCGGCAAGCAAGGTCATCCCTGTGGTAAAAATTACCTTGAAATTCTGAGTGGCTTAATGTAACTTATTTTTAACGCATGCCAACGGATGGAGTAGTACTCGCATGGGGGCACAAGTACCATCTTTGGCTGTTTTATGTGACGGGCGGAAGGAAAAAATCTAAACCGCAGATTTATTATTTTCTTCTTCTCGCTTGTAGGGGTCCGTACGTCATGGATCCAGCTAATCCGACCAACAATGTGATGGAGAAATACAACGGTTGGGATATTCTATCGAAGAAGGCGAGAGAGTTCATCAGGGAAACTCTTCGTGGGGTTCCGCTGAAGAAAGATTCCTGGTAATAACCGGGATGTTAGCAGCGGGGTTCCATAACTCGATGTCTGAAATAGAATTTCTAGTTGCTTCGTTATGGATTCCTAAAGAACCTGGCGGTGTTTAATAAGATTTTGGCCCCCATGAGATGAGTGCCAAAATGAAATATCACGTACGCCGATACTTTTCAGTTAGCGTTAAGTATATTATCTTGTCTTATGCTCCGAGTATTTTCGAGGCCCTGGGTCTTATGGGTTTTCAATAACAGCACCTTGAAGTAGTGGATTTGTGCAAAATCGTCTATTTTAAGGATAAAACAGCACACTCTTATCTTCGTAAACATATGAAGCCAGTCGACAACCAAGATAAAATTATCCCCGTATCTGGACAGGCTTCACATGTTTACAGAGAGAAAAAAGGCCCTGTTTTCACCTCGAAACAGATTATTTTGCACAAATCCACTACTTCAAGATGCTGTTATTCTTAAACCCTAAAACTCAGAGCCTAGAAAATACTCAACGTTTATGACAAGATAATATAATTTACGCTAACTGATTTTTTTTCCGTACGTGATATTTCATTTTGGCACTCCAAACCGTACCTCATGGGGACCAAAATCTCAATAAACCGTGCCAGGTTCTTTAGAAATTATCGCCGAGCAATTTACTAATTCGCGTTTAACAGCCAAGCTAATTCATTGAAGCAATTCAATTCTTCAAAGAGTTTAGTTTAAAAAAAATTAAACTTAAACGAAATGACGTGAACGGAAAGCGTTATTGTATCACTTGCTTTTTAATTTTCATGCCTGTTAGAATGTTAGAGTTGGTGTGACCTGCTCAACGAAAAACGTATTTCGATTATTAGCTTTATCAACGACGTTTGAATACTGAAGTTCGGGTCTGACAGGTATACATTTGTTTATATATATATATAATTTCTATCCATTTCTGTCCTGCAAACTGTTATGTCACATGGTATATTACCGGCACGTATCATATTTATGTTTTTGTGCATTTCTGCATATTGATCCATTTATTTCTACATGTAAATATTATAAATATTGGACGCACTGGATCCTTCAGTATTGGACATGCTAGATCCTCCAATATTGGACGTGCTAGATCCTCCAATAAAATAGTTCCAGATTGACGCAGATTAGGCCTATATTGCCGAAATATAGGAAGAAGACGACGAAGCTTATTATTTAACTCATATAATATTTTAATGCTTCTCTGTATTACTCATTATTCGTTAATCCACTGTATTGGTTGGTAGATCCTCCACTGCACAAAATTCGTAATAGTGTATATTTCACGCTGCCCTGACATCGGCAAAATAAAATTGAAGAAATTCATCTTGGTCTTCTTTTGATGGTATTATATGTACAACTTCCATGCGTGAACATTTTCATCTTCAATTACATAAACAATCTGGCGTGATTCAGTGAGATGTGTTTGGCCCCATGAGGTGCGGTTTGGAGTGCCAAAATAAAATATTACCTATGAAAGGAAATGTTCAGTTATCTTGCCGTATGCTACTCTGAGTTATTCTGAGTAACTGAGTCTTAAGCTTTGTCAATGACAGCAGTGAATTTGTGCCAAATCTCCGATTTATGAGGTGAAATCAGCTCTTAAACTTATGAAGCCTGTCCAGAACCAAAGCCGTCTTTGGACAATAACTACCCATTGACACGGTCAATATTTCGACACACAGATTATTTTGTTAATGGATTGGGTTAATACAATTTGTGTGTTTACAGGGAGAAAATGAGCTGATTTCACCTTAAAATCTGAGAGGTGCCATTTTCACATGGATAGTGACGATTTACGGTGCTGTTATTCAAGAGCCTAAAGACCTATAGCTCTCTTTTGATTACTCTGAGCATACAACTACATGTAGTTAGTATCGGTATTTTCTACGATAACCGAAATAATTCTTTCATACTCAATAATCTATTTGGCACTTAATCTCATTTGGAACCAAATTTTCATTAAACTGCCCCATGCTCCTTCGCCATAACGCTTGAATTTGAGAATTTGAGTAAATATTTAGTAAAATTGGTGCATTGTGTATTACAGATGTAGCTATTATACGTTTATCTATTCCCAATTTTGACAAACAATCCAACTATATGTATAATTTGATGATTATAGAGTTAAAATTGAAATGTAACTTCTGAATTCTAATGAAGTGATATTACTTCAATACGTTCGATGAGCAAAAGTGGATAGGGATACACACTGATTCATATAATATATTCCTGAAGCCAGCTGCCTGTGCAAAATTACTTTTCAGCTGGTTTCGGAAATCACATTCAAGTCCGTGAGATTTAACATGGGGGATTTTACCACGACGCTTTAGAAATGTTTTAATAGCACACATTTTGAAGTATTCTTCTCAAATTTATATTCACAGCGAAGAAAATGTATTGGGGAAAATATGGTCGCATTCGTGTTATGAAAGACATAATGGTTGTCGAAATACATCGATTTTCATGAAGGTTACTACTTTCACATAGAGCGATTTAGAATATCGAAACGGGAATAAGGAGTAAGGAAATAAATCCCATTTCCTTCAGTGCTGAATTTTCTAACGATAGTATTCAGACACTTCAGACTGGGGTAAAAGTAAACAAAATATATATCTTCCACAACAGAACCATTTATATCTATTCATAGCCGCCCTGAAGTGACATATGTCCGACGAAAAGGTGGGCCTGTCATACTCAATAGACGGCCGGCGAAGGGTACTTCGTAAGTTAGAGATTATGCGTTTGATGCCCCCAAAAAATCCAGCAGAAGGGCAGCATTACATGGAGATGATCCCAAGTATATTTCCCGAATTTCACCGCAATTTCATACCCCATACCACGTTCTGTATAGGGCTTCTAAGCCCAAGTTATCTGATAAATAAACGGCTCCCATTTAAAAACAAATATGGTGACTCCCTTTTTTCATATTTCGCAAGAATGATATAAATTCTGATTCACATTTTAAATTAAAGAACATTCGACTTTGGGAAATCAGTCTATGAGCTTGAATATGAAAAGGGGATCCTAATGATCGATATTCATTGGGCATAGACTGTTTTTGGCCTCGATCGTCTTGCTAAAAGTACCCTTATCTTTACATTGAGAGACGATTGAATAAAGATAACGACAATGAGCTAGCTTCGGGAAATCTGAAATACAATTGTTACAGATCCAGAAAGTACATAATCACGGATCGGGGAAGTACAGTGTAGGGAGAAATGACCGATCTCTTATGATCGTGAGGCGTATAAGCGAGGTCGACTGACGGTGAGATTAGGGGGTCGTGACTTTTAACATTGGTATTGTCTTTTGACTTGGATAGTTGTGGCTCGGGTTGTATTGCGGGCGTATACGTGTAGGTTGTTTGATCGTGGATGAAAACGGGCGTGGCATAAGTGTGGTTAAAGATTAGTAATTAAAAACGAGTCTATATCGATGACCCAAAATGTGGGCAAGAATAAAGTTAGGCGCTGATATATTTCGTGGATAAGAGGTGGCGTGATAATTGTAAATTATACTAAGCACCCACCCAAACAGCAAACGTTATTTAACGATACAACAGTTGCATCTACTGCTGAGCGGGCAAGAGCCAGACAACCTCCGGAGAGGACAAATGCCCAATGCTATAAGAAACCTTGACATATAAACCACACTTCCGAAACCGAACTGCAGGGTACAAAGACGTCAAAGGAGCTATCATCGACAAACCGAAAGACGAAATCATCTAAAACACAGTCATATACAAAGCAATAGAAAGAAACCACATATCAAGAAGGCTTCTGTCAAGAAAAATATCCACCAAAAGGAAACACATTAAGCAAAAAACCGGTTAACCCTATCTGGCCTGAGCGATTTGGGGTGTACCGCAGCCTGGGGCGGGGGATATATATTTCGCTATACCTAAAGCTAGAGGGCTGAAACTGACCAAAATATATTTTTGGGTCAAGCTCTACTAGAAAATGTAAAAACAATCCAAGATGGCCGCAATGATGACGTCACAGTTTTCAATGATGCCGGCAAGATGTCATGATGTTTCAAAAATATCAAATCTCTATCGCTGATCAGATAATTAAGTGATGACTACCCGACAGTTTGACCTGATGACAAAAAAGAATAGGGCAATCTCATATAGGGATTGTTTTGATGTAAACCTCTGTAGAGTAAAGAAAAGGGGTTTCGTCGGGGCTTTTACGGCCACACACAAACCCCATTTGCGTACACTTCGCCATTCAGGTACTTTACGGTATTCTATTCGGCCTTCATCTGGTGGATAACAAGACTCGAGAAATCTGATAAATTACAGATTTTTATACCACTTCGGAAACAGATATTGTCTGGGCTTACAAAATATATAGGTATGAATAACCTTCGTATCATCCCAGAGGTGTGGTAGATCTATAATTTTGAAGAAGTAGGACATCACATGACTCGAAAATGGCGGATTACGTTGGGGTTCAACCTATAACCAGCTGGGTCGTTTATACGCGATAAGACTGACCCTGGGATCGTGTGTATCCATTTTCAGCCTACTTTTGGCAACTGCAAGAGGGAATTCCCAGAAGTCAATACCACGTGACTTCGTCAGCCAATCAGCTAAAGTCGACCGACGTAACCCCAACGTATCCCGCCATTTTCGAGTCATGTGATGTCCTACTTGTTGAAAATTACAGATCTACCACACCTCTTGGTTGATACGAAAGTTATTCATACCTATATATTTTGTAAGCCCAGGCAGTATCTGTTTCCGAAGTGATATGAAAACCTGTAATTCACCAGATTTCTCGAGTCTGTTCTCCGCCGGATGAAGGCCGAACAGAATTCCAACTAATTCCAATCTAAGTATTTTGAGAGTGACTAGGTCAAATAATGTGATGACATGGAATTAATACTGTGAACTAAAGCTTATCGAAAGTCAACAACAGGAGTTCATCATATCATGATCTTTTTATGACTGAATTCACAGGTGACCCGGACAAGGTTTACAGAGAAATGTGACGCAAGACTAGGGCGGAAAGACAATACTACTCTCCCGCACTTACACCATTGCAAACCGAGTTCATCAAAGACGCTGTTAGTATTGGACAACAACAATTGCAGGGCCTCATCAGAACAGTCAAACACTGGCGCAAGACCGAGTTTGAGGACGAGGTAAATATATATTTTAAAAGTCAAACAACTGCATATAGAATGAATTAGATCAAGTTTTGGGGTTTCCTTGTGGATATGAGGGCCTACAGGCTGTATTCGAATATATCACATTAAAGAGCTCGTTTCCTTGTTGGTTATAACAAAGACAATATTCTTGTTGGTTATAACAAAGACAATATTCTTGTTGGTTATAACAAAGACAATATTCTTGTTAGTTATTACAAAGACAATATTCTTGTTGGTTATAACAAAGACAATATTCGACAATCAACATGAAACAGCATGTACAATACTGACATTAAATGTCCGTGATATCCAGATTTGAACAGCATTGATTCCTTTTCACCTTTTCGGCGAAGAAGTAAGAATATCCGGTTTGGTAAAGGAAATTCGTCTCCAGTTGCTGGGAAGGACAACAAGCGTGATTGAGTATACTAGTTAGTCAGAAAATATTCTTGGTTCCCTTGTTTATTTCATTCTACAGCACAAACAGTTTCCTCAACGGATTAATAAATATTGTCAACCACTTACTATTCTGGTCCGAATAGTCTGTTTTTGATGGAGAAGTGTGTGTGTGTGTGTGTGTGTGTTGGATGGGGGTGGGGGTGTTAATGATTATATGGAATACACCGCTACATACCACAGTGAGTTGGGTAGCATTGTTATAATATAAATCTAATAACATCTTATAGAATTTTTTATTGTAACATGCTAATCGAGTTACTGCGGTATTACCCTCACATCCCCCAGCCCTGTGATTTAAGCGAAAGAGACATAATGTTGAATATAATCTTCGATTAATGTTTACAGACAAGTGATGTGCGCCTCCCAACTTCCTACTTCTTTGAGCTCGTGACGATCGACTGCTGGGAGACGGCCGGAAAGCCGAAAAGCTTTTCTCTCAACAGCGGGCTCCGATCTGTGATGGAAAGTCTCAGTGACTACCAAAGTTTAGAGATCCTCTGGGAGAAGTTTTACGACAACAGAGATTGCTCAAGTTTGACAAAACGGTAAGTTATATAACAAGAATATATTGCAGTCCTAAAACAAGTGAATCGGTCAAGACACAACGACCGGGTGTGACCTGTCTTTCCAAAGTGTTCCGCTTCCCCCTCCGCAAAATGTGCAAGTTCTACCACAAAATGCAAATTAAAGATGGTCTCTGAGATTTACAAATGCATTTTTTTATCATACTTCTCGTTTTTTTTTTATTCGTGTAATTGTTTTTTATTAGAAAATAATTACCTGGTGTGAGATAACGTTATTTTGTATGCATAAAAAGGCAAACGATTGACTAAAAATCGAATAATCATAATGTCTTCCACTTTTAAATTTATCAAGTGAGTCTCTGCTCGTAAGTGTATGCAAGTAGGCTCAAAAAGATCCTAGTATGATAGGCTCTAAAATCACAGAGTATCGACTGTAATTTTTTGTCGCTCCGTAGAAGGGTAAGAAAGTTTGGTAGGGCGTTATGCCCCTTCGGCCCGGGCCTAGTAGGGTCAGCTTCTTGTTCTTCTTGAAGGGGCGATAGTTGGTGTTGAAAAATGTCACTTCAGCCACGTCTCTCGTGTGAGGAGAACAAAACAAATCCGTGGTTTGGAACATTTTTATTCACGATACATGAGCAGCAAAGTTGACGATTTTGCTTTTTTTTGTGCTTTCGGCAAGCAAGATCATCCCTGTGGTAAAAAATACCTTGAAATTCTGAGTGGCTTAACGTAACTTATTTTTAACGCATGCCAACGGATGGAGTAGTACTCGCATGGGGGCACAAGTGCCATCTTTGGCTGTTTTATGTGACGGGCGGAAGGAAATTGGGTACAAAGAATAGGACTACTAAACCGCAGATTTATTATTTTCTTCTCGCTTGTAGGGGTCCGTACGTCATGGATCCAGCTAATCCGACCAACAATGTGATGGAGAGATACAACGGTTGGGATATTCTATCAAAGAAGGCGAGAGAGTTCATCAGGGAAACTCTTCGTGGGGTTCCGCTGAAGAAACATTCCTGGTAATAACGGAGATGTTAGCAGCGGGGTTCCACAACTCGATTGCCTGAAATAATTTATAGTTGCCTCTGCATAAATTGCTGAATCTAGAAATTATCGATGAGCAGTTCACTAGATTGCGTTCTCCATCCAAGCCAGTTCTTTTAGACCATTCTATTCATCTAAGAGTTTAGTTTTAAAGAATTCAACTTAAACGAAATGGCGTGAACGGAAAGCGTTATTGTATCACTTGCTTCCTAATTTTCATGTCATGCCTGTTAGAATGTTAGAGTTGGTGTGACCTGCCCAACGAAAATCGTATTTCGATTATTAGCTTTATCAACGACGTTTGAATACTGAAGTTCGGGTCTGACACGTATACATAGGTTTATATATATATATATAATTTCTATCCATTTCTGTCCCGCAAACTGCTATGTCACATGGTATATTACAGGCACGTATCATATTTAAGTTTCTTATGCATTTCTGCATATTGATCCATTTATTTCTACATGTAAATATTATAAATATTGGACGCACTGGGTCTTTCAGTATTGGACATGCTACATCCTCCAACATTGGACGTGCTAGATCCTCCAATAAAATAGTTCCAGATTGGCGCAGATTAGGCCTATATTGCCGAAATATAGGAAGAAGACGACGAAGCTTATTATTTAACTCGTCTAATATTTTAATGCTTCTCTCTATTACTCATTATTCGTTAATCCACTGTATTAGTTGGTAGATCCAATGCACAAAATTTGTTATAGTGCTATTTCACGCTGACGTGACATCGGCAAAATAAAGTTGAAGAAATTCATCTTTGTCTTTTTGATGGTATTATATGTACAACTTCCATGCGTCAACATTTTCATCTTCAATTACATAAACAATCTGGCGTGATTTAGTGAGATGTTTTTGGCCCCATGAGGTGCGGTTTGCAGTGCCAAAATGAAATAATACGTGCGAAAGAAAATTGCCAGCTATCTTGCCGTATGCTATTCCGAGTCACTGGGTCTTAGGGTTTGTCAATAACAGCAGTGAATTTGTGCCAAATCTCCGACTATGAGGTGAAATCAGCTCATTTTTCTCTCGGTAAACTTATGAAGACAGTCCAGAACCAAAGCCGTCTTTGGACAATTACTACCCATTGACATGATCAATATTTCGGTACACAGATAATAATGTTTTGTTAATGGACTGCTGGGTTAACACCACTTGTATGTTTAAAGGGAGAAAATGAGCTAATTTGACGATTTAGCGCAAATACCTTACTTTACCGTGCTGTTATTCAAGAACCTAAAGACATATAGCTCTGTTTTAATTACTCTGATCATACAACTACATGTACCGTAGTTAGTATCGGTATTTTCTACGATAACCGAAATAATTCTTCTATACTTAATATTTCATTTGGCACTCAACCTCACTTGGGATCAAATCTTCATTAAACTAGACCTAACCTTGTTCTTCAATGGGTACAGCTCGTACGATGGTTTTATCCAGGATATGCCAAGTTTACTGAAGAAACTCGAGATATTCTTTCGCAACAACCCCCATTTAGCCACATTCCACGGTGAAACGCAACATTCGATCGAAGTGAAGGCAAAAGGACCTAATGCCGCGTCTCACAAAGTGGACTTCCTGCTTTCGACGTTTTGGAAAAATAAGATTCCGCAGCAGTACATGCGTGATTTAAAGTTGCATTTTGCCGGGTGAGGTAACTCTTGCATCTGGCAGGGGGGGGGGCGCTTTTGTAGATTAAAGTATAGCCTCTTCCCGAAAATAGGTTACCTCCCTTGTCCCGCCAGGCGGGCTGCAATTCCGGCTAGCACAGACACATGACAGAGAAAAAATGTCGGCGGCAAACATGGATTTCGAGAAAAGTCGAATGGTAGATCTACGCAATTACTTACGTAACCGAGGAATGCCAGTGTCTGGAAATAAGTCAGACCTCGTGGCGCGAGCTAGAGGCACCAATTCGATGGGTCTGAAAGAGCTGCCCGCAGACTCACAAAATACACGAAGCGACACATTTGTCACTCCACTTGGCGAGAAACTACCAGACCCGAGCGGACTTAATGCTGGATGGACTGGTGTAGAAGAGGTGCCATATTTCTCAGAGAACGAACTCTACAATTATTTGGTTCGAAGTAAACACCAGATAACTGACACAGGTGCTTCAATCTACCGTTCTATGTTCTACCCCCAACCCTATACTATATCAAGGTCAACTTGTTTCGGGAAAATTGCGCCAAGTTCAACGGTTGGAAAAGACGTCTTCGTCCAGTCCAAATAAACGCTGTCGGCAGCGCTCTGGTGTAATCCAAAATGCTTATCTACGGCGTTAAAATTACATTCGCTTCACTTTCCACGGTAAAAACATTACTTTAACGACGACCGCACAAACCAAAACAAGCCGTACAGGCGGAAGTGCTATACCGTGGTATATTCAGCGTATATTTTGACCAATGAGCCAATCAGATTGCCGTAAATTTGCGAGCCCGTGATCACGGTTGAATAGAATAGCACTTCCGCCTGTACGGCTTGTTTTGGTGTGTACAACCCTCTGTGGTAAATCTATGCGATTTGCCACATGGGTTCGCGATATCAACTTTACAGTGGGTGTGTCTCTTTTTATTTGGGATACTAGCATGTCTCATTACAGCGATATATTCTTACCGAACGGATGACCTGTGTGGTGAATATATTACTTCACCAACGTGACATTTGACTCCTGCGCACCATGCTAACCGGAATGTGCGGCATGTGATCACTTCTCCACATGAATTCAAGATGCGGTTCTGATTGAGAATTGAGAGCTGATACTCTTATTAGTGGAGCGATATCGTGCACAAAACTAGCCGAATTGTGCAATTCGAGGTAAAAGCATGAAACTTGGCATGATAGTAGCCAAAGATGTCCTGACCATTTTCTGATAAGGACCCACTCATTTTTTTCCAATATGGCCGCCAAGTTCAAGATGGCCGCCAATATAATGGTCAAATACAGCAATATGATAATAATACTGTTTATTTTTTTAGTCGAGGTCATGAAACTTGCAGCGATGCTTGTTATTAATGCTCTAGTCCGTTTTCAAGAAAGATTTGTAAAAAAATTTCCAAGGTGGCCGCCAAATTCAAAATGGCGGCCATGATAATGGTCAAATTAGTGGTAAATCATCATATAATGCGTAAAAGATTATGTCTGTATTGTGCACTTAATGTATTGTGTTGAAGCCAAACAAATAATTCCTGCTACGAATAAACTTTATCTTTCACGGTAAAATAACAGTCGTATTCAAGATGGCTGCCAAAAGAAACGCATTTTAATATGAAAAAAAACCCAGTCCAAGGACCACTTTCTGGATTTTGGAGCAACGTCGATCCTTTGAAAAATGGTAAGAATTCAAGCTTTGTTCCTCATCTTACGGTTTATACGTGTACGCACACGCCCGCACACACACACACACGCGCACACACACACACACACACACACATGATTGAAGTGTGGACAGGCAGGACGGCGATTGGGGGCGAGAACAACGTAGGGGAGTTTTTTTTGTAGGGTAATTTTGAGCCTATTTGCATGATACCCCAAGCAGAGCATCATAAAAAAATTCAAAATGGCGGCCATGTAGGGTACCAGAACAGTGATATTTTCGTCATTTATCTTAAACATTTCTGCTTTTCTGGGTTGAAAATTGGGCAAAACTATTTCACTTCAACTAGACTATTACTTTCGAATTTATCATGCGTATTTTCCGGAGAATTGACATAAATAAAAGAAACCGAAAAATCGACCAAAAATATACTTGAAAATTGTGTCACTGTGACGTCATCACCATGTTTACATTTTCTTTTAGAGCTTGACCCAAGGGTAAAGTATGAGTTAAGGCCCATTTCCACAGCACGCGTTTTCGCAGCGACAACCACATCCGAAAAATAGCCGTCATGTTATTCAATTGTGTAGTACTGACAGCACGCGTCAGTCGCGGCGACATCAGAACCACATTTTTGACGCGCGACAAAATTAGAACCAGGGCTATTTCAACGCCTTGTCCCTGAACTATCGACCAATCGGAGGGGATAGAAACCGTTGGCCCGGTTACGTTGAGGGGAATCCCGTCCGTTGAATGGCTGGAATGGCGAGAGTGTCGCTGTCATAACGCGTGCTGTGGAAATGCGCCAAACTGCAAAAAGTTGTGGTTTGCAGTTGTGGTTGTCGCGACGCGTGCTGTGAAAATGGGCCTTAATTTCGGCACCCTAGCCCAGATGATAAGAATAATATTTGGGACGAGGAAATGCCCGCCAGGCCTGGACAAGTCCAAAGAAACACCCAGGCAAGATGGGTTAAGCTACGTCAGTGGTCGCGTTGGTCCAGTGACGTTTGATGGAACCCAGTGACTGGAGATCGGCGAATTGTTAACAACTATATTCTAAACATATAGAAATGAGAATTTCGTATAATAAAAAAATAAGACGTTGAGTCAAAATCCAATTATTTCTTTCAATTAAGTTGATAATTCAATAATTATTTCTGGTCAAATGGATCTCGACACTTTCTTTTTTGTGACATCTTGTCGAACAACCGGTAAATTGTGAAAAACTCTTTCTAAGGATCTTTTATTGTATTAGGTTTTAAATAATTACCTGTATATATTTATGAAATTTTGGAATTATTTGGTCTATTCATTGTATTTTTCTGTCCATTAGCTATATATTTCAGTTTTGTTCCCGTCCAATACTGACCGAGTGATATAGATGAATGGTGTTTAAACTTCAGCGGATGGTCGAAGCCTGCCAACTAAGCAGTAATAGTGTAACCAAATTTACATGCTGAATAACCAACAGGTATCCTCGGACAACGATGAACTATCAACTAACCAGCGCCAGGACTATTCTGTGAATTGTGGACCAACCAACCGTTAATGTTGAACGAAGGGGACTATCAACTAAGAAGTGCCAAGGCCTGTGCTGAAGTGTATGAACCAGCCAGCCGGTAAATCCGATGATGGGTCCTACCAAACAACCGGAAGAGAATGACATCTAGTAATCAACCATTACCAGGTATATAGTAACGGGCATTTTACAATTGTAGCGTATTGTTAACCCTCACATATACGTACCCGAAAGCGCTATTTGTGATATTCCAACAAATATTCCAACATCTTGGGGATTTCCAACAAACTGTCATTGTGTCAATCTTGTAGGTCCATTCTGATAACAGTAACTCACGATATTCCTGGCTGTTAACAACAAACGTTTGACCATAATCAATTTTTACATTACAGAACTGACGCGGTCTACCAGCTACGCTCGCACTGGCGTGACTACTGGTAAATATGAATTGTGGACTGGCCAACCAGCCGATCGTAGATGAGGTCGATCTACCAGCCCATAACGAACTCTTAATATGAATTAGAACAAAATGAATTACGATGAAAATGTGATCCGATCAACTTAGGTGACCGGAACCATTGACTTGGAAACACGGATGTTGCATAGCGGTTTTCGGCTCATAATTTATACCTTCAACCTCGAGCTTCTGTCGTTCAACCTTAAAACAGGCTGGGGTTTCCATCTATTAAGTAAAAGGCGTCTGCTGGCATTGTATTGTTTTACACGTTCTGTACAGATTTATGTTCACACGCAAAGATAGTCTTTCTTTCCGTGTGATTATGGACTCGCTAAATTGTTATCATAGGATTACCATCGGGGAAGGAATGGTCTAATTCGTTACCAGAATATTTGGACCTTTCCAATGAACATTTGACACATGAAAATGTGTGCTACATTGTTAATTTTAGGATCAAGGAAATGCATTGTGAAAAAATACACCTTGCAGCCCAATACAACGTGTTACAGGAGATATCCGCCATGTTATGGTACATGTACATCACCAACATTTGGACCTCTCCAATAAACATTTAATGCATATTTGTTACAAAGGTTAATTTTAGGATCAAAGAAATGCTTGTAAAAAATACACCTTGCAGCTCAATTCGTGTTACGGTAAGTTCCCCAAGTATGCGTGACAGGAAGTGAATATCGCAGTGGTGAAAAACTGACCACTTCCGAATAGTTTGTGCAGGTCAGTTCAGAAAAACGTCCCCATATTAAATGCCCATACCGTTCGACAATAAAAGGTCACAATACGTCGACTGTGATGTTTCTGTGATATTTACCCCAGACAGCACTCTGAATGATATAAGAACGACAACCACGAGACATTCACCATACTTTGTGTATCATCGGACGCCCGGCCAATTTAAAATCACAAATTCGTGTATATCATATCAGTACATACGGGACAAGGGCATATTCTTTCACTTGGACATTCTGATATTTTCTTTGTTTTCTCTTCAGGACATGCTTGAAACCTTGCAGAATTTTTGTCACGGCCGAGAAGACTAGGCCCAACTATCCCGTTGACGCCAATGATGTTCACTGGAAAATATATAAACGATCTAATGAAGAAACACAGATTACGTCATTTTCAGATTGAGAATCAAACCTAAAAAATTCTTAATTGCTCTTCAAAGGGAAATATTGTGAAAGGGTTATTTCAAACTGTTTTGTCAATATTTATGATTGGTTAACAGACCAGGTTTACATCGTGCGACCATGTAACCGACAATGATCGCGACTAAGGAACTCCGTAGTTAAAATGTCTGGTCAAACTTCAGCAATATATTTTGTTAAGACCGAATGAAACGTAACTTCCAGTTCTTCATTTTGATATTTTCAGTATAATATCGAACGTAGGCTCAATTCAATCGGCAATGTTTAATATCACACGTCCCCGTAAACCGGCAATATTCTCAATTTAATGACCATGAAAAATCGCGGTTCAAACATTGGATACGTTTCGTATGAGATATAATGAAAATCCACTTCGTTGTTACAATTGATTATGTTACAAATGCAAAAAACATTTAAGGTTTATCACATACTAATTCAAAGGGAACTCGTTAATCTGGAAGTTTTTCCAACGCACAACTACGTTAGCCCACAATATTATCAATCTTGCGACTACGATATAGTTAGTTAGTATCGTTAGGACCACGGTTTTTCTCCAATGGGCCGTTTTCGATTACTCGGGGAGCCGTGTCACGTGACTTGGCGAAAAATGTCCGTTTTCGAATTTACTTAGGATCGCGAATACTTGGGGAACTTACCGTACAGGAGATATCAGCCATTGGGTCGTTGTCGAGTTGTTAATGTCGATTGCTGACTTGAAGAACAGTGCTTGAGGGAATAGGTACCTAGGGATGGAGTTTAGTGTTATGGTTATGTATAGCGGAAGGATTAGATTTTAGCATTAGTTCCAATCATGTCAGCTGACGGGTGAGGATGGTGGAAAATGTTAGGCGTAATGTAAGGATAGGTATTGGGATTAGCTTGGGGCTTAGCTTAGGGATCAGCACTTGGGATTCAATGTTAACAGTTTGCCTCAATGCTTGACGACTCCATGGCCATATCAGTATCACTTTGTTACATTGACCTGTAAAAGTGTCCTGTATCAATCTATTGCAAACATACCTCATGAATCTTCTGTACTTGCAGATTGAAATATCACTAATAAATTAAAATAATATCTGTAATACATTGTCAATCGGATTAGTTTGATCACTAATTTCAATCTGATTTGAGAGGATTGGAATTAGGGACAAGGTTCGACCTATTACATTGGATTTCAAATTAGTTTCGACAATATTGTACCAATTACCGCTTATCTTTGTATGCTCAAATCAATGGGCTGATGACATGGACAATCCCATGCGGCACGGTGACTTGGCGAGGGTTCAAAGGGAAATGTTTTCTTTCTGGTTTTCAATGCAGGGTTAAGCAGATGGGAAAATATGTAAAATACAGAACTCAAAGATATTAAGTTATGATTACATTGTGTATTATTGTGTTGTATTATGGTATTATCAACATTATTAAAGGAATAGAAAACCCAAAGGCGATGCATACTAATATCGAAAGAACTATATCATTAGTATTCAAAAAACCAAACAAATAAGCTTTTCTAGTAATTCCGAATGAATGAGAACATTTTGAACATCAAAGCTATTGCATCAAGAATCCGTGGAGGTCGCCATTATAACAAGCCAGAGAGCAGTTAGCCAATGAAAATCCTTGAAATATCACCTGACATTATTCCTGTGACGTAGTTGTGCTGCAGGCAGTGTAGCTAATAACATGTAGGCCAATTGTAAATTATTGTGTCGATGACTTTTGACAGATCTGTGGACCTTAGTTTATGCTCCGAGACGATTATGAGGATCGTGATATATGAATGTCGAATTGGTATACAGGTAGACATGTGGCATTTTGCATATGATTTCACGAGCTCTCTTTGTGAGACAGGAATATCAGGCCACATCACCCGATAGCAGTAGATAAAACGCTGCTAATGCTGCCGTTGTTGTTTAATGCTTTACCTTATGGGATAGAGCCCGGATGACAACGCGATTTTTGTCGCAGCGCCATCTACGTAAAAACAGTATGGCATATCGAACGTCACAGTTGTTCCAACATGTCGCAGATCATGAAGTGTAAAAGTGTGAACGATAAATCGGTGTTTACTCAGCTGTAGAATTTTGCTAATTTTTCCTACCCGTGTTTTTGGAATCTGATGACATAATTCTGTCATGCCGAGCACGAGTTTACGCAGAGTTTACTATTCCTTTAAGCACGTTGTAAGAGGACGATGTGCTTCACTTACTTTGGGGGTGTCCTGTTATTCAGTCCCTTTGGACAGAAGTAACGGCAGGATAAATACATTTAACCTGTTCCCATTTCTATCGGATAAAATTGTTTTGTTGGGCTTAGATTGTAGAGAGCCACTTTTTAATACTATAATATTAGTCATTAAATGGTATATATATATCAGTCCAAGCGAAAAACTGAAACCCAGTGAAACGTTTCTACTTCTATAACGTGGGATAATGGATGTTTCAGATCCGCAGAGTGCGCAGGGTCCCCATGACAAACTGTCAGGCTACTGGGAACGCACTCGGGCACTGATCCTGGCCAACGAGGGAGTTCGATTCAACCTGTCACCTTGTCTGGATCAAGGAGGTTGGAAAGGAAGACCTGTAATGACAACCAAAGCAAATTAATGCAATACTGACATATAATTCTTTCAGCAGGTATACAGGATTCAAATCGTGGTAGCGTATAATCCCTGCAAAGAAGATCCCTACTCTATGAATTATCTGTACTCTTATAGTTATCTTTAACCGAAGTTCAATAGAAAATATATACAAAATAAATATAGCCCTAGCTATAACGCGAGCAGGCCTGGTCACAGCCACAGTCTGGTCACGACCGGTTCTCTCATGGATGGGTCCAGCTTCTATCTTCCTTCCCCAGGGCTTTGTAGTAGGATCCAGCGTCTATCGTCCTTCCCCAGATATACGTGGTAAGGTCCAGCGTCTAGCTTCCTTCCCCAGGTCTTCGTTCACTCCCGTATGGATGAACACTGCGTCGTGTCTCGTCTTACACGACTAGGCCCTCCCGTGGTTATGTCCGACGTGTGTCTTCCTTCCCCCGGTCTTCCTCCCTCGGGTGGTATGGACTTCTCGTCGTCGTCGTGTCTCGTCTTACACGACTAAGCCCCTCCAAGCGTCGATAACCGTCAATGAATGCGGACGGCCTGGGCACGACAGTACTATCACAGTACAAAGGCTTCTACGGCACCGGCCCGTCTCTCTGTAACACCGCAGGACTATTCAACTGCACGGCTCACCACAGCAGCAGACGGCACCCCTCGTAGGAATACACCCCCAGGCTTCAGCGACCGCGCTCACGGCGACTCACTCCGCGGCCCCGCTACAAGGACGAATCATCAAGGCTAGAGTTACGGCTACACGGTCCACATAGGATCGGACATCAATAACACACGGTGGATAGGCAGGCACCTGGTCTAGTAACCCTCTCCCTATACTACTGTATGGGCACCTGGAATCGGCACCCTCCTTCTATACTACTGTATGGTCAACTAGTATAGGAACCCTGCTTCTATACTACTGTATGGTCAGCTGGCCCTTGAACCCTCTCTCTATACTACTGCACGGTCAGTTGACCCTAGAACCCTCTCTCTATACTACTGCAGGGTCTTCCGCAATAGCTGGGCATCAGGTCTAGGATTCCCCCTCTATATACTACTGTATGGGACAGTAGTAATCTATCATTGGCCGTGAATTACTCAATATATGTACAGGGTGGTGAGAGATCATGCTTATGGGGCCGTGAATGGGCAATCGTTTATCGTACGATTGACTGGATAAATGTATATTTATCAAGCTATAGGCTCGAACCTATAGCTTGTGGGTGTTAGCATGAATGTATTTCAACCCGTGGGTTGTGGTTTAAGTACATGTGTGCATGAATAATTGTTTATGTAGGAACTGTGTATGATATGTTTTAGCTATATCTTCTTCACAGGGACTCGCATCCCTTACCAGATACAGCTTAATAGATACACGAACCACAGCGCAATCTTTGAACAACTGTGCGATACGGTTGAAAGCAAAGAGAGATGCGGCTAATGTATGGCCATGCTATCGACTCTAACGCCGTTAGTTAATTCCCAGAGCTGAGCCCGTACTGGCGTACGGTAGAGAATGAAAATAACCATTGGCGATAAGCGTCTATACTCTTAACTTCCAGCGCAATATTCGTTCAACTGTGCATTACGGTTGATGCCGAATAGAGATCGAAGTAGAGTAAACACGGCCCGGACATGTGAATGTAAGTGTGTGTGTAATGAATGCTACGATGTTATATTATCCGGCGGCCTGGTGACGGCCCGGCGCTGGCACAATTCGGCGGCGGGCTTTCTCCGGCCCGGCAATGTACAAATTCGGCGGCGGTACAAATTCGGCGGCGGTACTTCTCCAATTCGGCGGCGGCCTTTCTCCGGCCCGGCAATGTATTGGATTTCTTCTCCCCAAATGATTTGGCGTGTGCTCTCACCTCGATGTTTCTGCTGGTCTGCCTCGTTTCAGCGAGAGTCCGGCTTATATAGGGCTACCGCTCTTCTGCGGATAAAGGCAGAAACACGTCGTCGAAGATGACAGCGCCCTCTTTATTGTCACTTACAACATTTCCCGATCAGTTTATCTGGACTTCGCTGGATAAATATGGCTATGGAGGAACGAACCATAATTCATAACGGACATAACTGGTAAATCTCAGCTTCCAACTCCCTCTAGTTAATTCATACGAAGACCGCAAAGTTCACTGTCCCTCATCTACATATTCACCGAAATCGACTTCCGCATTCCTGACTGACGTCATTTTCAGCGAAGCGAGTGGGCTTACCAGAGTCCCTTCCACCGTCCAGACTGGTCGTTTGAGATAACTTCGCCGGGATTTCGAGGCATTGTCTGTCTCCCGGATTATTATAGTTCATTCTAGGCAAATTACAGCGTTGAATTCCATCAGGTAAGTCAACCGCACACATAAACACAATGTAACTTTCGATTTCACAGTAGTCACGTGTCAGAACACAAGCAGTGGCTGATTAAAGGGGATCCCAAGGGGTGGTTGTCATACTGCATTTTCGTTACACTACCCCCGCCTTCGAAGATCATGACGCCCTCGTCATGGCTCTCGTCACGCTACCAGTAGCACGGGAGTGCAGAACAGAACATATGTACAGCGTATATACAACAAAATTACAGGACGACGGTCCTCTTGACTTCCTGGCCAAGTCGTCGTCACCTGCAATGGACATCAGGTCCACAGCAGGCCACAGTTGTCTCTTGCTGGAGTCATGCATCATGCATCTGAGGCAGTGAAACCTCGGGATCAGTCAGCCTGTTTTCGTCGCCCACAGGAGTACTTTGATGTCAGCCCTGCACCACAGGTCATCCCTCGACGATCACGGTCATGAACCGTATTTCTCCGACCATACGGTCGTGCATCTCCTGTCCACTGGCAGGCTAAAACGTAGTCATTAAAACGCCCCGGTCGCTGGATACGACGTCCACGAGTCGTTCGTGGAGGACTCCACCTCTCCGGCAAGGCCATCTGCTCTTCCGGAAGTGGCGACTCGTCTTCAACAGGAGGATCCGGCGGTAATTCAACCTCGTAATCTGCCAATCTTGGAGGACGACGGGTTCTCCGTCCACTCCTCGTCTGCCGAGGTGCTGGAGATCTCACTACGGCTGGATGCTCCACCGGATATGGAAAGACCGTCGCGGGCTCCGAGTCATTCTCAGACTCGACATCACCATCATTCTCTGTAGACTCAGTGGTCTCACTATCCGATGTCTCTCTGGGGTAGAAGGGCTTAAGAAGATCATGATGGACTACACGGAGGCCACCGGCCTCGTCGGCGATGCGATAAAACGTAGTCATTAAAACGCCCCGGTCGCTGGATACGACGTCCACGAGTCGTTCGTGGAGGACTCCACCTCTCCGGCAAGGCCATCTGCTCTTCCGGAAGTGGCGACTCGTCTTCAACAGGAGGATCCGGCGGTAATTCAACCTCGTAATCTGCCAATCTTGGAGGACGACGGGTTCTCCGTCCACTCCTCGTCTGCCGAGGTGCTGGAGATCTCACTACGGCTGGATGCTCCACCGGATATGGAAAGACCGTCGCGGGCTCCGAGTCATTCTCAGACTCGACATCACCATCATTCTCTGTAGACTCAGTGGTCTCACTATCCGATGTCTCTCTGGGGTAGAAGGGCTTAAGAAGATCATGATGGACTACACGGAGGCCACCGGCCTCGTCGGCGATGCGATAGGTCACATCCGTCAGCGCTTCCCTCACCGTGTAAGGCCCTCCCCACCGGTCTCGTAGTTTCCGGATCTCCCCACGCTTAGTGGCGGAAATATACAGGTAAACCTGATCACCAGGCTTGTACTTGTGGGGAAAAGCCCTCGTATCGTAGATACGTTTCTGCCGCCTCAAGCTCTTCTTCGTAGTCTCTCGGGCAAACTCGTGTATCTCAGCCATCTCATCCCGGAGATCTTCGACCCACCGTGTTGGCTCTACCTGCTGTTTCGGAGGTGCTCCCAAAGTCAGGTGCGACGGCAAGGCGATTTCCCTCCCAAACACCATCATGTTTGGGGAATATCCCGTCGTCTCATGCACGGTGGCACGGTATGACATCAGCACCAACGGAATGTGAAGGTCCCAGTCGTCCGGGTGACGGTCAATGCTGGCATGCAACATCTGGGCTAAGGTCCGATTGAACCGTTCAATCATGCCGTTCGACTGGGGGTGATAGGGTGTAGTCCTCGTTTTTCTCATTCCGAGTATGCGGCACATCCCCCGGAATACTCTGCTTTCAAACTGACGCCCCTGGTCAGAGTGGATGGCCATTGGTACGCCAAATCTGGTCACGAAGTGGTCCACGACAGCTTGGGCAACCGTCGTGGCTTCCTGATTGGGTAAGGCTACAGCTTCCACCCAACGGGTGAAATAGTCTCCGATCACGACTACGTATCGGTTTCCCTGACCGGTTTCTGCCAATGGCCCGAGAATATCAACAGCCGCTCTATCCCCTGGACTTCCAGTCATCTGACCGCGATGAGGACCTCTGGGCTTCCGTCCTGCCAACTTCCTACGATTGCACACGTCGCAACTCCGGCACCATTGCCGAACATCGGTCTGCAGACCAGGCCACATGTACGCCTGTCTCACTTTTGCCAAGGTTTTCTTCACCCCAAGGTGACCACCGGTAACACTGTCATGACACTCTTTCAAGACTTTCCGTCTGAGGGAGCGAGGGACCACCAGAAGCCGTCGTTTCACTTCTCCCCGAGCATTCACCCATCTCCGCACAAGCAAGGATCCACTCATCTCCAGTAGATCGAAGGCACCCCACAGGGTTTTAGTTACCGGTCCATATTGACTGATGTCCTCTCTGGCTGGTCGACTGCCTTTGTTTACCCACTCCAGGACAGGCTGCAAGTCTGGGTCCGCGGCCTGAGCTTGACTGAAGTCTGCAGTCGGCGGTACGATCTCCGTAACACGAGCAGCTTCATGGACCTCGGAACCTGACCGTGCACACTGCTTGCACGGGGTTCGGCTCATGGCGTCAGCGTTTCCGTGCTTTCGTCCGGGCCGATGCTGGATTTCAAAGTCGTAGACTCCGAGAGCTTGTATCCAGCGAGCCAATTGTCCCTCCGGTTCTTTAAACCGCATTAACCACCTCAGGGACCCATGGTCAGTGCGCAGTAGAAATTTTCGGCCAAACAGATAATGCCGAAAGTACTTGACAAAGTACACGACAGCCAGAAGTTCCCTTCTAGTCACACAGTAGGCACGTTCTGTTTTGGACAGCACCCTGCTGGCATAGGCTACGACCTTTTCCTCCCCGTGGATCTCCTGGGACAGGACGGCCCCAATGCCGAAATTGCTGGCATCTGTGTCCAGGATGAAGGACTGTCGGAAATCCGGCATCATTAACATAGGTGCGGTCGTCAGCTTCTGTCTTAGGTGGTCGAACGCCGTCTGGGCTGTATCATCCCACATAAATACCGCCTTCTTCTCCGTCAGTCGATGAAGAGGGGCTGCTACAGTCGCAAAGTCTCTTATAAAACGCCGGTAGTACCCACACAGGCCAAGAAAACTTCTGACATCCGTCTGGGAAACAGGCGTCGGCCACTCTCGTACAGCCCGAATCTTCTCTGGATCAGTACCAATCCCGTCTTGGGTCACTATATGACCAAGGTAGAGCACCTGTCGTTTCCCGATGACGCATTTCGAGGGCTTCAATTTCAGGCCGTGTTGTTGCAGCCTCCGGAAGACTTCCTCCAGTCGTTGGATCATCTCCTCGAAGGTCCGGCCAAAAACTATTATGTCGTCAAGGTACACTAAGCACGTCTCGTACTGGAGGCCTGCCAAAATTGCCTCCATTAATCGCTCGAAGGTTCCTGGAGCATTACAAAGCCCGAAAGGCATGGCCCGGAATTGGTACAGGCCCCGTCGAGTGGCAAAGGCGGTCTTACATCTGTCTTCCGGGGCTACTTCGACCTGCCAGTACCCCGACATCAGGTCGAGCGTACTCCACCAGCAGGCACCAGACAGAGAATCCAGGGAATCGTCGATTCTCGGCAGGGGGTAGGCATCTTTCTCCGTTACTTTGTTGAGGGCTCGGTAATCAACGCAGAATCGCATTTTCCCATCCTTCTTCCGTACCAGGACAACCGGAGCAGACCAAGGCCCATTAGATGGCTCAATGACTCCCCGCTGCAGCATGTCTTCAACCTGGTCGTCTATTATTCCACGGGCATGGAGGGGCGGACGTCGTGGAGGAATCCGGATAGGTGGCGCATTCCCCGTCTTGATATGATGTTGCACCATCGTTGTTCGCCCCATATCACTGTCATCCTTGGCAAACAAGTGGGCGAAGCGAGTAACCAAGTCTTCTACAGCTAAAGCTCTCTCAACCTCTAATCCCTCACTGGACTGTTGAACTAAGGCCCGTAGGTGTGGTGGACATCTTGGGGTTGGCACCGTTGCTTCACCAGAGGCTGGACCATGCTGGTTCAAAGGCTCTGCAGTAGGTGGAGCTGAATTATCCACTACCACCACTTCAGTCAAACTACCACACAGGGTGCCGGCTTGTACTATGGCAGGGTCAGTGGACAGGTTAAGGAACCGCAGGGTAACTTCATGGTCACGGTCAACTTCGGTCAGGGCTCTGGCCACCATGGTTCCAGTCTTCTGTGTGAACCCAATGATATTTTCCACCATTCCGACCTCCCCCGGTAGAGCACCTCGGACGGTCCCCGTCACCACTGCCTCAGCTCCAGCTGGTATAGTAAAAGTCTCCGTTACAGACACCCGATGGCATTCGTGGCTCCCCACGACCTCACACTGGATATATCGGCCGCCATACTTCACCCGGTGCTTCTCCGTAGCAATCGCAGTACAGTGGCGACTCAGGAAATCATAACCAAGGAGGGCATCCACGGTCAGTGTCCCAACAATCATAGTCTGAGTTCGGGTAGTCCCATCTATCGTGATCTTAAAGTCTGCTTCACCCTGTAGTGGCATACACGTACCATCGGCCATACGAATGGACGCAAAGGAGGGACTTCTCAATGCCGGCCTAAGTCGGGGACTCAGCTGGTTGTACACCCGCACGTTCAGAAGAGAAACTGATGCACCTGTGTCGACGCAGCACCACAATCCTACGGATCCCATCTTGGCCGGGAGATACAATCCGGCCTCACCAGAGTTATTCACCGTAGGAGGTTTCGGTGGAGGTTTCGGTTGTCTTGGGGGTTGATGCTCATCCGGCCTGCGCAACTCTGGACAATTCACACGGTAATGCCCGTCTTTTCCGCATGACCAGCATCCTGATGTTCGATCATGGCCGCCGTATGGTTGTTGATGGTCACGTCTATGTCCCCATCTCGACTGGTATCGTCCTTGCCGTTGTGGTCTTGGTGGTTCACTGTTCTCCTGAATCACCTCCTTTAACCTCTTTACTTCTTCCTTCAACCGTTGATTCTCCGTCTCATCCTCTTCAGGGGGTGCGGCTGCCTTATCTCCTCTCCCGGGGCAGTTGACTTGGCTGTCGGCCAGGGTTTCCGACGCTGGGAGATCTTGAATGCCTCCAGTTCCACGGCCGCATGTACTGCCGCATCCAAGGTTTTAGGCCTAGTTTGCCAGACTTGAAACCTCAGCTCATCACCGATGGCGTCCAGAAACTGGTCCTTGGCTAGGGTATCCTGAACATCGTCTCCGGCGTCGGGATAGGCCAGCTGTGCCAGGCGGATTAGTGCTTGAGCCAGGCCCGGAAGATCCTCTTCCCTCTGGCGGTGTCTAGACCTCAGCTGTGCCTTGTACATATCCATCTGATTAGGCGGGGCAAAGCGCTTCCCTAAGGCTTCCTTCAAACGGTCGTAGTCGGTACTGCCCGGTACAAACTGAAGGCTGGTTAACACCTGTTGCGCTGACCCCCTTAAAGCGACGGCCAGGTATTGACCCTGTTGTTGGTAGGTCCATCCATTGATCACGGCGCAGTGCCCGAAGTGAGCCAAATAATCCCGCCATGGCGTGGTACCATCGTAAGTAGCGGCCTTCACCATTGTCGTCTTCGGCCGTCTATGTTCCCCCATGGGCGTGGACGTCTGTAACGGATGGTCCCATGAACCCGAAGGTGGTTCGTCCCGGCGTCTTCTTGGCGGTGACTCATCTCGCCTCGACGTCGTCCCCGATGCGGCTCCGTCTCGACCCCGTTCCAGTCCGGCCGGCCCAGAATGAGTGTAATCTTCTGCCTTCGGTGGAGTCATCTCCTCCCTGGCACTTTGATTTCCCAGTATCGTTGACATCTGTTCCATCATGGCGGTCACCGCTGTGCATAATGCATTTGAGACATTACGCTGGTCTTCCACCTCTCGTCTTAGATCAACGTCAGGCTGTTCATCTGCTGGCTCGCGCCCCCTCAGTCGATCTTCGGTAGACATCTCCGCTGAAGGTCGTGGCGTCTGGTCGGCCGGTGGTGTCAACAGCCCCGCTTCCAGTTCTTGCGTGGACAAGTCAAGAAGATTTCCAGAGGCCCGAGTAGCTGTAGTCGATCGCCCGGAACCAACACCTCTTCCCGTGTCACGTAGTCTGCAAGGAATCGGTATCTGGGAAAGCTTCCGTCTGGTTCCTCTTCCGTCAGGTGGTTGACCCCTGGCTCCCGGTTGTCGTAACTCGGCGCCGAAAACTCCAGGTATATTCATGGTTGTCTGGCCCGGATCCATGCTATCCGCCCAGCTTGGTCTCCTTTCCTTCGTCTCCCAGAAGTTGGCCATCCCACCGCTGCCACCAGTTGAAACGTTTCTACTTCTATAACGTGGGATAATGGATGTTTCAGATCCACAGAGTGCGCAGGGTCCCCATGACAAACTGTCAGGCTACTGGGAACGCACTCGGGCACTGATCCTGGCCAACGAGGGAGTTCGATTCAACCTGTCACCTTGTCTGGATCAAGGAGGTTGGAAAGGAAGACCTGTAATGACAACCAAAGCAAATTAATGCAATACGGACATATAATTCTTTGAGCAGGTATACAGGATTCAAATCGTGGTAGCGTATAATCCCTGCAAAGAAGATCCCTACTCTATGAATTATCTGTACTCTTATAGTTATCTTTAACCGAAGTTCAATAGAAAATATATACAAAATAAATATAGCCCTAGCTATAACGCGAGCAGGCCTGGTCACAGCCACAGTCTGGTCACGACCGGTTCTCTCATGGATGGGTCCAGCTTCTATCTTCCTTCCCCAGGGCTTTGTAGTAGGATCCAGCGTCTATCGTCCTTCCCCAGATATACGTGGTAAGGTCCAGCGTCTAGCTTCCTTCCCCAGGTCTTCGTTCACTCCCGTATGGATGAACACTGCGTCGTGTCTCGTCTTACACGACTAGGCCCTCCCGTGGTTATGTCCGACGTGTGTCTTCCTTCCCCCGGTCTTCCTCCCTCGGGTGGTATGGACTTCTCGTCGTCGTCGTGTCTCGTCTTACACGACTAAGCCCCTCCAAGCGTTGATAACCGTCAATGGATGCGGACGGCCTGGGCACGACAGTACTATCACAGTACAAAGGCTTCTACGGCACCGGCCCGTCTCTCTGTAACACCGCAGGACTATTCAACTGCACGGCTCACCACAGCAGCAGACGGCACCCCTCGTAGGAATACACCCCCAGGCTTCAGCGACCCCGCTCACGGCGACTCACTCCGCGGCCCCGCTACAAGGACGAATCATCAAGGCTAGAGTTACGGCTACACGGTCCACATAGGATCGGACATCAATAACACACGGTGGATAGGCAGGCACCTGGTCTAGTAACCCTCTCCCTATACTACTGTATGGGCACCTGGAATCGGCACCCTCCTTCTATACTACTGTATGGTCAACTAGTATAGGAACCCTGCTTCTATACTACTGTATGGTCAGCTGGCCCTTGAACCCTCTCTCTATACTACTGCACGGTCAGTTGACCCTAGAACCCTCTCTCTATACTACTGCAGGGTCTTCCGCAATAGCTGGGCATCAGGTCTAGGATTCCCCCTCTATATACCACTGTATGGGACAGTAGTAATCTATCATTGGCCGTGAATTACTCAATATATGTACAGGGTGGTGAGAGATCATGCTTATGGGGCCGTGAATGGGCAATCGTTTATCGTACGATTGACTGGATAAATGTATATTTATCAAGCTATAGGCTCGAACCTATAGCTTGTGGGTGTTAGCATGAATGTATTTCAACCCGTGGGTTGTGGTTTAAGTACATGTGTGCATGAATAATTGTTTATGTAGGAACTGTGTATGATATGTTTTAGCTATATCTTCTTCACAGGGACTCGCATCCCTTACCAGATACAGCTTAATAGATACACGAACCACAGCGTAATCTTTGAACAACTGTGCGATACGGTTGAAAGCAAAGAGAGATGCGGCTAATGTATGGCCATGCTATCGACTCTAACGCCGTTAGTTAATTCCCAGAGCTGAGCCCGTACTGGCGTACGGTAGAGAATAAGAATAACCATTGGCGATAAGCGTCTATACTCTTAACTTCCAGCGCAATATTCGTTCAACTGTGCATTACGGTTGATGCCGAATAGAGATCGAAGTAGAGTAAACACGGCCCGGACATGTGAATGTAAGTGTGTGTGTAATGAATGCTACGATGTTATATTATCCGGCGGCCTGGTGACGGCCCGGCGCTGGCACAATTCGGCGGCGGGCTTTCTCCGGCCCGGCAATGTACAAATTCGGCGGCGGCACAAATTCGGCGGCGGTACAAATTCGGCGGCGGTACTTCTCCAATTCGGCGGCGGCCTTTCTCCGGCCCGGCAATGTATTGGATTTCTTCTCCCCAAATGATTTGGCGTGTGCTCTCACCTCGATGTTTCTGCTGGTCTGCCTCGTTTCAGCGAGAGTCCGGCTTATATAGGGCTACCGCTCTTCTGCGGATAAAGGCAGAAACACGTCGTCGAAGATGACAGCGCCCTCTTTATTGTCACTTACAACATTTCCCGATCAGTTTATCTGGACTTCGCTGGATAAATATGGCTATGGAGGAACGAACCATAATTCATAACGGACATAACTGGTAAATCTCAGCTTCCAACTCCCTCTAGTTAATTCATACGAAGACCGCAAAGTTCACTGTCCCTCATCTACATATTCACCGAAATCGACTTCCGCATTCCTGACTGACGTCATTTTCAGCGAAGCGAGTGGGCTTACCAGAGTCCCTTCCACCGTCCAGACTGGTCGTTTGAGATAACTTCGCCGGGATTTCGAGGCATTGTCTGTCTCCCGGATTATTATAGTTCATTCTAGGCAAATTACAGCGTTGAATTCCATCAGGTAAGTCAACCGCACACATAAACACAATGTAACTTTCGATTTCACAGTAGTCACGTGTCAGAACACAAGCAGTGGCTGATTAAAGGGGATCCCAAGGGGTGGTTGTCATTCTGCACTTTCGTTACACCAGTATTCAAGGTGTTAAGAAACCTGTCAAATACCTAATACGATACAGAAAAAGCTATGTATTATAATAATTGCCAGTACGCCAAATTCCATATACGTTGAAATATTTTGATAAATTGTTGATTAGTTAAAATAGTTCATATTATTTGCAGGTTGTGTTTTCAGTAAAGATGGTACAAAGAATTAAAATGGGGTATATTATCCAAAAAATGTTTGTGGTACATTGTCTTTGACATATGATTTTTTTTTATGTTAAATGTTTGTAAATATTGTTCTAAATCATTTTTTGTGATGTAGTTGTGTATGTGATATTTGTCGTGTTGTACTTCTATGCCAGTGCTCGTCAATAATTTATTATTTATATTAAAAAAAACGTTATTATTGTATGACCATTAAACTATTGTAATTATTAAAAAACTTTTATGGCATGACCAATACCAGGTGGTGCGCCGAGATGATCGGTCGTCAAGGGGGCTCAATACTGAAACGATACATATATTTGTACAGTACAAATCTCAACAGCTCCATGGTTTCCCATAGATAATATTAAATCAAATAAAATATAAACCCCATAGGTGTACACCCATGCTTTCTCAGAGTTCTTTCAATAGAAATGTTTTATTTCTGGTTTTAATGCAGGGTAAAAAACAGTTTCAATACACAGCGCTTGTCAACAATATTACTTGCGGTGGCTTATTATGGCCATGCATTCATCTTTCCAATTTTCTGCCTTTCTCTAATTTTCAAGATTTCACTTTCGCATTTTCTCGTCGTCCTCTTCAAGAAACTGCAACCATTTTCATACGAAAACGCTGAAAATTCATTTTCAAGAGACAAGAACAATTCAAACGACCACGTGCATGACGTGAAAACACAGAAAATAATATCCACCGCAGCATAATTTCCACCGCGGTTGAAATAGTTTACACCGCGGTTGAAATGCTTTCCACCGCGGTTGAAATGCTTTCCACCGCGGTTGGAATGCTTTCCACCGCGGTCGAAATACTTTAAACCGCGGTTGAAATAGTTTCCAGCGCGGTTGAAATGCTTTCCACCGCGGTTAACATCCTTTCCACCGCGGTTGAAATACTTTCCACCGCGGTTGAAATACTTTTTCGATGTTTTTGCTAATTTTTAGTGTTTTCACATGGTTGTTCGATTTTTGCAGTCGCTTGAAAATGGATAGAAGAAATTGTTAAAACCAGAAAACAACTTTATATATCGGAAATGAATCGATGTCAATAGCAAGAAATTACAGAAAACGCGAAAGTGAAATCTTGAAAACTAGTAAAAGGCAAAAATCAATGCATGGCCCTAACAAGCCACCGTAATTACTTCAATTCTAAAACCATTGTGTATATTTGCTTCATAAAAAAAACAAATCCATGGTTCACAATAAATAACATAAAAGCAATAAAAAAAAATGTAATTGTTCACCCATGCTTTTCCAGAGTGTTTCCCTTTCAAAGGAAAGGTTTTATTTCTGGTTTTTAATGCAGGGTTTAGTGGACAGGGGAAATGTTTTAATACGCAGAACTTGCCAAAGATGTTAATGGGTTATTACATAGTATTATCAGAATTATTTACTGTATAAACATTAGAACTATTGTAGATATTGTATTATCAGCATTATTTATTGTATAAACATTAGAACTATTGTAGATATTGTATTATCAGCATTATTTATTGTATAAACATTAGAACTATTGTAATTATTATCAAACGTTTATTATGTCCTGGCCAGTAGCGCGATGAGATGGCCAGTACTTTCTAGTCACGATGGTTCAATTATAAAACCCTACGTGTATTATGTATTTGTAATCATAAAAAGTTTACGAATCCATGGTTCCCATAGATAACATAAAATCAAATGAAATAGGAATCCCATAATTGTGCACTCATGCTTTCCCCATAGCTTTTGTTTCTGGTTTTTCGTTCAGAGTGAAATGTTTTAATGCACAGAAGTTACGATATTAATTTAAGATTACATTATTGCATTGTTGTATCTTCAACATTATTATTGTAGGACCAATAAAATTATTGTAATTATTATTAATCTTTTAGTTTTATATGATGGATATCGATTCAGAGTTTGTTATTGCCCGAGCTTCTTGGTCTCTACCCCATCGAGAAGCTCTCGATACCTTCACAGAGTATAGCAATCTGCTTCTTTCGGAAACCAGTTCTCGTTAAATTCCGTTGCTTTCTAAGCTTAAAAAATCCCTGGTGCAAATAAATAGCATAATACCCTGCTATTTATGAAAGAGCCCGTTTTGTCACCCTTTGGAAAATATACAGGTAACGATTATCATATATCTCGTTATTCCTAATATCTGTTACCCTACGAACAGTGGATAATAAGCTTCACACTGTCGCTGGTATATTAAGGTCAAAGACCACTATTACAGTTTGAACTGACGGCCATGTTAATCCTATCTGGCCTGGGCGATTTGGGATGCACTGCAGCCTGGGGAAGGGCGGAAGGTGCCTCCCCCCCCTTTTATATTTTCGCTAATTCTGGAGGGCTAAAACTTATCACACTATATCTTTTGGTCGAGCTTTACAAGAAAATGTAAAAAATTCCAAGATGGCCGCCATGATATCAGTCACGCCATTTTCAAAAAGAACATTTTTTGGACGATTTTTCGGTCGGAACTATCGGATATTTTATTTGTTTTTCTTCAAAAAAGCTGCATGATAAATTAGTAAATAACAATCTGATGTGAAATAAAACAGGTTTTACCGACTTTTCCATGCAGAAAAGCAAAACATTTTAAGAAATCTGACGAAAACATCACTTTTCTGGTACCCCACATGGCCGCCATTTTGAATTTTCACATGATCATGCAAATAGGCTCAAAATTATCCCAATATGATAATCTACAATTTCGCGGAGTTTCAGCTCTCGAGTTTTGTTGTTCTGGAGATATGAGCTAAACACCAAGTGCGCAAAATATCACGTGGTTGTGATGTCTGCTGTGAAGCTACAAGTAGTACAGAAAGTGCGGCGTCGCTCGGGTGCCCAGTTGAGACATAACATATAGCGACGACTAGTTTACCGTGGAGATCCATGTAGATCATGGAGTGTATCGAGAGCAGACACGAGACTCCTGTTGAGGGTAGGGCATGATGGGTACCTAAGCATTTTTTCCACCATTTCCAGAGGAATTGTATATGTTGAATGGAAATAAAAATACAGCTTGGATAGACTCGGCTACAACAACTGTACGCTGTCCTTTTCGAAATTTGTATTCAATTAGGTAAACCACAGACGACGAATTGTCAGGAAACAACTTTACGATGCCCTTTTCGAAATTTTTATTCAATTAGGTAAACCACAGACGACGAAACTGTGGCCTTTCTCCAAACTTTCTATCCTATATCCGTAACGGCAAAAAATTCAAAGCCAACACTCCATGACTTTGTAGTTTATCATATTGGGGATCCTTGTGACCCTATTTCCCTAAAAGCCCGAGCTGGGGATCACAAGGAAATTAAGATCTTTTCATTTGAAATCAGATTTTTACAAATTCAACAGAATTTTTTTATTTCTCTCATCCAAGTAAACTTTTCTTGTGAGCCACGCAAGATAAATATTGTTATAACAAATTTTCAAAGAAATATATTCTTATATTTTCTCAGTTCGTAACTCGTGTCCAAGAAATAATTTCTTAGCTAAGAAATTGATTGTTGAGCAGGAGTTACAAACTAAGAAAATATAAAAATATTTTTCTTTGAAAATCTCGTATAAGAATATTTATCTTGCGTGGTTGCCAAGAAAAGTTTCCTTGGGTGAGAGAAAGAAACATTTTTTGCTGATTTTTGGAAAATAAGCAAACCTTTATTATTAAAAACCAACAGAAGTGTTCAAAACATTATTACAAAACAAAATCTATATTACAACAGCAAAAATGTTGACAAACATATATGTACATTATATGCGAGACCAACAATCAGCGATCAAATTGTCCTTGCCCTTAATATGTTTGATTTCAATATTGTATTCTTGTAACACTCCATCTCAACAATCTTTGATTTTTTGTTTTTCATCTTACTTATGAAAACAAGTGAATTGTGATTACTGAATACAGTAATTGGCAACGATGAAGAAGTAACATAAACATCAAAATGTTGTAAAGCCAATGTCATTGCCAAACATTCTTTCTCAATTGTAGAATAATTTCTCTGATGTTTGTCAAATTTACGTGAAAAATAACATATTGGGTGATCTACACCATCTATACCTGCTTGTAACAAAACGGCACCAGCAGCAACATCACTAGCATCTACAGCCAGTTTAAAAGGTGAATCAAAATCTGGTGCTGAAAGAACTGGCGCGCTCTTGATCAGCGATACGGATTTGATATTTTTGGAACATCACGTCTTGCCGGCATCATTGAAAACTGTTGACCGCTTCTCTCTTGCAGGAAACAAGCCTATGTTTATGTATACTATGATTGTCTTTTTGAATTTGGTGCTAATACTGTTATATGGAATATGGAATAGGTCGTTGGATTGTGGACGCGGCTATTCTCTAATGGACGACGGCTGAATTATGAATGACGGACCAGACGCTTATACTTTCAGGTTTTCAAAAGCTGATTCACATTCATCGGTCCAAACAAAAGTTACCCTCTTTCTTAAGAGTCGAGTCAAAGGCTCGGTAATATCTGAAAAATTAGGACAAAATTTCCTGTAGTAACCAGCCATACCCAAGAAACGCATCAGTTGTCTCTTTCATGTTGTTCTTGGAAATAGCGAGATAGCACTAACCTTAGCATCTACAGGTTTTACCTGACCCTGACCTACAACATGACCCAAGAATGTCACATGTGCATGTCCAATTTCACTTTTCCCAAGGTTGACTGTCAGCTTGGCGTCACTCAGCTGATTGAACAGTGCGCGAATTCTTTGTAGATGATCTGCCCATGTATCACTGTAGACAATGACGTCATCAATGTAAGTCTCGCATCCTTCCAAACCAGAAGTAACACGGTTGATGAGACGCTGGAACGTGGCTGGAGAATTTTTCATTCCAAATGGCTTAACTTTGTACTGGAACAGGCCCTCCGGAGTGACGAATGCTGATATCTCCTTCGCACGATCTGTCAGTGGAAATTGCCAAAATCCTTTCAGAAGATCATACTTTGACACGAACTTGGCACTTCCCACTTTATCAATGCAATCGTCAATGCGTGGAATAGGGAATGTGTCTGTTTTGGTCAATGTGTTCACCTTTCAGTACACATCCTGTAACTGCCATCCGGCTTTGGAACGAGGATACAAGGTGAACTCCAGTTACTATTACTTGGTTCAATGAAGTCACTGTCCAATAAATACTGAATCTCTTTTTTCAGGTAGTTTTGTATAATGGGATTCAAACGATATGGGTGCTGCTTTACTGGATTAGAATCTCCGACATCGACGTCATGTGAAATTGTATCAGTCCGATTAGGAATGTCGGGAAACAAATGTTCATATCGACTGAGCAGAGTTTTTCCTGGTGCGCTGGTTCAAGATGACACAACTTGGAATCCAAATTAAGTAGAATGTCAGAGTTCTGTGATTTCGCCGCTGTTATGGGCTCTTCACAAGTTTCATTATTATCAGGGTCAGAACTAACTTCACTTACAGGGTGTACAGTACTTTTAGTGCTATCTCTGTCTATGTATAACTTTAACATATTTACATGACACAACTGTTTGTTTTTACGCCTGTCAGCAGTCTGAATTACATAATTACGGTCACTTAATTCTTTTCAATGACATAAGGACCATAATATCTAGCCTTAAGTGGATTACCAGGAATTGGCAGAAAAGCCAGTACCTTCTCACCAGGGTTGAAACTTCGTTTAAGGACATGTTTATCATAGGTTATTTTCATACCTTTTTGTTCTGACTTTGTATTTGACATGGCCAAATCACGTGCTTTAGTCAACCTGGTGCGAAAGTCCGACACATATTGTAAGAGAAAACATGAGTCACGATCACTGTCTAGGAACATTTCCTTTAGCAGTTTAAGTGGTCCTCTAACTGTATGACCAAAGAGTAATTCAAATGGACTGAAGCCTAAAGACTCTTGAACAGACTCTCTGACAGCAAACAATAACAAATGTATGCCTTCATCCCAGTCTTTTTCATTGTCAAAACAATAAGTTCTAATCATGTTATTTAATGTCTGGTGAAATCTTTCTAGTGCGCCTTGGCGTTCTGGGTGGTATGCAGATGATTTATACTGCTTTATTCCCAATTCATGCAGGACTTGTTGAAAGATTCCTGACATAATATTCCGTAAAGGAATGGCCTCAGGGAACCTGGTTGAAGCACATATGATTGTTAACATGTGTTGATTGCCTGACTTTGTTTTTGGTAATGGACCAACACAATTTATAATCACCCTACTAAAGGCTTCCCCAAATACAGGGATTGGTTGCAGAGGCCTTTGCTATGATCTGGTTTGGTTTTCCTACCATTTGACATGTGTGGCATGACCTACAAAATTCCGTAACATCTTTCTTTAAATTTGGACAATAGAAGTGATTTAGAATTTTGTAATATGTTTTATTAATACCTAAATGGCCTGAAAGAGGTGTTTCATGGGCTAGTTTGAGGATATCTAAATGATATGACTTTGGTCCCACGATCTGACACTTAACTGCCCACTCATCATCAGGTGACACATCTGGCGGTCGCCATTTGCGCATAAGAACACCATTCTTACAAAAGTAACACACAAGCTCTTGAGTTACATCACACTCATCTACTGCCCTGTCAAACAACTTGCAAATGTCCTTGTCACTATGCTGTTCATAACCAGCTGTGATTTTGAAATTTTGTCAGAACATTTCAATTTGCTATCAAAATGTAGCTTATCAGCCTCATCATTTAAACACACAAAAGTGTCAGCCAAACAAACGCCATCGATGACGTCATCTTTAAAAGACTTTTCTGACTCCTCAGCCAATTTACTTATGGCTCTAGTAACTGCACAAGCAGGATACAAACTTTGAATTTCGATGGATGTCTGATTTAGCAGTAGATGAATAAGTGTTCAAAATTGGGTGGTTCTGTATCAAGCGATTTTGCCTAAAATGCGGTAACGGATGGACGGAGAGATGGACGGAGAGATAGACAGACGGACGGACGTACATGGCGACGACAATACCCTGAGGCCAAAATGGCCAAGGGGTAACCGGGATTACTCTGGTACACATCGCAGTAACTCATGTTCTTGGAAAATGTCACTGTTCATTTCGGCCAATCAAGAAAGGCGAACCCAGAAAGTATTGGTCAACCAGAATTCCTTCGTGTAGTCACATGTATCTCAGGAGAGCTGATGCGAACGTGTAACTGGACACATTGATCGTGTTATTTCATTTCTCTTCTCGCTGCTTCATATAGGACAGATTGTCTCTTGTGTTTCATTATCCAGCTTGATCAAGGTTTCACATTTGGTGCAAAAAATAAACATTAATCACATTGTGCAATCTCATGTTCGGCTATTTCTGTATTGGCGGAATGAGACTCTCACATAGAATGCACAAATCCCCACAGGTGGGAAGCGTATGACGATCACGCAATGAGCGGGCAACGAAATATTAAACATTTATAATCAATGTTTCTATTTGTTACTAAGTCAAACCTGCTTGAATTAAATGCCTTTTATCTCCGATTAAATGCACAATCAAACGCAGAAAAACGGAAGTTAAAAGAAAAAATCAACTCCCCTAGGAGTTGTCTGCCCCTAGGAGAGCTCTCCCATTCAATCCAGCGCGGTTACTATAAAGGTCATTGTAAGCCTTATTCCAATCCTCTTTCTCAAACCGAGACCAGTAGTGTACAAGGCCGCGGTACGAGGGGAAGGAAGGGAGGGCACATTAAATTCAAGCAGGTTTGACTTAGTAACAAATAGAAACATTGATTATAAATGTTTAATATTTGCTTCCTAAGTCTTAAACCTGCTTGAATTAAATGCCTCAGTACCAACATATGGAGGTGGGAACCTCGGTCTTGAAGTAGTTCCAAAAGTAGGCTAAGTAACCGCTGGAATGTCACAGAAAAACATGGTATGTATTAGCATGAAGCAATCAACCAATCAACAATTTTAAACCTGGTCAAGGACGAAAAGGTTAAAATGTGAATAAGATACAGTTGTACTTATCTTGATTGCTACATCCATGTAGCTGTGCTTGTGGTGTGGAATTAATTTCAACCGAGAAGAGGGACCCCCGCCACAAAGGAAAAAGTAGGGTCTACTCGGGAAGCCATCTATACCAAGAAGAGGGACCCCCGCTACTAAAGATTAAGGGGTCTACTTGGTAAGGCTTTCTGTATGCAAAATCTTGGCTGTTCCTAAGTCCGGGTGAAGCAAATAAACAGGCCGTGCCTAGAGGTCGCCAAGCCACACCACTCTCAGTCCACAAACGTCTACGTCCAACTTGCTTCTTGGGAGTTGATCGTAGATGACGCAGCTGAGATCATGAGAAGGAAGTCAGATTCAACCTGTAAGACACAATCAAAACCGCAATTAAGGTAAAGATCACACTCACCATGGAGTCAGGCATCTTAGAGTAATGATTTAGTGTCCGACATCTCTTAGAGGAACCAAGGTCGTCCATCTGACTTATTTCTTCCTTCAATATGTGATCAATCAAATGTGGACCAATAGTATGAATGAGATAGATGATACAGCAATTTGCAGATTTGCTGCGATGATACAAAATGCCGCCCCCCCCCCCCTTTTTTTTTTTTAAAATTTAGTTGACCACGTGCTGGGCATCTATACGCGGCCCAAGCGTGGTCATCCTATCCGACTGGACTGATATCTCTCAGATAGAAATTGGTGAACGTGGAGTTTGCCGTCCAGACAAGACTGGACAATGTCAAGGAGGGGCAGGTTCTTCCATAAATCTCAACAAAAGAAACCAGGCCGGTAAAGCCGAGGGTAATATGGAGTAGTAATAGAAGATAGTAATCTAACTTATCTTTTGAGTGTCTTCCCTTAAAAGGGTAAATCATGGATATGATACAGAATATACTTATTCTTGAGTGCCTCCATCCATGTAGCTGTGCTCGTGGTGTGATATGTAAACTCTACCAAGATGTCAGGATCCTCTACCACTCGGGTTGTTAGGTCTTCTTGGTCTTAGAAGGCGCCAAGCCACGCCATTCTCAATCCACCAACGACTTACGTCCAACTTGTCTTGTGAGATGAGCGTAGGATACACAGCTGAGATCATCCAGAAGAAAGTCAGTTTCAAGCTGAAAGACACAAGCAAAACCGTAGTTAAGGCAAAGATTAAAACTCTCAAAGTGTCAGACCACTTAGAATGATGATTAGAGAGTCCATGGTCGTCTATCCGACTTATTCCTTCCTTCAAAGACGATCATGATGAAGTTTTAAAATTGAAACATACTTGAGACAATTGTTGGCTTGGAGAACCCGGGAATCGATTCCGGTACCTCTCGCCTGCAAAGCGAGCGCTCTACCATTTGAGCTAGCTTCCCTGGAGCAAGATGGCTGCCTTGCTGCAATGGTGACAAATTCTGCCCCCCCACCCCGTCTCTTCTTGAAAGAACTAACCACGTGCTAGGTAGCCCTTAGTGGCCTAAGCGCGGTCACACTATCTGACTGCACTGACATATCACACAGATAGAAATTTGTGAACGTGGAATTTGCAGTCCAGATACAAGAACTGGACAATATCATGAAGGGACAAGTTCCTCCATACAGACCATGTGTAGCGATGGTACGAAACACATTAGAAGAAGTGGAAGCCAGTAGTGGGGGCGTCAATAGTACATCTACCTTCTGGCAATTGATAAGACTATTTTATGGTCTTCTACAACTACGCGGCTTTTTTAAATATCAAGCCTTGCTGACCGGCGAAGGGATATGATAACCGTAGCCGACGAAATCGGTACGAGTAAGATAGTGACGGAAGGCACAAACAGGATCTGGCAGAAGATCGACCCCGAGGCCATGTACAAAGTCTGACAACGCAGGAATGGAGTACGACGTTGAGCGCGCGGACCTGAACGAACAGACTCATTTTTGGCAATAAATTCAGGAATGGGCCGAAAAGAATGCAAGACCAATCCGCTGTCCAGGTCATAGAAGATCTTTCAAGAGCATAAAGATGAGACACTCTGGACGTCAAAGCAAACGCCGCCACAAAGGCCGTGTCATAAGACACAGCTTTATAGACGCGGACTCTAAGGGTTCACAAGATGGTAAATCAGGTCACACAGAACCACACCGATATCCTATTTCGGTAACAGTTGGCGAGTACAACGCGACTGTAATGCGAAGGCGCGAATAAGCGCAGAGATATAATCGTTAAGGCTAAAGTCGGTACCAAAGGTAAGACGTAACACGCTAGCCAGAGCAGATCGATAGCCCTCCATGGTGCTAATATGAAACTCCCTATCCTGGTGAAGGTGAAGGAGGAAGTCAATGCGAGGGAAATAGAATCGGGGACGGTATCACGTCCTCGGCACCAGGACCAATATAGGAACGTAGCAAGTAAGGTCCTACATATAATAAACAACCTTAAGGTTGATGACAGAACCATAAAGTCAAAGTCTAACCATTGGTGTAACGGTCTATACAGGAATAAAGTAGTTGATGGAGAAAGCCGGAAAAACTGTCCAAGTACACCACGAAAACATTGTGTTGTTTAAGCACAATCCTAAGGTAAATGGATCTCAACACAATGTTTGTGTGTTAAAGTCAACATGGTTCATTGTTAAAACAACACTGTGCTGAATTCAATTAAAGGTGACTAGTCCGTCATTCACATTCCCGCCGTCGTCCTCAGAGAATATCCACGTCCATAATCCAAAGACCTATTCCATATAACAGTATTTGACCAAATACTGCTGATTGTAATACAATTTTGATATTCTGAACTCCAGACTGGAAACAACAAGGTCTGGACAGGACTCTCTTCGTAGAGTAACGACGAACCTAAGTAAATCACAATGTGAAAAACCCGAGAAGAATTGATACAAGTGGAAAGATGACGCCAAACGAACGGACTACCCCTCCCGCCGATGACCGACGATGAAGAATCAAAGGGGTGCCGATGAATGGATATAAAATATGCATCTCGCAAATGAAGAAATGACGTGACAAACGGCGTTATGGCGTACCGGAAACGTCTAACCGATGTAATAGAACGACGCACAGGTGTATGAGAGACACATGACGGCGTAATGAACCTGCCGTCAAAGGTGTAATAGGAAAGCGTAATGTGAAAAAATGCGAGAAACGTTGCATATGATAAACAACGTAGTGATTTCCCAATTCACAACAACTTAATGTATATACATGCTCAAACTGGAGCAGGATACAAACTTATAAAAGTACACGACGTAACCGAAGGGCGTTGCAAACAGTAACCCCGAAGTCGAATGTAATAAATTTTCCTTCTTTTTAAACGCAGTAGAGATGAACATATTAAATGTTTGTAGCGTTAATCACCAAATGTAAGCTCAATGAGATAAATGGGATTATGGATCTTTGTGTCAGTGAACATGAAATAATGTGTCAATGAATATGGTTACATTATGACCTCTCCCGATGTAATTTGTCTCCTGTACATGAAATTCAGTACTGGAGTTTTATATGGAGAGAATATTAAACATTTACAAGAATGTTACTATCAATAACCAAAAAGTCACACAATCGACATCCAGAACAAAGATTTTTCCAGGAAACCAAAACAAATCCTTAAAGGATTTTTAAATTCCCGAAGAGAGGGAAAAACATTTAAGGTCTCTCGCCGGCAGGAGGTTATTCAAAAATTTTGAATTTGAAATGACCTAACACGAACCAATTTGTCGAGAAGCGGAAGAACAGTAAGAACATTACTAAAGAGCAGTTTGATGCTCTAGTAGACTGTACTGGTAATACAAACTTGGTAGAAAGAAACCATAGAAGACTTCACGACTTACGTGTCAATAGGCTTAACCTTGGCCGGACCAATAGATTCCCACTCACGCTAGTTAAATTTTAAAATTTCTTCTCATAGGGAAGAAATTAAAATTAGTGCATAAGTCCATCTGAATTATAAGCGTAACACAGTATACAGATGGAACAGCTTGGTGAGAAACAAAACAAATCACATGTATAAAACAAAATTGTGTATCAAAGCATAGCACAGAATCACAATAAACAGTGGGTAATAGAATTACTTACTCACGATAACCAACACGTGATCCCTTTGTTGATCGACACACCCTTCATCACATAAAGAGATCAGCAAAGACGCTCATTAAAATGCAATAACCAGTCGTAGCATTGAAGTCCCGTAACATCCATTTATGCTATTATTATAACATCGTTTACATAGGGTTGAGACGTGGTTACGTACACAAAAACAACAAACACGTAAACATGAGAGGCAGAATAAAACCTCCGTAAGATCTCTCTTGAAGACGGGATATCAAAATCACATAATAATACTTGATATAACAAGCGATTACCTTCTTGGTATGCCACAGAATTGAATGGATGCAGGAGAGAACAATCAAAGTCCGAACAAAACATACAACAACAACATGAAACCTTGACGGACTGCTTATAAAGACTCGGATTTCCCCGGCGGAGAAAACCGAACCTCCCGCGTCAAACGAGGATAGTTCTCACAATCCTGGTAATTTATACAACAATTCAGTGGATAAAATCATGAAACAACGAAACAAAAACTTGTTCGTTTAAAGTACAACACAATAGGCTCCATACTGACCGAACTAAACGGAATGTTGGAAGCTAATAAAAGCCTACCTCAAACACACCGGGTCGTAACTCAAAGTTTGTGTGAAGACGTAATATTGACTACACACTGGCCTAATGCAGGACTGTGTTATTTGTTAAACATGAGATTTCATAAAGACTTTTAGAAGAACATCGTCAGACGATCATTTCAAGAGAATTTAAAATCTCCGCCCCAAGTATTTAGCGACGTACGTCCAAAGACACTAAACACGTGGCCGACTCAAAATCCAACATTCGCCCCCAATAGATCGGGCACGGAATTAAATAAACTATGTCCACGTTGTTTATTAGCTTTCTCTTTTTGGAAGAGATATGTGGTACCGATAGACAGGCGAAATAACCTGTGGAAAGAATTCTTTTGTCTGAAGGAGACAATGGAATGGTCAGGGCAAGACCGACCTGGTCTTTGTTGAGCGTAACAAAGGAAACGGGTTTTGGATCAACCTAGACAATGAAACTCCGGACCGGGTCAAACTGTCTAGCAACCTAGAATTATCTTCGTGTATGATAGTATGGAACACATACCGACGTGAGAGAAACTGGGTCTTGACCAGCTCGGTCAAGATCCTAACAACACTTCACACATTGACCAAAGAAATTTCTAAGACCCGTCTGTCGATCTCCGAAATAGACGGGTCCTCCAAGCATATAAAAGCAAAGCACGACGGCCCTGGGCATAAATCTTCCAAGCCGTCGGAACCCATAATACATATTCCGCGCACGTGGACGCACAAAAACACAAATCTTTACATGAAAAGCAAGCCGTGTGAGCGTCCAAAAGGGAACACATTTTTCCCGCACGTACGACACGGAATAAAAGACGGAACTTCCGACATAATAATACATTAAGTAAGTTCCGAATAATACAACAAACTCAACACTTGATAAAGGATATACCAGCGAGACAACAACAACCAATGTTGTAAAATTGACTCTGAATACTTCCCTAGATGTGCACTGCTCGAGCAAACAGGAGAAAGAGGATTGGAATAAGGCTTACAATGACCTTTATAGTAACCGCGCTGGATTGAATGGGAGAGCTCTCCTAGGGGCAGACAACTCCTAGGGGAGTTGATTTTTTCTTTTAACTTCCGTTTTTCTGCGTTTGATTGTGCATTTAATCGGAGATAAAAGGCATTTAATTCAAGCAGGTTTAAGACTTAGGAAGCAAATAGTGCCTTTGATAATCGAGAGATCCGGGTGCATTTTATGGTGAAATTCACTTAATTTCAACCAAACGAACAAAATTCATTCAAATTATACAAAACTATTTCTATGTTCAGTTGATAATAGCAATCTATCCCCAGAACTCAGCAACTGGGCTAATTTCCGCCAATAGGGAAATAGACGAATGCAAGATTGGTTCCGCCGAAAATTTATCGTGCGCATGATAAGGTAAGAATCTTTATTGTACTGAGCATCCCATTTGGGAGGAGTACAAAACACATAAAAAGTAGAACAAATAAGAAAGTAAACAAACAGGTGCGACGTTTCCGTTTCTGCTCCCAGAAATCCAGCAGGCCAGAGGTCAGTTTTCGCAGCTAAAGTGAGCTCTGGGGCTAGACTGCACATTGTGAAGATGGGGTGATGACTGCAGAGAAATTCTTGCCATTCAGCTTTATAAATAAAGATGTCCACTGGTGGTGAATTAAAATAATTAACTTTTCCAATCATGTCTGTTCTTACACTCGCAATTGTATACTATGGGAACAAAGTGAGGTTGGTGTGCATTTTTGGCTCAATATCGAGTGAAATGTGAAGAACCTTAAGGTTACTGTATCGGGTCCCAGTTGCGTACGTGGACGTATCACAACTTTGCTTAATTACTGGGCAGTGCTTTTTTGTATCCATACAAACTATACATTTTCAGAAAGCCCTTGATTGAAGGAATTAAATTAGATAAATAAATAACTTTCTCGAATTGATTACAAGAATCGATTTATTCAAAGATAAATGATGTCATTTAAAAAAGTATAGTCCTCAAAATCATGCGCTAATAACTCTCAGTTTTCATCAAACAAACTTGCTTTTTTGGAATAATGAACTTTACTGTTCATGCTGTTTGAATAAAAATAGGTTGCCTCAGTTTTTGTAGTTAGGGCCTAGAAGTTACATATATTTTATCGTCGTGCAAAGTTGAAAGATTGAAAAAACCTACAAAATCTTGACCCTTCTCCACTAAATCATAAATAATTCATGAACAGGGGAACTTATAAAATTTGAGGCAACCTTTTGAAGATCTGCATGATTGGAATATTGTGTCCAAACTTTATGTATGTACATGAAATAACAAGAGAGAAATTAGAATGGGAAAAACAATTTTTTGGTGAAAAACTAAACGGAGATAACGGCCAAAAACCAATCCGCACTACTGGACTACGAATGGCTTTTACACTGCACTAATTTTCATAATTTCTTATTCCCCCAACCTGTAGGTTTGACTGTGTGCTCTGGTATAAGCCAAAACAAAAAAACTCGAGATTTTGAAGCTTCGACCCGATACAGTAATCTTAAGGTTCATATATAAAACATAACAAATCACCCCAATCTGTGAACATATTCATGAAAAAACCTTATAAATTGTAATTTTCTTTATATTTTCAATAATTGATGAGATCTGAAATCTATAACAAAAGTTATCAAATTTGATGCATGTTGCTGTGTAAAATTTCAGCTATATATTAAAATATAGCCCAATATTATTATATTCAAAAGAAGAACTCTACATATTTATGTTTACAATGGAGATAATCTACTAGACAAACTATTATGACGGAAAGCTCCAATATCACCCGCTGACATATTTACTCTGGGGCTTTACAGCAGCACTATTTTATGGACAGCTTGTGATGATTTTGATAGGATCACAGAACAGTAAAATTGTATTCTATAAGTTGTCAAGATCAGAGCTCTCACCTGGAACATTGTCATATCACATAGCTTGTTATGTTCAGATCAAGCATATATGGCATACACATTCAAATGTAAACATATTGTCAAGTAGATTTGAGTCTTAGACTGAATATCGGACCACCAATCCTTCTCTGTTCCACTTCTATGAATGGAGATCTGAGATATAGCACTATAGATTGACAAAATCTGATTAAAACTCAGACTTAATAATCGCTCCTCTATCGAACATGTCGCTAATTAAGATCAGGGACAGTCTGTATCTCAAATCTGTCGCGCATGTCAGACTGGGGACCAATCACAATCCAACTTCAACGGGCGAATAGGTGCCCATCCGATTATTTCTGTAGTGAACGAGGCGCAGAAAAATCCAACCCAGGCGGCTGACGAGGTTGCTGCTGTCCCTGAGCAATCACCGAAGATTATTATTTGCTCGGATAGGCACCTATTCGTCCGTTGAAGTTGGACTGCGATTGGTCGCCAGTCTGACATGCGGGACAGATTTAAGATACAGACTGTCCCAAATCTTAATTAGCGACATGTCCGATAGAGGAGCGGTTATTAAGTTTGAGTTTTAATCAGATTGAGACTGACAGTACATGCATATTCACATTGCACATGTGTGAGAGATTAAGTCAGAGCTATGCAAGATGTAGTTTGGAGCACAACTTTGCTATACAATGCGGGTCATCCTATCAATATTTTTGCACTCGTGCACGCCTTCATCACCGGGCCGATTTTAATTGGTTGCAACAGTTGAGGTTTACATATTAATCAACGCTGGCGAGTGCACTTCACTTGATGTATAACACAAATATTGAATGTTCCTGGTCGATTTTCCGGACCCTTATTTGCACGGAACGGAAGAAGGTGGAGTGAGTGAGTGAATGAGTATGATTTAATGACGCTTTCAACTATATTTCAGTCATATTACGACATTGGGTCCTATTACTTTTCACACCCGGGAACCACACGGGTGGGGTCCTACTCCTTTTCACACCCGCGGAAGAAGGTGGAGATATTTTCAGATCTGACAAGCATTATGCTTTCAGAGGTACAGAACACATGTTGTCAAGAAGCATCCTGCTACCTCTTGCGTTTGCTGCCTCGTCCAAAACCTGGTTTGGAATATTTGCTGCCTGAAGGACCAGCTATAGCCGTGTCTGCAGTCATTCTGGCATCATGTTTCTGGTGTAAAAAATCCCACAGCAATCCAGCGTTACTTGAGTTCTGGATAATGGCTGTGATATCTTCCTTGGACAGGGTAGCTAACTCTGCCAGATCCTTCACTTTATTCATTATGAGACGATAATTCTTGGAGTTCACGCCAGGCATTTTCAACAGAAGATCCTGGTGAGAAAATAAATAAAGGAACATTTAGACAAGTGTTTTACTAAACCAATTGTACAACGTGCTTAATCTCTCACTTTTATATGTATGTCATTCATGGCTTCAAGTGGAATGTAAACTAGGACAAATGAAAATGGAAAAGGAATCAATGGAGTGAACCCTAACCCTAGTTAATACACATGTCTCACTTGCAGTAAACATGCAATACATGCGTTAAATGATGCATCATCGAGTAGCATTTGGTTTGATTTGATAACCAAAATGGAAAATGAAATGAAAAACTGACTGAAACACAGCAAGAGCAAATAATCCCTTGTACATGTTGTAAGAAAATCGGAAGGAAACTGACTGAATTGATAACCGAAATAATACGATAACTGAAACACTAAACAAACCTAAACCATACAGCAAACTAATGAAATGCCAATAAAACACAAATCGACTGATAAATGGAATGAAAACTGAACCAATAATGGCAAACTAAACCCAAATTTGCATGAACGGTATGCAAAATATTTCAAGGTTGATGCACCATTCAATGAAATTTCGAACCTATCAATTAGAGAAACTGTCTGTCCACAAAATGCAATTTAATTTGTTTTACATGTTAAACTTAAGATCATGTGTTTTCCAACAGATTTCTTAATTCTTTGAGAAGAATTTTCTGGATTTAAATACAAAATCATTACCGATACGGGGTCGTTGAATAAATAAATTTTAAGGAATACGATGCAAAACAACAAAGTAGAAGTAATAGTATTGCTGAACATTGCCCCTTCAAAAAATATATTTGATATGTGGTAGATTAATTATCACTGAAGGTAATATATGCCCTCGCCTAAGATTGGCTGCAGTTAGTTTTGAAATAGTATTCTGATGGAGAGCCATTACAGGTAAGTGTTCAAAAATTTATGGAGATTGCTGGGGCAGGAAAGACAAGTATGATGGTGGAAATTTGTTGAACAGTTATGACAGTTTGTCTCTCTTGCTTGGAAGCTATTGTAGTGGTAAATATGACATAAACACCTCAATGTTGTGCTGCCTTTCTATCGACTAGACGGTAGCTGTACCCTCAGACCTCTGCTAACAACGATGAAACTTTGCGTATATGACTGTGCCGTGGTCTGCCTTAATCTCTGAGTGGTGGCAATTTTCTTGAAAAGCAATCCCTCCCTACTCCTCATATTACGGGCGTATAAAAATACATTATGAATTAATGATGCTCCATCGATCCCCTCTCCAGCCTGGGATGTGTTACCTGTGGTCCATGACTGTACTTGTCTGATAACTCGGGATCATCTTCCATGGCTGTCACTGTCATGGCATCTGCAGCATTCGGCTGATCCCGACCCACCTACGGGATAAACAACTAAATTGTTATCTCCAATTCACTTAATGTGGGTCCCCACTGCAGACTTAAATCCAGGTGTTTTTCTCCATATTCATTTTAAACATTCTGAATTTAATATAGATTCCAAATATAAAAAAAAAATTGGGGTGTCCTACACCATTTTTTTTATATTTTCAACCACTATGATTAGACCATTAACTTTTATTACCAAATGTTTTAAATCCATGTCTTTTTTTCCATACTCAGTATATATTTTCCAAATTCAATATGGATTACAAATTTCGAATTGAAATTGGAGAATCCGGCACTACATTTTGATTCAATAATGCTGGAAGGCATTAAATTCATGAATTTCACACGTTGTTTCCAAAAAGTTCTGGGGTGACGTCACACAATGTCTCATTGTGATTGCGATGTTGCTTTACGGCGTTACAAAACCATGACGTCCAGAACGCAGTGACAAAGCACCGATGTGCTTCTTGGCTGCGTTGCAACTTGCGCAAATGGTCATTGTGGATACTGGGGAGCCACCCTAATTTGGATCACAGGGCAAACACGCAGGATGACGTCATTTGGGAGAGTTGTCTCCCTTTAACCAAATTGACAGATACTAGCAGTAGGTTTCTTCAAAGAACTTTGAATGAAAATTTTACAATGAATTGTGCCATAGAGAGTTGTCATATAAGAGAAGGACTTGCAGATTTGATAGCCAGAAATTTATTTAGCCACATTTCCAAGCTAGCAATTGACTGACTTTAATGATGAGGGCTAACATGCTCAATGAACTCTGTTATTATGAACTGTGTCATATTAAATTAATCAAGTCCTGATAAAACGTCATAATGAAGGACTTGTAGAGCTGATAGACCAGAAATTTATTAACGCATTTCTCAAACATGCATTGCATTGCCAGTGTATGAGAATGGTACCTTTAATTCCTCAATGAGTTCTGCAGTTGCGTATGGACTCTGACACCAGAGGATGCGCAACTTGGGGAAATGAATAGTCAACAAGGTCAGCCGAGAGGTCACATCTTGTATGGACACCTCACGTGACAGGTCGTACTTCCCCTGAAATATTCATACAACCCGATAAATTCACAAGGATTTGAGTATTGTTGTGTAATTTCGTGAAAATTTTAAGTGTAAGATTCCCCAAAAATCTTATGAGATTTGCTATCAAGAAAGAAGTTGCGAAATTTCAAACAATTTTCCAAATGAAAATTTCAAAACTTTGCTAACTCCTATGTGCTGGTGATCAGGAGTAGGAAATACCTAATAGGTTCGTATGTAGAACCAAACACTCCCGAAAATGAATGGTACATCATGGTTGACTGACTAAGAAACCAACTCTTTTTATCAGCTGATATGATTCCCTTGATTCAATAAATAGAGATGCAATTACCCACCAAGAACCATAGCGGTGATCAATTGGTAGAAAATCATGTTGTTAGAACCTGACCAATAATATATGATTTTACTAAATTTGATTGTTTGTACAAGTTTTAGGACTAGAATGATGACAATTCGACCTCTAATATGGAGGTGAAAAAAATATTGACAATACAAAAATGAAGGCATAACATGTACAAGTATTTGAGAATTGTCAGGTTACTGTCAGTGAAATAAATAATAATCTCATTATTTTGGAATTTACACTGTTAGAAAAAGTTTATCAAGAGATTCAAAGCACCAAATATATACACCAGTGCAAAAGTTAAGCACCACCCTATAACAGTTGTATAGTGTAAGCATGAACAGTTGCGAAAAGCACGATTAGACATGTGTAGCTGAACATCTACTGAATCAACATAAATATGTACACTGTTACACTTAGAAAAAAAACCTACAACATTTGTCATTAATCAGAACTTTATAAGCATGACAAGAAAATGATTGAGAATTGAAAGATTTATGAACGAATTAAGTATGTCAGTTCCAGCTAATCCTTCATGAGAAAATGATGTGGGTGATAGCAAAGTAACAAACATCCTGAGCATTTCCATGCTACAGTACCCTGTCACTATCTGGTGTACTTTCCTCTTACGCGAACATTGTTCTCCTCATCTCCCTAGTATAATCCGTGGCGTGTCCTACTCCTCCTCCTCCTCCACTTTACTCACTGCACAGCGGGTCGCATAGGTGTGGCGCGGTATAGGCTGGGGCGAGAGACCTGGGGTTTTCGCTACCTGAGATTCCATGGGCCAGGCTTTCACTCTACAGTAGAATGGGTCGGCTGCGCATGCGCGATGAGTAGTAGTATAGAAAGGGCACACGATCTCCCTATCCCTATAGGTGTGGCGCGGGATAGGGTGGGCTGAGAGACCTGGGATTTTCGCTACCTGAGATTCCATGGGCGAGGCTTGCACCCTACAGTAGAATGGGTCGACTGCGCATGCGCGATGAGTAGTGTGCGATGAGTAGTATAGAAAGGGCACACGATCTCTCTATCCCTATAAACGAACCCATGGGGGTGAATGAACCCATGGGGGTGAATGAGCCATGGGGTGAAATCCGTGGCGTCGGCTCATGTGGGTTTCACTTCTTACATGTCTTAAGGGTCGGCTCATGTGGGTTTCACTTCTTAATCCGTGGCGTATGAGGGTCGGTTCAGATCCCCTGGGGTGGGGACATGCCCCTGAGGGCAGTGGGTGGGTTCAAAGAAAGCTCGTACTGGTAATCAACCACCTGATCTGTACTTTGGAATATGGTTCCATTGCTCATGGAGTGCTTGGGTCAATTCTTGTCTTGTCTGTATTGTGGGGGGTCCTAGCTGTCACTCTTGAGACCCAATATGTCCCACAAGTGCTCAAGAGGATCCAGGTCAGGGCTTTGAGATGGCCATGGCAAAATAGGGTGGGGTTTAACTTTTGCACAGGAGTATATATGTGCAAGAAGGTAACCTGAGCAATGATGGACATCTACAATAATGACACGTGAGATTTGGGTCAGAATAAACAGCGTTTTCTCACTTGTAGTGAGAATGACTTTGTTGGATCAAACTCGATCTGCAGGATCGGTCGTTTATAGTACCGGCACATGGACATACACTGGTTGTACAGTCGACCATTGTTGAGTGAGCCAATCAAATCACTGATGCTTTTCCGCTCTAGGCACATGTCTGGTGTGATGATATAGTCACCAACCTGAAGTTAAATAAAAATAACAAATATCTTCAACAAGCATTCTGAGAACTCCAACATCTCACCTTGCGAGATGTCCCGCTGAAGCTGCAGCAGTATTGAAAACATATATGTAAAGCAAACATTTCATGTACAAGGGTACATGTAATTTTTTGCTTAACAAAAACCTTATCGATGAAAACTTATAAAGTCTAAACTGCAATAATTTGGACAAAAATTATCTATTTCATGTCATATTTCTTAAATAGCACATGCACATCCTTGAATAACATTAAACATGTGTAGCAAGTTTCAAACTCATCCAAGGATAGCTGACAGCTTCAGCAAACTTTTCATGTACAGATGTACATGTATGTACATTATCACTGGCAAATTACTGAGACAAAACCTTCAAAATTTGAACAAAAATTAGTATTTCATCTCATAAATAGCACAGGCACATCCTCTAATCATATAACATATGTGTACCAAGTTTCATAATCATCCAATCAAATCCGACAAATTCAGACAACTTTTCAGTACATTTTTGTCTAACAAAAAAGTCCAAAACCTCATAATTTGGACACATATTAATATTTCATCATATAAATAGCACAGATGCATCCTCCAATCACAAGAAACATGTATCAAGTATCATACTCATCCACTGACAGCTGACAACTGCAGCAAACTTTCTATGTAAGTAGGAGGCCTACAATTTTGCTAAACAAAAAACTCAATCAATTGCCATAATTTGGACAAAAATGCAGGAAAGAAGCAATCAGAGATTGCTTAATTGTATGCCCCCCATTCCGCTTTAGTCCGACACAGTCCCACCATTGTTCTGTTCTGTATTGGTCGGTGGAGGCCTAATTTGGATAATTATAAAAATTCTGTCCATACAATAGGTTTGGTAAGAAATCTAGTAGGACAGATCGTAACATGCCATCTGCCCCACCTCTTAAATATGAAGTCACTAACCTCGAGCGTAACAGGTTCTATCTCTATACCTCTTCGGTGAATGAGGGAAGGAAGTTCACTGCGGAATTCCCGCATGTCCACAATGACCTGTTAAAATAAAGACATTGATTACAAGAACATGAAACTCATACTCAAACTCAAAATGTATGATCCTGGGTTCAAATCCGTGGCAAAAATGTACTGAATTCGGACCAGTGTGCATTTCTCCTCATTTAAAAACTTAAAGATGTAATCAGCCTCAAAATCGATGGATTTTGTAAACTCTCCCCCAGGGGTTTTTCTGCAGCGAAGTTTGCTAAAGCATCATGGGTATCATATTTGATCATAGTGGAATTGAAACATACCACGAATGCAAGAATATCTTGTCAGAGAAATTTGAAATTCTGTCGGTTTCGATGGATTTTCTGTGAATGTATGTTGTACGCGAAAATGAAAATGACGTCACTGCATGACGTTTGAGTGACGTAGCAACGCTCACGATTTTGAATGCTGAACAGCTGCAGCCATGGGATAACGTCATGGCTCATGCTTGAGGTTCGATAAAGTAGCAGAGCATACATAGGCAGAATGCATCACACATGTATATACGCTTGTGGACAGGACTGTCGAAAAATAAACGGCATGCCATGCTGTTTATTTTTGAAGAGCAATTCCTTCCATTTTCTCGCGAATGGTAGACACAAGTTTAGATTTACATGTATGTGGTCAAATGCGTTTTATTTTGTACGGTACCTGTCGTAACATATGTCACTTTCGCTGAGTTTAAGAGACATCCATTTCAGTCTAGATTTGAGGCTGATTACATCTTTAATTTAGCGTACTGGTTTCATGATTATGAGCAACAGGAAAGTTTTGTCATCGCTACCCAGGCAGTCCGGCCCTACCATAGATCACGTGAGACAGCTATTTGTCCCTTCATACATGGGGAGTTCCACTGTTTTCACCATCTCAAAAGGAATCTGGATTCCATTCGCATTCTCACATAATCATTCTCAATAAACCAACAGATTCTCGTAAATGTTGAGCAAACTGTATAGAAATAATAACTTTGAGTTTGGTGGAATCTCATAAACTGGAAGGAATCACGGAAATCTGTGTGAATTGGTATAATATTTGATGAAAAGCAAGACATCGTAAAGAAATCTGTTGATGAGCTGTATTTGTTCGCGGTCAAAAAATATGTGGATTTTGTAAAAAAAAAAATGTGTATCTCACTCTCTGCTGCTTCGTTTTCTCAAGTCCACCTTTGCGTGTGTTGACAGTCGCGTTAGCTGGAGTTGTATCCCTTGAGAGATTTGGGTCATCCTCCATTTTGCCATCACGTTCTTCTGGTATAACCATTGTCTGAAAATTTCGCAAACTTCCCTTCATTAATTTTCATTATATGACAAGACAATTGTTGACTGACAGGCTGATGTTTATGGCGATAGCAGCAGCTGTATTAAGAGCCAAGGAGTGAAACTGACAATCACATATCTCTTTAACAGCAATTTTGATTTTCCAGTTCGGCTTCCCTTGAAGGAAAATGCATATTAAACCTTGGGGGTCCTTATTTCTCCCTGTACATGCAGGTACATGAAATATGTGTTAAAACTCATCGCATATTCAAGACTGTCAGACGCAAGCTGAATTTGGCCTTCCCGGTATCAATCTCAGACAATGTGTGTAGTGAGGTATGAACTGTGAGACTCTTAAGCTTCACCTGTAAATTTCTGATTTTTGTCTGGATCGCCACCGCGTAGCGGTGTCGACCAGACTATGCTGCCACTCACGAAATTTATGCAAATGTGTACGTGCACTATAATGCGGTGACCCTGGGTTAACCTGTATCACTCCGCCAGTGATTTTCACTGTGTTGAGTCTTATATCAGGGTATTAACCAGAAAATGAAGAAAAAAACAGTCGTAATCGTTTCATGTGAACTAGAAATAAAACGAAATCTGAATTTGAGTGTATTTCATATTCATTTCTTCGCCCAGGGATTGCTTAAATCCGTGGACTATTTTTTTGTTCTTTGGTTCCGGGCGATCGGCTCAAACCCGGTTCTCAGCGCCCACCAGGCGATAACTCATGCCAGCACTGTGCTGTCACCGTAGACTGTTGTAAATGTAAATTGATGACCTGGTAATATGGTAAGCTGCCCACCTCGTGTTTGCAGGCTGTGCGCTTTTTGCATCTGTCTGAGTTTGCGGTAAGTCAGATTACTTATAATATATATGTCTGGTGTTTATAGTTCGTAATTTGTTTGTTGACAACGATAGCGTTGGAGAGACAATTTGTGCGAAAATCCCTGTTAATGTTGCTGTACGATCATACGTTGCAAATCTTGTTCCTTGGTCCGACTGTCGCACTTGACAGGTTCAGGTTCTGGGATTATGAAGACACCAGTTTTCAACACTCGTACGTTCTTTCCCGTGAAGTCGGCGTTCGTTACTATTTTAATGTGTACGCATACTGCATGGAATATATTTCCAGAGGAGATATGTGTCGAAGCAACAACAATAGTATTTACATTTTTCTCGTCTTGTGAACTTGACCGGATCCTGTCCACTGCAAATTTATGTATTATGTACTCTGCTCTCCGAATATAATTTAGTTTCAAAAAGTTTGAACAACAGCAAAACTTTTCGAAAGTGGAAACAACAGAATTTGTCAGGTACCGCTTTCGAAAAGTTTTGTTGTTGGTGGTGTTCAAACTTTTTCAAACTAAATTATATACGCAATGATCGTACAGCAACAACAACAGGAATTTTCGCACGTTGTCAACAAACAAATTTACTATAAACACCATGCAGGCATATATAAGTAATGGGGACTTAACAAACTCATGCAGCTCTTGCAAATATCTGTGCTACACAAATAAAAACACATTAATAAAACTATCCAGTCTCCTCGCATATTTGTCGCTTTGTCACAATAAAATTGCATGAATTATGAAAATCTGCTCGCAAAAACTGGTAGAAGACATTGACGCAGACGATCCACTTTTAACCATATTACTGTAGATAGTTTCTTGCTACCATGAAGACCTAGCATATTTCTAAATGAACCGCCTTCACAAATTCACTTCCTTGAAGACTAAACTGTGTTCCAGTTGTGATTTCCCAAACAGACTCGTCCACAAATTGGAGAAAATCTCCACATTTATCCATACATCTGCTATCGACTGAAACATGCCAGCCGAAACGTTTTGAAACTTTAAATCCATTATTGGCGATCCAGACATCAGTACTTTGAGTACTTTCATTATTTCTCCCCATGCTACAATGAAGAGACATCTAATCTAATCACTGTTAACTGGTATAAATTTGACCAAAGAAAGCATAAAATTACTCTACTGTTTAAAGAAAGGGACCATCCTTATGACTATTTTGGCATCTTTTAAAATTAAGTTTAAATTTGTCAAGATATCAATAATTGGGTATATTGCTCCAACAATTGCTCCATGTTTGAGCATAGGGAGAAAAGAAAATCAACTACGGTAATTCCTCTAATAAATCGATCACCCTATCGGTATTCGATCACCCCCGAGTTTTGCAGAAAAATACGATCGGAAGTTGTAATAATTCAATCACCCCCGATTTTCAGAAGATCCCGTTTGTAATAATTCGATCACCCGCCAAATGTGCCTACCGTTGACGCGTATCATTGACACTGGAAAAATACAGTGCGAGACATGATAGAAACATATATACAGCATCATTACCAAGACGTATGGCGGGCGGAACAACTTTAGACCTAAAAAAAGGACTTATTAATTAACAGGACCAAAAATAATTAAGTGGTTTTCATGATAAAATAAGACGAATGCACATCCGGATGACGGAGAAAAGTCTGTTGTTTACCTCACAGGCCTCCTGCTGAAGTTGGTCAAACAGAGATCGCGTTTGATAACAGTGTTATTCAGCTCATGCTCGAGTATTACAAACTCCAATTAGCTGCATTGTATTGAATCACACCTTGCATGAATATAATTTAAAACAGCTCGCTTGTATGCCGATTAGGTTTCACAAATACTGGTATTGAAAACTGGTCACTTGCTGATTCATTCCACAAAATGCCATTGTTTGCCCGGCTTTGTTTGGATAATTCCGCAGATTAAACAACATATCTGATTATTCTGCCTCAGTCTACCTTAGGATCACAATCTTGATTGATTGCTGAACCGGGGATGTTCATGCGATATGATTTACACCTTCGATGATAAACTTCATTCACTAAGTACACGATATACCAAAACGGTGATCTATGTCCCGCTGGGCTTTGTACATCTGTACTTTTAGACTCGACGAGCCAGGTTATCAGCGACTTTGACTTTTCAGAAGTTCCCATTTGAACCCCTTTTCGCTGGCAATTTCCCATGCAGTTGGTGAAGCCAAGCAAAGATAAACCCCTTCTTCACCCCAGACGAGCGACTTACCCATTAATATGTAAATAGGGTCTGAATTACCAGTGATTTTCTGAGACGGCTGGCAATATTACTATAAAGGTGAAGCTAACATCCCTATTATTCTGACTTGGAAGTGTCCAGTTTGTGTTGTCTGGCACAAGGCCAAAACTCAAGTTGAGAGTTCCAGCCAAGTGAGAAGAAAAGGTTCTTTGATCTTGGATTGAGACCGTGACATTTAAGACTACACGAAAGCACATTCCAGGCATGTCCATTATTATTCAAATTACCCAGAGCTAGGGTTAGCCCAAATTGTTTACAATATGCCAAACAAGGCAGTGTGGGGCCAGGTTTGAATGTACAACCCTTAATTGACAGGCTGGCTTGTCTCATTTCAAAGCTGTGATGAATTTTGTTGATAATGGCCCAGTCTAAACTCTTGTATACAAATTGAGGAGCCCCAATATTCTGAATGGTTTTCACATTATTGTCAGAAGGCTATATTCACTGCAATGAATTAATGAAGTGACGTCTAAAAGAAAATAACATTTGTGTGCGTGTGTGTTCATTTCATTTCCCTGCATCACATTGTTGCTGAAATGAAACAAAGCAATACATTTGTCCCGTTCACACAACCTATTATCACAGCGGGGATCAACTGGGATGAACAAATTTCAACAGAGACTGTGTCCACAAAGAGGCTCAATGGGGGATATTCAGAGGGGGACCAGCATCCATGTCTATTGACGTAGCTTAAATGAAATACTCAACGACTCCCTTTTTGCAGTCAAAACGTATGGGAGAGATCTTGCAAATCTGAAGAAATGAAATAATGGCTCCCTCGACATAGGAGTTGCCCACAAAGTACTACAACGCGGAAGCCCTCATAGGGACAAGTAGAGGAATACTTTTAATATTTATCCTTCCATATCATCTGTTTATTAAAGAAAATGACAGACATCGGAAATACGACTTAAATTGCCGTTAAATTATGTTCTAATGATCTGGGACGATATTCGTCCCAGAAATGATCCAGTAGGTGTATGGCAAGTAGACGGGCATTTTCGCATCCAACCTCCTGCTAATGAGAACCCAGTTAGTGAATTATGATCATAGTTCTATCATTTGGAGAATTCGCAATAACGAAAACTGAACCTTTAGTGTTTTATTTCTGTGTCAATGCATATCGTTATTCACGATTTTGTTATGCAGAGCAAAGTTCGTTGATTACAAGTGTATCATGCTACAAATTATAACCAAGTAGCATTCTCTCAAATAATATTCACCGTATTGACCAATTAAGGGAATAGGTCAAGGTGTTTTATTTGATATACAACGAAGGAAACTTAACAAGCATTCCATAAAGTGTCGTGTGTAGAAAACCGTGGGATCAACGTGTATATTTCCCCCCGACGCGATCAAGTTAGGATAAAATTATGAGTCCCATGTGTATACAATTTCCGCCATGCTGAGAAAAAAACTCAAAAAACTTTTGCGGCTACCGGTATGACAAAACTACTATTCTGAACCGAATATTGCATCTCCGATATTTTGTGAAAAGTATTGTATGATTTGATGGCATGTAGTAAAGTTTTGCGTCGATACACCACACGTCTTCTGTATTTTACTTAGAACACGTTTCCATTCATGACCGAGATGACCTAAATCGAGGACGCACGTAGGCCTAACATGAAGAGGCAGTCTGACAACATGCGTGAGTATAGTGTAACTCGTGAACTGACGATTTATCGATAAAAGCGTTGTTTTACATATCCGATCATAAGTTTCCGAAAAATCGTGGGTGCAGGCCAATCAAAAGACAATTATCCAGCTATCATAATGATATTTACTATAATTTATCTTTTGGAGCCGCGTTTGGAAGCAACAGTGGGTTACGGCAACAACAACAACATCATACAAATTACTAAAACTTACAATTCGATCACCCGCATTTTTCGGGATTTGTCACTTTCAATGATTTGCAATAAATCGATCACCCCTCTTTTTTATCACCTGAAATATCACTTCCGGTGATCGAATTATTAGGGGAATTACCGTATCTGGAAATTTACAGGTGAAGCTCAGGGCGAGTCAGGCCTCACTGCGCGTTTTGTTCAAGACTGATATCGGGAAGCCTTGATTGGCAGCCTTAAGCTTAGCTTGCTACATTTTATTTCTAGTTGAAATGGAAAGCATGTGCAATATGTCCACTACAAAACAGGGGATAGCAAAAACTCACAGCTTTTTCTTTAATTAGGTATTCGAAGGCCTCCTTCTCTTTCCGCAGTGTGGTCAGATATCTTTGTTCTTCTGTGGAGCCAGTATACATGAGGAAATACACTCGTAGGGGATCACCAGGTCGGGTGCACTTATACAGCTACAACCAAATTGTTATTACAGTTGATGCATCTAATAATTCAACCCCCCTATGAAAATTCAATCACTCCCAATTTTTGGGACAAAATTCAATCAGTGTTTCTAATAAATTTGACCGCCCTCTAAAATCTTTGAAATAACAAAGAAATAATCGATTACATGCATGATTTTTAACCATTATGTCAATTTCCTGTTATAAAAAAATTGATCCCCCCAGATTTTATGGTGGGAGATTTCACTTCCTGTGATTGAATTATTAGACATGTGTTAGAAGGATTACTGTAAAATATCAAAATATGTGAACTGCATGCTTTTACAGTCAATCTTAAATGTATTTATGAGGCAGGAGCTCAATAGTCTGTCTGGGTGCAACAGTGAGTCTAGATGTGAGGGTTAACAGTGAGTCTAGATGTGAGGGTTAACAGTGAGTCTAGATGTGAGGGTTAACAGTGAGTCTAGATGTGAGGGTTAACAGTGAGTCTAGATGTGAGGGTTAACAGTGAGTCTAGATGTGAGGGTTAACAGTGAGTCTAGATGTGAGGGTTAACAGTAAGTCTAGATGTGAGGGTTAACAGTGAGTCTAGATGTGAGGGTTAACAGTGAGTCTAGATGTGAGGGTTAACAGTGAGTCTAGATGTGAGGGTTTTCAATGATATAAAGGCATAGACAATAGGAACTTACATGCAAGATCAAGTGCTTATACCATGTCTAAGTTGGGGCGATATGCAAGAGTTCCCACACTTCTTGAGAAATGTTTTTCCATGACTTTAAAGCATTTTTCAAGAATTAAATACACAGAGATTTCTTGCACTCTCAATATCCGAATGCTCACAAACAGAATGCAGTAACATAACCAACAACATAATAAAAGGATTTCTTGCTTTATCAAGGCTAAAATTGAAGGACTTTTCAGGACTGACAGACCAAAATTGAAAATTTCAAGGCCTGGAAATTAGTAATATGAATTTCAAAGACTTTCTAGGTATTCAAGCACCCATGGAAACTTTGCATGTACATATTTGTGTACTGTGCTCTTCTGCCACTGAAGTTATCTTCCTCACCCAGCATCAGCATTATGAGAGACAAGTGAAAAAAGGGTTCTACTTTTTCATGGTTTAGAGAAGTATTGAAATAAATAGTTCCGATGGGTGTAATGCACATATCACTCGGTATACCTCGAGCTGTCTGACGAACTGCATGTCTGCATCATAAAGAATCACATATCTTGGCTGTATTTCCTGTAAGGTTCGCATCAGTCCATGCTGATCGGAGCAGCCGTGTAATGGATGGATGATGGTAGTTGGCGAGGACAATATTCCATAATAGGCATCTTGCGACGTCAGATGGAATTCTTCTGTAGACTCGCCCTTTTGAGAGGATAAAAAGAAATCTGAAAATTCCTCATCTAAATTTCTGGGTTAAGATATGTCGCTTGCATGCAATCATGGTTGCTAGGCAAACCCCTAGGGTTGGCTTAATTTGGAAAATAAAAATCATGTATCTTATCTACATTACGTGAATAATCGTGATGTTCCTTCTCACAAAGTAATTAGGTCATTCAGCTTTAATAATTTTCTTTTTTTCTTGTACTTTTCTGAGCAGTGCCCAAAGATTAACACAGCCATACCTGAAGTGGAAGTTTATTCCCTTTTTCACATTTTTTTCAGCACATGACAGCATTTTCAGACACCCAACTCTAACCGGCACCACTTTGAGTGTGATAAATTTGGTCAAGGGAGATTTCAAAATAACCAACACAATTTTTTTCTAGGTCTAGGTATTGTTTTGCGACATGAAAAATGCACCAGCAATCAGTTTAAGAAATTGCAGGATTCGGGAACATTGTTGAACTTGGGAACAGTAGACTGACCTTGTTTATGAATTCATAAACTCTGGGCCACTTTTTTAAAATGGGACTTTTTCTCAAGAAATGGTATATTTCTATCAATAGGTGATAACTTTCATTCTCTTGGATTCCATCTTGTGATTTCATAATTTCTACGAGTCTTGTGGAAAGTGAGAAAATGTGTCTTTGTCCTATTCCCTCCATAATGAACGTGTTAACGAACTCGGGAAACTTTTAAACTCAAAATACAATTGGCACTTCTTTTCAATTTATATATTTTTCTATCAATAGGTAACAACATTTGTTTTCTTGAATTCCATGCTGTGATTTTCAATATTCTACCCATCATTTAAGCGAGTCCTATATCCTCTATGTTATAAGCGACATGCCTAATTTGAGGAACGTTGCTGAATTCAGTAATGTTTGTTGTTCCTGAATTCGGAAACAGTTCCCGAATTTGACAGTGGGAATTCTGCAATTACCTTGAACTGAGATAATTGAAAATTATTTACATGACAAGGGCTTGATCTTATTCAATCTGACATTGATGACCATGGCTTCGTTTGCTTCACAAAAACAGGTTAGATTTCACCAAGTTCATGGGGTGCATACTGGTGAGCTACAGTGAGTGAGTGAGTGAATATGATTTAACATCGCTTTCAACTATATTTCAGTCATATCACGACGTTGGGTCCTATTCCTTTTCACACCCGGGAACCCCACAGGTGCCTCAGTTAGTCGCCTCTTACGACAAGCTCTCTGAGGAGCTGACGCTTACTCTTACCATGACCCGCGGTGTGCACAACGACATCCCAGGTCAATCCCCGGAAGCTACATTATCTCATTCTCCCACGATTTTAGTGTAAATGTGGTGCTTTTGCAAGTTTATGTCATCTTGAAGATAATCTTTTAAATTATAGGATTTATACCCTGTTTCTTGCTTTACGACTTTAATTTTAACAATTTCAATGTTATTAGCGTGATGTTATGGCATAGCGCCACAAGCATGTCGGAACTTGTGACATTATCATGGGACTATTTACACTGTCACAATGCAACATTGTTGCAAATCTGTTCAATTCTCTGCATTTCCGCGACGTACAACAGACTATGCAGGACATGCGAACTATGACATCATCGAAATCCCAAGTCAACTCAAGGAGCCCCACGGGAAATGAACGAAATACAGATTCACATCTCTGATAGTTATATTCTAGAATAATACGATATACTAAGTGTAGGATATCACACCTTCTCACCATCTGACCTTTGACCTGGTTTGTCCATCATTTGGGTCAAGGTCAGTTCAGTTGTGTCTTTGACCTCAGGGTTGGCAGACTTTTTCTTAGCTTTTCCTTTCTTTGCAGGGCCTTTTGCGTCCAACTGAAGAGAGCAAAGGGAAGACAATTAATCTTTCATTCATACATGCAACAAAAGTTAAACATGCCAAGGCCAAAAAAGACCATTCGAAAGTGGTGGATATATTTTTGGCAATTTTTTTTTAAGATTGTATAGAACAGTGGTATACATCATTTAAACCCAAAACAGTCTTTTTTCAACACTATTTCAACAGCTATTAATAGCCTTTATGACATCACATTAAAGGTCTAATTCAAGGTTGGTAACTCTTGCCTTGTTCAAGGGAGATCACTTTGCCGAAAATTTTGCGAAGAAAGTTTTGACTCGCATGGTTCAGAATGAAGCTTGCAATGACCAGAAACAAAACTTATTTATTTTTGGGGCCTAATGATCAATCTACCAGTTTGAATGAACCAAAAACGCCTTGCATGTTGAGAACTAGGTGCAGGTGTGGGGTAAAAAGGTGTCTTCAGTTCATGGTTCAGTCCCATCGCTCGATTCAATTGTGATCATTATATGCAGATGTGCTACGAAATTGGAAAGCTTTGTTATAATACTTAGAGATAAGCTTACAGTGCAAACACCATTATTATGGTTATTTCTGCCGTATACTGTATCTAATACACAATCAAAATCTTAAAATGTAGTTTGTGGAAGTTTACCTTTTCGGAGAGTTCTTGAAGACCATTTTTGAGGGCGACATATTTGTTGTACAGCCGCACAAGGATAGTATGACCTCCCTCACAAAGGTACTGAAATATCAACAACAACTGTATTGGCATAGCTCTGATATTACACAGTCTAATCGCACTATGACGCTGTTCACAAAATAATGATATTTTGACCAGTGGTGAAGTCACATAGTGTAGTGATCTCTGTTAATTCATTTAATACAGTCCATTAATATGTTTAACAACTTTCATGCCTTCAAGTGCATGTGGTACATTCATAAGACTTACATAAACATGATAATTTAACCTACATGTGTAAATAAATGTATTATGTATCAGCTTATATCCTTGTATCTCCAGATTTTCTCTTCAATTATATATAATTTTCCTGGAAAGCCAGACATTAAGATTGATTGAGGAGGTATAACTTGAGGCCACACTCAGTTTGAAGAGCTGCACTCATTCTTGTTTACTGTGCAAATTGAACCTAACCTAATGGAATAATGTTTTTTACCCCCTGGTCAACTTTTTGTGACATTTCCTTGCACGAACATTCTGTGGTCAACGCACACAACAACTTATAACTTCTGGCAGTTATTGCTAGGTGTATAGTTCATAACTTGGCCAGGTTACAACTTTTCATAATTTCTGTAAGTTGGTCCCCGACTGTTTAGGACAATATGTCTCATAGGTAGGTTAAAAAATGTCCTCGGTAGGTTGTTATATAGGAGTCAGACATTCTTTCCTTTTACACTAACATGCATAGTAACCATGGCAACAGAAGACTGTATCCAAGTACCAGCACAGTGTCTGTAACCTAGACAACATTCTCTTCAGCGAAAAAACTATCATGGCCTTGCATTTTGACATGACAGATTTCGTATCTTTTATACTTAAATCAGCGCTATAAAATGGAAGGTCTGAAGAGTGAGGATACGGCGATACATACCAAACATTTCTAGTGGATGCCCATCTTATCAATACTCTGGGCCAGATGAAAAAACTGATAATTAAGGATCACAACGATTACTGGTGATTTTTCAGGTGTCTTTTCTCAGTGGACACCGTGTGAATGTAACTCACGTCTTTAAGCTGGGTAGCTGTTCTGTCATCTTCAGCAGCTATAAGTACCCTCCCCGGGGTCTCTGTAGGGCCCAGTTTACGATTATCCTCCTCAATTTCGGCCAGTACTTCAGACAGAGCCTCCCATTTTGGACATTCTTCTAACACAGGAGCTGTCAATGAGATATGAGAAAGCTACAAGATGAGTTTATGTGGACATACTACAGCAGGAAGTGTGACATGTGCACTGAAACTATCCATACACATGTAGTCTCATTAACTCTATCTTGGGGGTGTATTACACCCGGTGGGGGGGGGGGTGGGGCTGATTATCCCCCCTTTTTAAAATAATTATAATAGGCAAAAATGGCATAATTTGGTCAACTACAAAGTCACAACGTTTCATCTCTCAATTTTCCCCCACTTCAGAGCATGGGAGACAATTTCACTTGTGTGAATCAAACACACATTTAGACATGAAGGACCACATGGATCAAAAAGGTTTTCCAGCAGTGAAGATATGATGCCACCACACATCAGCCAGGCTAAATGGCGTTTTGGTCAAAGGGGTCCTTCATGTCTAAATGTAGGTACATGTATTATGACTCGATTTAGACCCATTTTCCGCGAAATAGCACATGCTGCAGATTTAAATTTCATGTCATAACTATAATCATAGCACAATTGGGCTAGAACTTGTACATATTGTGTACCTATATTTGCTCTATTTTTATTTTTTATTTTTAGAACATTTTTTTTTTAATTTCAACCACACCACATACAGACCAAAATCCCACCTTGTCGAACCATCTACTTTCAACCCTTCACCACCGAATGCCTCAGGATAAAAATTTCACAAACACGTTGCATGGTTTTTCTGAAGTTTCACTGCCACATCACAAATAATGATCAAACCTGCTTCAAACATATATATTTTATAATGTACCTTTAATTTTTTGTTCTTTTGGCACTGTTGGTTGTGCATCCGTTTTGGCTTTTTTTAAAACCTCCGCTGCACCATATATTCTCTCTTTGGAATGCTGATGGAACAACAGTAACAGGTTAGTTTACCCATACAGAACAATATTTTCCTGCATTTGGATGATTTATGGTGAAATTCTCGCAACAAACCCACATGTTGTTACATAATCTCATGAAGTCAGAACAAAGAAATACACATAAGCTTATCTGCAACAACAACAAGTGTAAAACATGTACCAGGAAAAGGAAACCACTGTAACTGTTAACAGAGAGGAAAGTATTACAGAGAGCAGAGTCGAAAACTTACAAAAATTATGTAGCTTAATATTATGGTAAGCAAAATGGTAGTACATGTTCTTCAAATTGAACGATCAGAAATCTGATGTGTATCTTACCACAAATAAACTATCTGCAGCGTCGAGAAAGAGCCAGCCTGGGTTCTGACCAAATGTCTTCTCACTGGATCTACAGCAAATGAAAAAACAAACATGTGCTGCTCAATACACATCTCATCACTCTTTGTGGGAAATACAAAAATTAATCTCTTTGTATGCGTGTGTGTATGGCTGAGCTATCCAGTGCTCACTCAAAATGGTTATGATATACATGTACAGCCTAATAATGGGAGGTTTGCACAATAGGGCCAAAAGATCAACCAGACGTACACATTCTGACATTTGATTGGTTAACTGGGCGGAAATGGACAAATAGGAAGTGACAATCACAGAATCTGGTTAGATTGTTCATATTGTGCAAGTCTCCCATTTAATCACTCTTAAAAGAGGAGAAGATTGCTCAACATCATTTTTCTTCCGGAATTTGCACTATAAATGCTAATCCATTTGATATGATAACATATGAGGCTCTATGGGCTGTGACGTTGTTCTTGTTTCATGCGACGTAACAGAGGTGAAGTCAAGGACAGCATCACACGTTCTTCGCCACAACGCTAATGTTACTGCTACTCAACCTCGGACGTCATCCTGCTTCATCTCCGACATAATTTCGCCTCAATTCCGATGTAATTTCACCTCAATTCTGACATATCTAATGACGGTGCCCTACAGTTCATTAGTGCAAAATAACCACTCTATTTCACACACTACATTTAAATAGATCACTTCCTACTCTAAAATATCTAATAAATATGAGCACCTCCTACATGCAATTAGAGGAACTACATTACATAAGGTTCAGTTTTCGTATCATTTCATGAATTCCACATTTTATTGAATGAATTTGATCAATCCGATATATCTGGATGGAAAAATAAACTTTCTCGGTCAAGATTCAATTATTGGACAGTACCATCAAACCAATGTTCGGAATGTTGTCCGGAGAAAATTAGGTCAATCAGGTCTCCCACACACACACTATTCCCGTTTCGCCATTCTTGAATATATTCAGCTAATAAATGAGAGAATGTACCTGATAGAGTTGACGAGGCTGTAGAAGGTGACACAGTCATACTGAGTGAGGTGTCTGTGAATAAAAGAACAGAATATAAATCAAGTTATCTAAATCATGATCTTACAAAATAACAAACGGACAGCCGGAAAGAGAACTCGCTATCATGACATATGAGAAATATAAAATGATTGCGTCATCGTAGCCCAGGGTCCCACCCTTCTTGAAAAATAATTTTTCAGGACTTTCAAGGAATAAAGAACCTTCTTTCCAGAACTTGGCAAGCACCTTTCAGGACCCTTACATACACAGATATTTCTTGCATTCTCAAAATCTAATACATTGGGAGAAAAAAAAAACAATCTGTGGAAACACCATAAATGTGTGAAGGAAAATCATCATTTCAGGCAAAGTCAATAAAGTTCATGTGATTTGAGCCCAAGAAAAATGCTAAAAGGTACACACCCCTATGGCTTTCCCCGTATCAAAATTTAATCATCCTCAATTTTAAATCGGCTTTGCTAATAGAGGACCTGGCACGGTTTTGTTGGACAATGGTCCTTATGAGATGTGGTTTGGAGTGCCAAAATGATATATGATGTAGTATGAAAGAAATTTTTCAGCTACCTATTATATATTATCTTGCTGTATGCTCTGACTGATTAACCTCCATATGCCATGGGTCATAAGGTACATGTATTTGAATTACAGCATGTTGAAATAGTGGTTTTGTGCAAACTCCGTCATTCTTGAGGTGAAAACAGCACCCTTTTCTCTCCGAAAAAACATATGAAGCCAGTTCAGACATGTCAGAACCAAGAGGAACTTTACACCGAAATACTGGTTGTGTCAATAGTTAATTGTTGCCCAAAAATGAATGGGGTTCTGAACCGTCTTCATATGGTTACAGAAAGGAAAACATGCACTTTTCACCTCCAAACAGACAGCTTTGCAAAAATCCACTACTTCAAGATGCTTTTATTCAAAAACCCCAAGACCCAGGGCATGGAAATTCTAGACCATACGCCAAGATAAAATACGTCAAACTACTGAAAATTTCTTGCATGTGTGATATTTCATTTTGGCACTTCAAATGCACCTCATGGGAGCCAAAATATCACTAAACCATGCCGGTCCTTCATTGAGATAATGAAGAAATAGTGGATTATTTGCATGATTTTGAACTTTTTTTTGTCAACTTTCTAAATTTGATCACCCCCTGACTTTAGAGTGTAAAATTTCACTCGCTGTAGTTTAATTAATAGAGGGATTACCGTACATGTTGTATACCATTTTCACCAGAGAAATTTATTGTTGACCTCAAAGCTGGTTGGACGTGACATCTAATGTACATTAAATATGTCCATGATCAGAGGATATTAACTCCAATCTTAATAAATTAATATCCTATCAATGCTCCCTAATCGTACATGTCGCTATATAGCATCTTACGTATTTCAATTGAATTTGGAGTTCTGCGCGCCCATACCATGGATATTTAATAGCATTATGACATCATGGTCGCGTCTGGACTCATCCATTTGCAGTCGGGGAGGGGAGATAGATTCACTGTGTCCATTTACCTAAGTGTTTACACCAAAGATCAGTGCATATATGTACCCCGTAGTATGGTGCCACAATGTCGGAACCACAGCAACATGAAAAGACACCCCGCCAGCGAGCCGACTAATTCGGCTGAGCCAACCAAAAATTCTTTGTCATCAATGTTCCCTTCAAAGCACTATGAAGCGTTCTCGGGATTGGTTAACACGCGAGTTACTGCAAGCCTGTTAGATCCTACAAGCGATATATCCAAATGGGGAGCAGATAGGACTTGATTTTAATTAGATTGTATTAACTCATGGACAACAAATTACACAGGTGTATATCTTACCGTAGGATGAGTCGGAGAGTTTTGAGATCATTAACAAGTTGTCTGGTTTTAGCTCCGAGTTGGTGCCATATTGGGTCCAGCTGTAGTCTTAAGACCTGGTCAAAGTTTCTGGTCAAGGCATTCTCTACAGTAACCTCCTCACTGTCAATCTAAGAAATACCTATTTTAACTATTAAATTTTAACAAAAATTCTCGTTTCATCTGGACATTTACTGCCCGTTTCAATAATACTGAAAACAAATATAGTTATGTGAAGACTGCATAATGCATACATTTACATTTGTTTTTTAAACTTGACTTAATTCAAATGCTTGGATGCTTGACACTATCTAGAACAGTTATAGGTAGGCTCAAATTAGATATTGATAATTGAATAATTTGGAAACTCATTAAAAGAGTTTAGAGAATTACATAATTTCATGTAATTAGTTTCCATACAATATCGGTGTCTGTTGGAATGAAAGAAATGGCTGACGATCATGACAATGAAACATAAAAAAAAGGAAATTTCTGTGTCGTTTGTAGGTCAATTCAGTGATGATACGAGATAAAGCTTGATTGAACGATGTCAAAATTAATTTTGCTCTAGTTTTAGTGCGATTTAACTTAAATCCTAGGATATTTTGTCCAATAAAGAATTTGATCTTTGGGTGATCAAATACCCTAGGCTGATGGGCCGTGGCATCTAGAAGATGGAATTTTGGGTTAAAAAAAAAAAAAAAAAAAAAAAAATTGAAGATTGGAAAAGGGGAGGATTAGAGAGGGGGATTTGGTTTAATGTCACACTCAAGGTTATTTCACAGTCACTCAGTGGTGACAGCCAGGTTGGTGGAGAAAGCCGGAGTATCCAGAGAGAACCACCACCCATTAGCAAGTAACTGACAAACTTTCGAACATGCACCAGCCAGACTCGAACCCGTGCCGGTCCAGCGGTGTGAGGCTAGCGGTCATCAGCGAAGCGCCATAGACCACTCGACCACTGAGGGCCCCGATGAAAATAAGAGTAATATTTATCTTGCGATACTATTAAACATTGTAGAAGTACGATATGTCATCACTGACTAAAGCTGTAGGTTTAATTAACCGTGTCATCTACATACTGCTGTGCTGCATCGCTTCAGTTCCTTGAGACAGGCATTGATCAGGTCTAAGATGGCCGTCTGACATGCTAACATCGCAGGAGTGAGCTGTAACTGAATTTCTACCACATCTACCTGCAACAGGACAGAAAATAATCATTTTTTTTTACTTTGACTTCCGTTCAAGATTTTTTTTTTATTTTTTATTTATTAATTTTTTTTCTAATAAATTTGATCACCCTCTAAAATCATTAAATTAACAAAGAAATAATGAATTCACTGTGTGATTTTAGACAATTTTTTCAACTTTTTGTTCTACATGTAATAAATTTGATAACCCCCTGATTACCGTATATTAATTTACATTGCAAAAACTGAACAAAATGGTTTGAATTAAGGGGAGATAATATTGTGACAGATTTAGATTTATCTCCCCCTGTTTAGCACAGTACAGCCAAGATTTAATCATATTGAAGTGCGAGTAAAGTAAAGTCTAAAAGCATCCACATGTTTAACCAGTATCTCATGTTTATAAAATATGGAAGAGCTGTTGATCACTCTCCTGGGTTATGTTTTACGAGAGTGAGGTGACAGTTATCACTCATTCGCGATTGCTCGGCCTATTCCGTCGAAGTCATAGTACCTCGCGCATTAATGGTGTAAGGATTTTACAGCTCTCATCTGTAAACCATGATCTGCCGCACGTTAGGCACATCACATGCTATAGGATGTGTTTCCACTCACATAGTCCTCGTTGTATTTCTCCCTTATCAGGAGATAAAATATTTATCCAAGTGAAATGGATATTCCCTTGATTCTACCCACGGAAGAGATGTTTCTCCTGGTTTTTCTTCTCGATCTGATCTCCATGGTAACGGAAGTCATACAGCTGACATGCACCTTTCGGAGTTTCGGCGTGATACTCTGCTTTCAAGAAGGATGCCAATATGGATTCCTAGCAGTGCGGTACGAGGTACTAATGTCCTACATTATCCGAGACAGTGTCGAGTGAGTTATCACTCTCTCAAAGACCACTCCCTGTTGCATTTCCAGTTTACAGGAGAGCAATCAATAGCTCTCCAAGAGAAAAAGTAAGAAGAACGATGAAGAGGAGACTGATTCACTCTTTAAACTCTCCAGTGGGGCGACAATTACTGATGAATATGGACAAATAATATTTTGTGAATATCGAAGATTTTGTTATAATCACTCGTACATATTATAAATTCTGTGAGTTGATCCCCGGACTGTTCAGTGTAGATTCATACTTTACCTTGTGCTGTTCCATACAGGCCACGATACTGGCATGAAACCGAGGCCAGAGGAACAGCTTCCTGACAAACAGGCTCCGCATGACATGCTCCACGTGACAGAAACCAGACGTGAATGATTCGGGACTGTCGGAAAACGCCTTGATGAACCCAGTCTGCAGCAGAAAATAAAGTAACTTTGCAATGGTTCTTATGGATTGACCCATATTCATAATACATGTATACATGTCAAAGCTCACAATTGGTCAAATACTCTATTTAACCATATCATGGCCTACCTTGTTCTTCTGTCTGTACAGTCGAAGGATGAATGCTTCCTGACATGATTCAATTATCCTATAAATATAGAAGAAAACACACAGGTACAATTGCCGATGTTATGGCACTAAAGGCAAAAATATTTCCTGAGAAAGTCCAGATTTTACATGCAGCCTGGTGAAATGCAAAGGTTTTCATATTTTCCTTTTTATATTCTTCGTGGGTTAGTTAATGTTGGAACTACATGTATAAACCTATGTATTTACCTTGTATGGTTTTATTTGAAGTATTTTGTCTATTGAGCTTTAGAAAAGTGGTCTAGCCCAGTCAAATTCAGAAATGAAATCCATATCGCTTATCTGCCCTTATTCGACACTGGTTTGTGACTGGACATCAGACCATCTCGCTGGATGTCAATACTTATCACGTTCAGTCGTCGGGAGGCTGGTCTGATGTGATGTCACAATCAATGAAAGATAAGCGATGATGGTTTGCAAATCAGAATTCAATTGGGCTTGGGGTACCAAATTTTTAAAAAGATTCTAAGATTCAAACTAAACCAAGAGAAGTAGATTCACTATCATTATTCAACAATATAAAAATATGAATCTAAAAACCTTTGCATGTGACCTAAGAGCATAGAATCGCAAGCCAAAAGCAGTACATTCATTCCCCCCATGAAATGTGATGTAATTTCTGACCCTCGTCAATGGATTCAAGTCTGATCAGTTTGTTGAAGAAAGATATGTTTACTGTGGCTAGCCACTGATAATAAAGCAGAAAAAAGGAATGACGTCCACATTCCAAACAGTATCGAATGATACATGCTACGCATATACATACACTGACAAAGCCAATCAGACAAGCGGAGGTATAGACCTTGGACATGGTGGAAGCTAAGATGGTTGGAGACGCAGTCTCGTTAATGTATACATGAACAGCTTACAGGAATCAATGACATCATGCATAACACCTATATACATGATATAGAAATTATTAATATATTATTAATATATCATTAATATACCTCAGACACCATCATAGACAATCTTGACAAATATATTGAGGCCATACCAAGACATCATTAACACAAAGGTTTCATATTTCTTCCCATTCTTACTGATACAGTGTAAAAAATCACTTACTTGTGGGCCTTGTATACTAGTATACCAGTCACATGATCTATGGGAACACGGTCTGTGAGAAGGTCGACGACTAGGATTCTGGATGTGACAAACAGGACGCCACCCTGTAGATAGATGGCTTGCCTGTAGACAAAATATCAGCGCAAATTAAAAATCAATCAATTTGGTTATTTTAACATCCTGTTTTATTATTTTCTCAAACTAGAGCCCATAGGCTTTGATAGGAACTTGATCAGATCAACATGTTCAAGAGGGAAATGTTAAACATGTGACAGAGACATGACAGTACAGAATGTGTTTTGTTTCTCACTATGACATTATGTATGCATGAGCCCTCCCTAGGCTCAGTGAAAACAAACAATGGAATTTTATTCAAAATTTAAATAAAATTTTCACAGAATCTTTGAGAAGCTCTACATCAAGATTCGAGAAGCATGATGAACAAGTATGAAACCCGACTTTTTACAATTTACCTGTACTTTTAAACACGTACCTGTCCGTGGCATTATACTCATTTGTAATCCCTTTAGGGAGTGGCTTGACACCTTGTACCTCTAACTGTTCTGTGAAATAGTCCTGCAATTAACAGATTAAGACTGAAGCCGTGAGCTCACAAATCCCCTGCTGGATTTAAGTATGGTCAGATGAGAAAAAATGATGAAATATTAATATACCCTCAAATACATTCAAAGGACGTCAAAATTCCATGACTTTCCATGACCAATTTAGGAAATTCCATTAACTTTTCCAGCACATTTTTCCAGAAATTTCAAGATGTTTTACATCGAAATTCTTTACATGTGGTGGATATCCTACTAAGTCCAGGTAATTATTTCGCTGCATACAAAGGAAAGATGACACAGATGGTGGGTCAGTCAAAGACGTTGTTGATCACGCCATAGGCTGCAATGTTTACCAAATGCGTCAGAACATGCCTCATGCCCCTTTGTTCTATTAGAAATTGCAGGAAGGAATTTTTCCCCTGACAGCGTTTTTCTCAACGTGACTTCAAGCACACTCACATAAGAGTCAAGAGTTTGTTCTCCGCTCAACACATCAGGTTATAGCGCAGAATTATTTCGACCTTGATTTCCACGCAAAGGAATCACACTGAAGGCTGCTTAAAGTGTAAATGTGGTACTTATGCAAGTTTATGTCATAATGAAGATAATCTTTCTAATTACAGGATGTGTACCATGTTATTAATGTTAATTTAGGGCACAGCACCACAAGCATGTCGGAACTTGTGATGTTATTATGGAACTATTAACCACGTCACAATGCAATAATGTTGCAAATTTGTTCAATTCTCTGCATTGCCTCGGCATCCCGCAGACTGCGCCGGACGCTCGAACTATGACGTCGTCAACGTCATCTCTGGCGTCAAAAGAGGCAGTGCAGATTTCTCTCCCCCTGTAGAAAGCTGCCTTTGAATCCTCTGAGACAGAATACGAGTGAAATGTTGGGGAAATTTTTTTATTATGTTTTGTTATTCACATCGTTATTTTGAATAGGACGTACATAAGTACCCCAGTTACACATTAAATTATTTCTGCCCTGTACTGTATGACTCTGCTCAGTATTGATACAGGAAACCTCCTGCTTGCAAGGCATATACATGTATATCTAACAAAGGACCATCGCAGCGAGGTCAACACAACAAGCGTCTTGCTTTCAGTATAAAGGCCTGGACATTAGAAACTAAGTTACATGAAAGACCGACCATGAATATGGATTAAAAGCAAGGCCTGAGATGACACATTTTCTGGCAGTGAATGAAGAAGTTAACAGTCTAGCCTCGCTATAAGGTGCCTCGATACAGCACTGGTTCTGATAAGGCGGGTACTGTTTTGTCCCCCAAATTAACAAATGCATATTATTTCAACCCTTTTGGGCTGGAAATCTATAAGGTGGTTTAAATTTGATCCCCCAATAACCGCATTATAGCGAGGTTACATTGTATACTCACCTCCTCACTAGAGCTGACATTCAACACCAGAACAAGGTTGGCAGGATCACAGTGAACCTTGATGAAATTCAGTACAATCCGGTCTATGCCCAAACCTCTACAAAATTAATAAATTTGAGATTATGAGAAGGAAGTTGTTAAATTCAACAAGTAATACTACAATGTAATATCTTCAACATAGGCCACTGTTAATTGTTTGTTTCTCGTAACCTTGTTTGTAAAAATACACATGCTGAGTAATTATTAATTTACCTTGCAAACCAATTGTATACAAATATGAAGAAAATGAGCAAGTTTACTCATGAAAATGTAAATCCCTCATGGATTTTAATTATTTGCCCTCAAAATATAGACGAGGGCTGGTTACGGGAAACGAACCATTAATTATCAGTGGTCATATGGACTGGTCACACGTCATGTATGGCTGAATGAGTGAGTTTATTGTGACTTTCTTGATTTTTTCAGTGATATCACGATGACCCAGTCACATTATCCTGACATTGGGTCAAATGGCGCTTGATCTATCCTCTTCGTGCTGAGCACCAAGTTAGGAATGTACAAGTTCCATTGTTCCACAAGTCTTTGGTATGACTCAGTTCGAGATCTAATCACATGACCACTGCAGTACTGTACGTCATGTACATGCATTGTCTGAATTGGGTACAGCAAATCCTATATTCAAATATACGGACATAAAATGGCCCTTTCTTTAAAAAGGATAGCAATTTGATGCATACGCCAGTTTTATACTGGTTAAAAATACAAATGTATTCCTAGTTTTATATTGGTTAAAAATATTCCCTCATAGTATAACATAGGCCCAATTCAAAATGTATGAACCAGAAAATTATATGATAAACCATCACAGTGGGTAACATGTCAATATATAATTCCAAATTTATATCAGGGGTAAGCCCATTTCAATGCCCCAACAGTCATGCAATTTCCTTGGCTATAATTTCCACCATTCATGAACCCAATCCCATTTGCAAAGATGCTATTTCCTGCTTTTGCACCTGCCCGTGTGCTCAAATAAATTTCCCATCGACTTCTCAATCTGCCACTGGATCTGGTTCAAGAAGATGCAAACAAAGGATGAACAGTCACAGTTCTACATGTATTTCAAGGCCCCATGAAATAAATTATTAGTTTATCATATTAAAGTGACTCGCAAAACCCTCGTGGGAAGGCAGGCATTGTTTTTTTTCATTTTTTTTTATTTCAGATGTTCTTGCGCATCCGCTGAGCCTGGTGGTCTTTCTTCCTGTCCTTCTTGGTTACCTCCCTTGTGCTATACGAGCTGACTGAAAATGTTCATAGTCTCATTGAGCATATATCACTGTACAACTGGCCCATGGGAGATCCCACATTAATCCTTGGACAATGCTGTCTTGCTCCGGTGTCAGCGACACTGGTGAAAGCACGTGGGCCACCACCAAAGAAATAGGGAATCACTTGAATTGATGAACCAGACATCGAGCGGCCAGTCAGGTGTCGGTGTGCTGCCCACTGCCATCGAGGCCAGACAGCATTGTCCAGGGATTAACTTGAACTATAGTGCAAATTTCCCATTGTAGTGGCATGATATGAGTTGGCCAAAGGGTGAAACTTCCTGCTCATCGACGACTGTTATTTTGCATTAAATGATCTATTTCCCCTCAGGAAGTATTGAAATATACAATATATAAAAAATCATGACAGGATCAAAGAAAAACAGGGGCAGTCATGATGATTTTTTTATGAGGCCTAAGAGAACTCACTTTGCTGTCACGAGTAGTCCATCCTCATGGAAAGCATCTAAAAACATCTGATTCTCATACTCCAATAAACGGGACATCATTCTAACACCATGAACACCGGTTTGCTGGAGAAATAGAAATGATAACTGCATTTTGTATAAGCTTTATGTACACCAATGGTTAACATGATGAATAAAGTCTATGTATCTTTCTTTATGTTGCTCGTTATATATCACGACACTGCAGTATAAGCTTACACCACAATGCCAACAAGAGTCTTGTGGGCTTCAATATACACCGGCACAAACAGTAAAAATATTCTGACTGCAGAAAATAAAACTTTAATAATAAAGGTTTTTGATCTTCTGTGAAAATTACATGCTTCATATCATAGAGAAACAATTGACTTCACCCAGGCCCTGGATCCAGCAAAACTGTCATGGCGACCTGCGATCGGGTGTCAGGTCATTTCGGCACACAACATTTCGGTAAGCGGCATATCAGCACGCCACACTTCGGCACCTTTTTTTCCAGGCCAAATTATGATAATAAGAGAGATTCTCACATTCTATTTATAACATATGGTTAACTTATTCACAGACCAATTTGAAGGATTTTAATCAATTTTTTTTTTCTCTGGAATATGTGTCAGAAGAGTTAGTACTTAATTAAGAATTTTTTTTAAAAAAAATTCCTTGTCCCCTGTGGGCGTATTTAAGCCTTTTTAATTAAAGACCTGTGGCTCAATTTCCGCCAGTTAACTCGTTAATGAGCTTAGGCGTAACGTGACCTTGTGACGTCAGACAGGCGACCGTCTCCTGCGGGCAACTGTCTGAGCTATATATTAAGCTGTGGATTTGCGATTACTCCATCACGTATATTGCTGTATAATTAATCGAAAACGATTCGAAACCATGGAAGAATATGCCATTGCCAGTGATGATGATCTGTATACAGAGGACATAAATGGACATCTTGACGTTCTGCCGTATCAGTTTGAACCCGTACCAAACGACCGAAATGAGGTAGAACAGAGGGAAAGCGAATCTGAAACAGATGAACCGTCCCACACGGAACAAGGTCGACTTGTAAACACATACTGGTATGTTATTTATTATCTATGCCGGACGTTATATATCATGTATATAGGCCCCCTATGCACAGAATGAATAAATATTTAGACAATGATCAAAATAATTTGTTAGTCCAGGCCTAGCTTGTGAAATTTCAACACTGAGACGTTCAACACTGAGACGTACGCCAATTTTGGAGTTTTCTCTTTCGTTCAGGTCAGTTTGAAAGTATGACGTTATATATTATCTACCAAAAATATTTAGTTCATTTTTTTTTTTACTTCTGGCAAATCTGTGTTCAATAAATTATTTCCAGTAGGAATATGCCGTCCAGCTAGTGTAACTGATAGGAAAGAACAACCCAACCCAACTCGGCCAACTTTTCTGAATCTCGATCCAATTTCTCTATTGAGAAATGTGCAGAGCACAATGTGCTATATTTTGATGGCTCAAAACCTACACAACGGCAGTAGTGCACCCATTTTTTCCGACGGATGGTATCTACGAGAAACGAGAAAAAATTCAACCCACAACCTTTTTTCTGCTCATTTGTACAACCGTAGGCGGCACAATACGGCATTTTGGAGTCAATTTACACTGCTATTTATTAGGCGGTAGTATTCTCGAGTCGAATTGTGAAGAAGCAGTATATATACAGTTCCTTGAGTAAATTTCAACAGTATGATAACAATAGTATTATACTACATGTAGGTGACAAATATTTAATAGGACAGGATTAGGCTGGAGATGGCTGGATTAATTAACAAGGTGGGCTTCAAGGCACGGTGGGGTTCATACGCGCTGGGGATGAATATATACTACTTGTTTAATTATTGATGTCATTGTCTTGAGAACGATACCTGTATCAAAACGTCGTCCCGAATAAACTAGAAGTTGTTATCCATAAGTAATTTGTTTATTTATCTACTTCCCAACTTCTAAATGCCACTAAAAGAAATCTCTCCCAGTACATGTATGTAATTCATACTAAATTGCTACCTGTCATTAGCAAGCTCTCGCGCCTGTGACGTCACAGATTGGCGGCCTCGCTTTCATTCCACAAATATGCATATCTGACTGGGAGCTAAATAGAGCTGCCAAAAAGGCTTAAATACGCCCACAGGGGACAAGGAAAATCTTTTTAAAAAATTTCTTCATTAAGTACTACATGTAACTCTTCTGACACATATTCCAGAGAAAAAAAATATTGATTAAAATCCTTTAAGGGTTACCAGGTTGATTGATGAGGTATTTTTATAGTAATAAAATATTTACAAAGTATCTAAAACTAAAGACAATTACACTACACAGTTACATACATGTACCTACCGGTAACTCAATCATTTGTGTGTCAATATTTGTGATTTTGCTTTTTGCCTTTTGACAGGCATCTTCACCACATCAAGGTTTCTATTTGTGAGCCAAAGGCGAACCCTTGACCAACTTGCATAGCAAACCGCGTTCCGCCCACACTCCAGTTACGTGACCTAGAAAAACTGCGCTGATGGTAAAATACGTTTGGGTTTTACTTTCACTGCCAAACTATTCGCTGATACCGAATGTAAAATATTTAATCCAAGCACACACAACAATAAAATATTAATGGATAGACCAGTGAAATTTTATAGAAATCCGTGTGTTTCAACCCAATTCAAGTCCTTCAGTGGGAAGGTGAGGTCGGATACACTGACATCGCGGACCGCCCTTAAAGCTTCGGTGTTTTCTACATTTACCTGGCTTGTTGGATGTTTGATGGGAGATGAATGGGTTTATTTTCTCTTCAAATAGATTTTGTTTTAAACTATGTTTCCTTATATTTATTAATGTTCATGGTTGTTGAAAAGCTGCATGTGTCTTCTGCCACTGGGTATCGCACAAGCTATGGACTGGTGTTTTCGAATCTGTTGTCACGGTCCCATGGTCGCGGTGCTTAAGTGATCTGATTGGTCAATATGTGCAGGATGCCGCTGTGTGTCGTTGATCGCGATACATTACCCAAGCGTACCAGGGGCTATATCTAGGATAGAGCTACCCCTGGTTTTAGCGAGGATGTTTGACAGGGTGCAAAATAGCCCTTTGCATGGCTTCCCAGGGCAACCTAAATTTCCTTGGGGCAACCAAATTCTGCTCGAATTGCAATGCATTTGGATTGTGTTGAATGCCCGTGCTTGCCGATGGGCAACTAGAATTTGTTTGTCTATTTCACACCCTGCTTTTGATAAAATCAAATGTCTTTCTAAACCAACTACATATATGTAAAAAGTTGCTGAAATGTCGCAGATAATCACCGTGAAATAATGTACAACTCTGTAACCCTTAAAATGGTCTGTTTTATGATAAATGATACCCAAAACAAAAAATCTCTATTTTAAGTATAATTTGGCCTGGGGAAAAATGTGCTGAATTGTCGCATGCCAAAATGTTGTGCCCTCCCCTTTGAGCCTAAATCAATGTGGAATGCCAAAATGTTGCGTGCCTAAAATCAGGTTCAGACATTGCCGAAGATAGTTGTTTAACAACTTCATGTGAAAAATTACACAGGTTGGCCGTTGCTCAATGTGCATTTGTTGTTGTTGTGCATGATTTGTGGAGCCTGTTGTTGTTGCACCAGCCCAGGCCCTGGCAAATATAATCGAGTTTACTCCATACCTGAGTGTTTTCAGAAAAACAGACTAATCACATATTCTACGTCATCAACATCAATGTCTGATGCTTCTACGGGAAATATGGAATCATTATGGCAATCTTGCGTAACTGTGTGTCAAACTTCTATGGGCGCTGCCATTTTGGACTCGAGTCAAAACTAAGGGATCATATTTTATCAATCAAGTTTTGATGAACATGGACTTTTCTAGGTAACAGAACACCGTTGATAATTATGCAGTTCTTTGCGGATTAGATGTGCGCTAAATGCAGTGGATTACTACTGATTTTTTCATGTCGAATTAAAATGGCACTTTTCGATTTTTTATCGATTACTCCAGCCTTTGACATCATTAGCAGGAAAGCGCGCCACGAGACTTGTTACGACGAAAGAAAACGTTGACTTAGTTGGTAAAAACGTAAGATTTTGTAGATTGTGTGGCGTATTCAGTCAATTAAAATGTGTTCACATAACATGATAAATGAACTAGTGGATATATTTACTATCCCATGAGTTTTTTTAGGTGGAAACGTTGAATGTTTTAGAAGGTTTTATTAGGCTCAGCCATGGGTGATTGGGACCCCATTTTTCGTTACAACATTTTGGTGGCGTGCAGATGAATAGCTCACTTGCACATGGGCTATATGGATAGGACCAACTTGAGCTTATTGTTCCTGACCAAACCCTAGATTGTTTGGATGGGAGAAAATGGGTGTGTTGGACGGGACAAGAAAATTATGAACTATGTAAATTACAAAAGTTTGCTTATGTTATGGTTTGCATAGTTGTATTTTAATATACGACATGGTTGTTTCAACAAGTTTCACTTTTGCACACAAGTTTCAATACTTGTCCAAACCCTTCTTCTGGCTTATGAAGCTTGCATTACTTTTGAGTGTCAAAAGTGTGGCGACCAATAAATTGTTCACACAATAATCCCGTCTTGGTTAGTCTGGCAAAATATCAATGAATCGAAGGCAACGTTTATTCAACATTTCACTTAAAAATCAGCTGTTTTGTTTACCTGGCTTTGTTCCTGTCAAGCTGACAATGGCATCCCACATCCCATCATTTGGAAAGATGCATACATGTAATATGCATGCACACAAATATGTTAATGTCCCTGCTACAATTTAGTTCAATCAAAAGGCCGAAAATACAAGGTGGTGTTGATTACAGTTTTCGTCAAATAAAATCAACTTTATTTTGCGACTGCGGTCAAAGTCGAACTTAAAGCAAGAAGATTAATTCCACTTGAATCAAACTATGGCAGCTGACAACCGGTAACATAATGGCAAATTTTGAGGTTTGATCTTAAGATGGATGGTTGAATTAGAATTCCTGACTAAGGCCTTGTTCCTGACCTGTTTGCATAATAATTATTATTTCTTTGGTCTCTCCCCATGGCGTGTGTTCATGTACATGTGCAGCTACTTATTTTATTTTCACAGGTTCTTCTTGTAAAGATGGGGCGACGTAAAAAGGCGAACAAGCCGCCACCTAAACGAAAGGCCATAGAACCCCTTGATATCTTATTCAACTGCCCATTCTGCAACCACGAAAAATCTTGCGAAGTCAAAATGTAAGTACTTGTTCATGCATTCATGGCATTAGGCCCCATAAAAAAATGATTAGTTTATCATTAGTGACCCGTGAAATATCGGTGGATTTTTTTCTTCTTTTTCAAGTATCCTTGCGATGCAGTGCTAAGTGTGGTGGTCTTTCCACTCTTCTTGGTTATGTCTCTTGTTTTCTATGGACTGGATAAACAGGTTAGGGAAAACCACCTCTCTAACATGGCGGTAAAAAAGGTCGTTTTTGCTTGATAACTTTTGACTTATTCATCATAAATAATGCTACAAAATCTTCAGGTGACTTACTTTAAATATTGTTACATGCTGGAACAGTGGTTTTCTAACGAAAGTGTGCATAGCCATAGTCTAATTGTTAACAGAGAGCAAAACATGTCTATTCTTATGCAAATTAGATAGACGACAATTTGTTTTTTCAATACAATCCGATGCGGTTAAATATATCCATGGTCGTCTATGGCGGATGTTTCTATCTTTGATATATCATTGAATTTATTGGACAAAAATGACCTTTTTTACCTCTATTTTGGAGAGGGGCGGGGTTTTCTCTAACCTGATAAAGGCTGGATGTAATCCAATATGGCCGCCATGGTCTTGACCTCTATTCAAGAAATCCCTCATGTCGAAGAAATACAAAGCATGAACTTGAAAACGAGGGCAACCTTGTTCCTAAAGGTTTTTTCTCAAATCATCTGTCATGTGCGTAGATTTTCCAGACACTGTACCTTATGCAGTTTTCCGTATAGTAAGCCACTGAGAATGCGGTCACAAAGTTCTCATCTCTCTGCACAAGTGTACCGTAGTATGCTATCATCCCCCAAACAAAACAATCTATCTTCGCGGAGATTGGATTCACTCTGCGAGAGTGGCAAGATTTCGAAATGGACCAGGCCTATTACTATAAATTTCTTCAGCAAGGAAAACGTGGAGTCAGATACGTCAGATTCTGACAGCGAGGAATGACTGAACCAGCTTCCAGCCGACCAGTGCTATGAGTCCCACTTGGAACTAGTCGAAGAGAAACTAGCGAGATCCATCAAGATGTGACAACACCATCACCAGTTCTGTTGCCAAAAACGCGAAATAATTCAACTGAAAAACAAACCCTGAGGTGATAAACCAGCTGCGTCATCATATATTACAATGCATGCCATGTTGTTGCCAAACATAAGACTGAGATGCAGAAAACCATTGAATTTCATAGTCATATTAATATTCGTGACATCCGTAGTGAACGTGGCCGATTTAAAAAGGGCACAACTAGAGACGAACGTCTATGCCCCCACTGTGGGGTGATAGAAACGGAAACTCAGTTCTTATTAGAATGTGTATTTCATATGGATAGACATGATAGACGAGTCAAATTATTTTCGGTGGTAAATTCCAGAGCTCCTAGCCTACTAGACAGTGATATCAATTCAGTATTTGTAGATTTAATGTGTAATATTGACCAAGTTATTTTGAACGCAGTTGCAAAATATACCTATGAATCCTTCAGTCAATACACATGAGCAGCCATGTTTTATATTATAGATGTACAATTGTACAGGTATTACTATTGGTCAATCAATATCCGGTGGGATGCAGCCTATCACGTTTATACATGTAGATTCTCACATATTTAAATGCATGTACTTTATTGTCTCTTATAAATGCTGTGTTCTTTTGCCTTTGGCCTTAACAGCATAGTTGTGCAAATAAACTTTGAACCTTGAACCTTGTACACATGTACGTTTTCTGTTGCAGGGACCGTACCAGGAATACTGGGATAATCACCTGTCGAGTTTGCTTGGAAGATTTTCAGACCAACATTAACTGTATCCTTCACCATATTGTTTACATCTTAGTTAAATCCTGGAATAATATCTGGAGTGATGCAGCACAGATGCTCTTCCATATTAAAGTGCACGTCCGGAGTTTAATTGAGAAAAGTGCTCTCCTTGACATGCTTGGAGATGTCAGTCTGTACTACACCGAAATTCAATCATTCTCTTCACTTCCGGGGCCCCCTCAAAGCTCTGGAAGGGAAAGTTGCAAAACTGAAGAAAAGTCATCTACTACTGAACAAAAAGACACTATTTAGGAGAGAAATGTATTCAAATATGAAAGAAAATCCTATGACTGAAGAAAGAGCACCCAACTTGTAGGAAACGCACTATTCTCTTCTGCTGAAACATCACGCACTGGTAATAGTGACTTTTTTTCACATGGTCCGAAGCTATGTTGCCTGGAAAAGCCTCAAAATTTTCTACATGTAGTTCTAGGCAAAGATCTTTCCCACCATGCCCACCGGATCCATGTGTGGAAGTTTGTCAGTTATTTGTCGACGGGCGGTGGTTCTCCCAGAGTACTCCGGCTTCCTCCACCAACCAAACTGACTGTCACCATGAGTGAAACAACCTTGAGTGTGACATTAAGCCAAATCTCCCCCCCCCCCCCACCTCTCTGTCAGACCAATTTGTAAAAGAAATAACATCTTGCTTGTGTCAAAAAAGTTTTATAATGAAATTGTGAAAGAAACATACCTATTTTGCATTGTAAAGTTCGTATTCTGAAGTCTGAAGATTTAGGATGAGGGAGATAATTTGTGATCTCTTGATGATTGAATGTGGGCTGGAAAACTTGAATTTAGTGCCTGGAAAAAGGCTGTTAATTTGAATTTCTGCAGGTGTATGGACCCTATGTACATGTATAATGCACCCGGATGCTTGTAGCATGCATAACCTTGTTATCAACCTGATACTGCCACTCCGCTGGCCCAATGTTTACCTGATGTTGACATGATAAACTAGGCCCGATCTGCAACTACTTCGTGCACAAATTGGTGGTGAAGCATTCAGATTGGTCAAGCCATCTGGCACGACTTTCTTGAAATATATCTCATTGAATATATGGATTTAAAACATTGAAACGGTTAGATTAATACAGTCGAAAATCGAAAATAGATTGAATGATGATATTGGTCTGTCGTGTTTTTATGCCCGTCGATAGACGATGTCGTAGTGTTGTCATGATTTCTGTTTGTCTGTTAACTTTTTTTTATGCTGTGTGACAACATCTCCTGTTCCATGCCAAGGATAGGTACCAAACTTTCAGTATACCGCAATAACCATGGGGCAAAGAGCAACCCTGTTCATTTTGAGGTCAAAAGGTTGAGGATCAAGGTCACTGTGGCCGAAAAACCGTGAATTGCTGAAATTTGTTAGATTTATGTTATAAAAAAGTACAGTTCAAAGATTGTAATAACGGTAAAGAAGGGTACTAATTTGACCTCTCGGCCCAAGGCCAAGGTAATATTGTAATTTATATGTGTTGTCCAGGGGTTATTCTTAATTTTCATCTACTCAATTTCTGAATTCAATAAAACTCAATTTTTTTAAAACTAAATAATGCCTAAAACTCAATTTTTCCCAATTTTCATCGAATGAAGTATCAAAACTCAATTTTTCCCAATTTTCATCGAATGAAGTGCGAAAACTCAATTCTTAGTGCCTTTTCATCTTAGAAATAGGAAGAATCGATCATTCAGTAGTTTTAGTCCGAGCTTAATGCAGGTGTCAAGCGAACCACTCCCGGGGTTTGGTGGGACTAATGGAATTTACACATGAATGCCTGCATAAACAATGGAATCCCACCAAGCCCCACCCCCAGAAAAGATTTACTCCAGTACGGGATGCAAAGTGTGTAAAATCCCCGCAACGAGGCAATCTCTCACCCCTCTCATGTCCGAGGTTGGGGGGATTCGTTGGCGGGCCCCTGCATGAGTTCTGACATTCATGCAAGACAGAAGCAGTCAACAGTTTTCAATGACGTTGGGAAAAGAAAAACAACAAAACACCCGCATGTACAAAATTGTAATACCCAAAAAAAAAAGAGATTGTGTACTGGCGTTTCAGAGGTATATTTCTTCCAGTGTAAATCTAAATGATGAAAAATTCTTCTGTGCTTGAAAACAGCTGATGCATACACAGGTTTGCAGTATGCATCTCAAATGTCAGTTGTATGGCCAGCATTTTGGTTGGCTTTCAGAAAAATGAAAATAGAATGCGCCCTCCATCACATTGTGTTGTTGTTGCACAGCAATACCGAACCGACGTGTTGTGAAAATCAAAGTTCTTGTCTCGCATTTTCGATTACATAATCTATTACAAAATCTATTCATGGAGACACTTTACATTTCTTGACATTTGGCAGCTCTACATATATCATCCCGCCTACTTTCACTTTCAGCGACGTGCAAATGCCTGCGTCTGACTCTCCCAATTTACTGGAGTTTATTATTGATCATCGACGAGGAGTCAACTGTATGAATGTCTCCATGCATAGATCTTTATTCAGTTCTTTATTTTTCTAAGTTCAGTTTTTCAGCATTTTAAATCCCAATCCTTGACATTTCACCTGTACATTCACATCAACTCTGGAACGATATGTTCGCAACCGCATGCACCTCCATCAGTCTCAGACGAGTTCTTCTGTCTGTGGTATTCATGGCGGGAACTGTCGTCGATAAGGTAAACACCACATGACCACACCACATCCTGGTACTTGGGAGTCGGAAATCGCCAACCCCAGTTTCCCCTCATAAAGAAATACAGGCGAGGGTTCCCAACATACACCGCATGCAAAGTGGAACAAAACGTATGCTGTGCGTATAACAACAACAACGCACACATCGCTCTTCCGCCACGTGAGTGCAGTCTTTTCTTTCTTCTCGCGAGCTGTATTATCTTTGCATTTCGTTACAGAAACTCAATTTTATTGAAGGAAACTCAATTTTTTCGCGCGCCTACGGCGCGCGAATGTCGGAAAAATAAAATACTCAATTTTTTCATGGAAAACTCAATTTCCAAAAAAACGTCAAAACTCAATTCTTATTTGTTTTTCATCGGGGTTACCCTGATGAAAAACTGTCAAGAAAAACCCCTGGTTGTCTGCCCCTTTGTCCATCATGCTTGTTAACGCTGTATCTCTTGAAGGATAATTGTTAGGCTTTTCACATTCATATGCAATTGGCAATGGGTCAGAGGACTATTGAAGATGACTGACCTTGACCTATTTTATCAAGATCAAATTCTAATAATATTGGTGATATCTTTTGAAGGATTACATCAAGGTCCTCAGAAATCATTCCAGCTTGAATGACCTTGACCTATTTGATCAAGGTCAAATTCTAGTTATTGCAATATCTCAAGAGATCCTGGTTAGGCTCTCTAAATTCACACGACAGTACATATGCAACTGGTGAATTTTACGATAATTTATCAAGGATCTGCTGGACTAAAAATTAGCTGGACTAAAAATTTGTCACTAAACTTCTGGTTTTTGCAGTCAAAGGTGTGCACGGGCTAATATTGAAGCCCATAAATCTCTTGTTTTTTTGTTTTGCACTAAATTTTTCATCTCATAAAGAACAAAAACACGTATAAATAGACAGATATGCAGATGACCCGCATCTGTAGCATGTTATTGTGAAGTGTTGAAATTTGTTAAACTGTATCTACCTGTGTATGGTCATGACTGAATAACTACTGTTCCTTAACTCAGATCACAGATTTATCAGAGCCAGTGGATGTTTACAGTGACTGGATTGACGCCTGTGAAGCAGCGAACCAATGACCCAAGTCTTCTTTCTACTGTTGTCTACCTACTCCTCTCATCTCAGCGTTTTCTTATCTACAGTGTATATAATGTGAAGTGCAAAGGAGAATGTACATAGCCAGAACTGGTCATTAAGTACTTAGTGGACCGAGTACTAGTGTTGTTGTTGTCACAGTGTACTTTGAAGATTGCTGGAAAGCGTATGCCTGAAGAAAATGACATTGCATGTCTTGTGCAATGCATTTAGTTCCTAGGTATGTGTGAAAGTTCAATATTGAGCGGGCTAGCCAGTAAGCCAACAATAAAGTGAAAGCATTACAATTAGGCTGTATCACTTTTGGTCAATCCAAATTATATGCAATATATAAATATATGGAATATGCTCCTGCGAAATACAGAAAAATTTTCATTTTTATTGGAATAGTCGACAATGAATTTTAAACAATTCATTTTCATATAGAAGTGAACAATGTTAAATTTGGGAAATTGTTTAAAATTCATTGCCAGCTATTCAGCTAAAAATGAATCACCCTTGCCAGTATTTGTATGGCGACCTTTCTTTTTCTGTATTTTGCAGAAGCTTATTCCATATTGCGTTTAATTCGGATTAACAAAAATTAACACAGCCTAATTGTGAAGTTTTCACTTTATTGCAGGGTTACAGGCTTGCGTGCTCAATATTCAACATTTACACAGGTCCAGAAACTAAATGCACTGCACATAGAATAGAATAGTTTGTTTCGTAAAACATTTACCACATAGGGTTAAGAACGCATGTATAAATAGAAGACAATATTACTCAATAAATTACGTCCACACATACACCAACCACATGCACACAAGAATCATTCCATACAGATGTATACATACAATTTCATTTTCTCCAGGCCCCGTGAGGCTCCCGGGGATTGACCTGGGTTGTCGTGCACACTCCAGGTCATGGTAAGAATAGGTCTCAGCTCCTCAGAGAGCTTGTCGTAAGAGGCGCCAAACTGGGGCTCCCGTGGGGGTCCCGGGTATGAAAAGGAATAGGACCCCACCCGTGGGGTCTCCAGTGTTAAAAGGAATAGGACCCTATCCATGTGGTTTCCAGGTGTGAAAAGGAATAGGAACCAACTGAAATAGTGTTGAAAGCAACATTAAATCATATTCACTCACTCGGACACTCATTTTTTCCAGGCATGCTTTCCAGCAATTTCCGAAATACTCTGTAACAACAACACCACTTGGTTCACTTAACGTTGTTGGTCACAAGATCTACATGTAACAGATCTGCTTAAGTTCAGGTGCATCGCCAGATATTGCTGTGCGCACCGACTGGACATATTTATTTTACACATCATCTGATCAGTTGCTTCTGCTATCTATGTGCAAAGTAGTTTTGTTGTGATTGGTCGGACATGTTGGTCCAACGAGAAAATAGAGAAGTTGAAGAGATAGAACTGCCATGTGTGTTTGTACAGATTATTTCAAATTTTTGGTCAATCCAAATCTATGTTATACATCAATCTGATTGGTTGGTTGTCTGGTTGAGATTTATGTGCATAGTAGATCCGATGTGATCGGTCCAGCATGTTGATCCAGCAAGAAAATCAACGAATTCCAAAACATCATATGTTGAACTTGGATAACTGAAACTGCCAGGCGTGTTTGACATGTTTGAGCAGATTAATTCAAATGTAAATCTATGTTACACATTATCTGATTGGTTGGTTCTCTATATTAGTTATTTATGTGCACAGTATATGAGCTGTGAAAGGTCGGATATGTTGGTCTAACAAGAAAACCAACAAATTCTCGAAAAATCATTTGTTTAACTTGAAGAGATGAAACTGCCAGGGGTGTTTGAACAGATAAATTCAATGTTAATCTACATGTATGTTACTAATCATCTGATTGGTTGGTTCGCTGGTAGATATTTATGTGCACAGTAGCTCTGTTGTGATTGGTCGGACCTGTGTCCCAACAAGAACAACAAATTCCAAAACCTCATTTGTTGAACTTGAAGAGATGAAACTGTTAGGGATGTTTGACATGTTTGAGCAGATTATTTCAATTGTAAATCTGTTATACATCATACGATTGGTTGGTTCTCTGGAAGCTAGCCATGTGCACAGTAGATGCAATGATTGGTCGGGCCTGTTGCCCCAACAGGAAAATGAACAAATTCAAAAAATCATTGTTGAACTGGGAGAGGTGAATCTGCCACATGTGTTTGAACAGATTAATTCAAATGTAAATCTATGTTTCACATCATCTGATTGGTTGGTTCTCTGGTAAATATTTACATGTTTTTGCACAGTAGATGCGCTGTGATTGGTCAGACCTGTTGATCCAACAATATCAACAAATTCCAAAAAATCATTGTTAAAGTGGAAGAGATGAAACTGCCAGGAATGTTTGAACAGCTTAATCATGTTAATTCAAATGTGAATGTTCTAGATGAACATGAAAATTTATTTGTGGATAATTAACGTGTTGTCATTCTGATTGGTCAAAACAGAGTCATGGACTTTATTTGTGCATGTTTGAAGCAAAGACATATTTTGTAAAGCTGTAATTTACCATAATTTATTTTTTAATATAACCAGAGCATTTTTTCTCAAAAGCACATTTGACTTGTATCTGTTTGCTGTAACAGTGTTAATAATATTCAATACCACGAGACAGAAGTTACCCGAAGAAGCAGTTGCCCCAACTCAGGGTAGCAGTTACCAACCAAAGTTTCCCTGGGGTACATGTTGTTTGTTTATGGGCATCCTTTATAGAATTATGTAAGGCTCATTCGAATTAATAGTCGGTTTATGAGCACCACCTACCCCAAATTTTATCGACAAGCATGAAAAATCGCACTTCAAATGGTTCCCCAGAGATTAGAGAGTTACATGTGTAATTTATGCTGCTACGGTTGTTCTTGTTTAAAAAATGAGAGAACAATCCTATGTTAATATGCAAACAGAATTGACAGTTCCGTCAGCTTGTATCAATGCATATTTTGTATAGAATATCTTCTGGCCAACTAAATATAGCAATAAAATCTGCCCGCTCATCCCTCTTTCCTGGTGAGGAGGGGATGAAAAACAAACGGTGAGGAGGGGATGAAAAACAAACCATGAAGTTTTATCATGAGCCTTTACAGTGAAAGATGTTTATAGCTTCATCACCAAACAGAACTTGTGCCATCTACATTACAACAAAGAAGCGCCACCGAATATCCCATTTCATGGATATACATATATACACATGTATGTTCTCTCCCTGAAAATTCTACATGCCAGATCAGTATTTTCTGCTAGTTTTCCTTTGCATGCAGTTTTGCGTTTATCGTGTTTGTGCATACATATATATTTTATTTCTTATGTTTTATTCTTGTCGCCATGTCTCTGTGCTTTGGGTTCTATCTCCAGTCCACTTAGTCCTGTTAGTATACAGATTTTCATTTGCTGGACATAATTATGTGTATATTTACAGCATCATTTAGGCCGCTGATAATTAATGCTTTGTTTCCCGTAACCAGCCCTCGTCTATATTTTGAGGGCAAATAATTAAAGTCCATGAGGAATTTACATTTTCATGAGTAAAACTTGCTCATTTTCTAAATATTTGTATACAATTGGTTTGCAAGTTAATAATTAATAGTTATCGCACTCAGCATGTGTATTTTTACAAGCAAGGTTTCGAGAAACAAAGAATTAATTAACAGTGGCATTACATGTAGACCAAACAAAATAATATGCATGTATTTGTTTCAGGTTACATACGTAATAGGTTAGGTAGGTGTTTTATCCCCCGCCACATGAATGGGGGGGTAGGGAGGGGGACTTAGAAACACCGGGCATCGGTAATTCTGTTATTCTGTCTTCCATTATACATTTCTTGTCCATCCAACCAGTAACTGGAGAACTATTGAACCGATCGACTTCAGACTTGGGGAGTGTCTCAACATCGGGGAGAGGATGGTTGGGATTGCTTTTCAGTTACCTTTGTAATCCAAGATGGTCACCAGCCATCTTGAGAATTTTAACCTTTCAGCAGTTGTACTCTGTCCGGACAGTAACTGGAGGTCGATTGAACCGATCGACTACAAACTCGGAGACTGGCTTTACATCAATTTGGATTGCTTTTCTGTTACCTGCAATATCCAAGATGGCTGCCATCAGCTCTTGTCTGACCAATAACTCGAGAACTATTAAACTAATCGACTTCAAACTTGGAGAGTTTCTCGACATCAGTGAGAGGACGGTTGGGATTGCTTTTCAGTTACCTGTGTAATTAATCCAAGATGGCCATCATTCAGTTTGCATTGTCAGCAGTTGGATCTTGTGTGGACAATAATTCAAACTATTGAACCGATCGACTTCAAACTTGGAGAATGGCTTGTGAGAGGATGGTTGGAATTGCTTTTCAGTTACCTGCGTGATCCAAGATGGCTGCCTTTCTACATAAAAAAAAACAACCTGGTCACTGTGGGATGCATGGATCTGCAAATCTTCATTTTCAAGATCATACTCCTAATCAATGATATGGGATATCATCGACCAAAAAAAAATTGACCATAGAGGTTCACCTCCTCTGCAGCAGCAGCACTAGTTATGGTGAATGCAATCCATCCACCATACTGATGCTGCTGGCGGGGGATGTGGACCTCTATGGTCGATTTTTCTTCTTCAAACTTTCATAATATTTTTTGTCTAGACTAGGTAGGCAGCAACTTCTTAAAATTCTTTAGTGGAGATCGAGGATCATAAAGTGGTTCATTGATGTTCAGCCTTATATAGCTGATAATTTTATGTACATTTGCTCCTCGGTTTAAATTGTTTACACAATATTCTACCATGTTCAAAGCATTCCTTTGTACAGAGCAATTTTGAATACGCCATGCCTGGATTGATAATTTGCTCTGTAGTGTTTTAGTCACACTGCATTCAGCATATTAAAAAGTTTGACCTGGAACATCCTAGAGAAGCGGACTGGGTCAGTATATTTTGCCCATTTTTTTATTTATTTTTTTATTATTTTTTTTTGCAGAGAATGCAAAAAGACAGTCATGTTTTCATTAGGAAGGCTCGGGGTAACTGAAAACACAAATGTTTTTTTGTTTGGCCTTAGCATGAATACTGAGAAATGTCGTTGATAGGGTACATGTATTCACATGATTGTGAATTGTGAATAATATAAAACTTTGTGAATAATATAAAACTATGTCAAAACACACATACATTGTTGTTCAACTGATTCTCGCAGTATTATTAGTTATACCAGGCTTGTGCGTGGGTATACAGGCTGATATTTTGTCGAAGATAAATATTGGTACAACGAATTTATCACATTGACGAGTCATTTCCTTCATTGGTTTAACATTACCAATCTGTCCGAAACATCAAACGTAACTAGAGCCTTAGGCACTGAAACGGGGCTATTTAAATGTAAAATAGGCTGTTGGAATAATTAAACTTGTTGGAATAATTCCACTAACTCTTTGATGTTCAGTCCCCATGGCGAAGAGCCATACAATTTGTAGTCTCGCACATTTCTCTCAATAAGGTACTAGGAAGGTTACAAATTCTGACAATGGTTGTATGCAGACTTGTATATGTAGAGCACTGCATGCTATCTAAAGTTTGGAGTTTGACCCTATCAAGTAACCCTATCAGCTAAGTGAACCAAGCCATTGACCTAGGTCATGCATGTGACTAGGCTTTAAATGGTATAGAGGGTCTGGTGGAGTGGATGTTTGTGTGATGGTTCAAAAGTTACATACCGTGTATATAATTTCTGCAAGAATGGAAGCCTAGAAAATTAGAATTTCTTGCCAACATGTGAGCGTGTCGTGGCCGAGTGGTTAGGGTGTTTGACTCTGATCCGGAGTGCTACAGCTGGCGTGGGTTCGCGCCTCGCCAGTGACCGCTTACATATATACTCGCCTATTCACAAGGCGCTGGACTGATTCGGTGTCCAGGGTAAAATGGACTGATGGTGGAACTAGTTGCTACGCTAGACCTTCGCCAGCGGAGGCACTTGGGAAATAAAGTACTTGGGTGTCTTTCAGTGACCGCTATATAAATTCACTCACAGTAGTACATCGCATACACCGCTAGGAAGCTCACATGGTTAGACTATCACAGCACTTTCAGGATGGTAGTTCGTCCAAATTGTAGAATTGTATAAATGTACTTTCAGGATAGTAGTTCGTCCAATTGTAGAATTATATAATAAATGTTTACTTCACAGCACGATAGTTGAGCTATAAAATGTTGAGTGGTTCCTAATTGATTGTATATTAATATGTACTCCGTAAGGAGGTGCCTCTCTCAAAGGGGGAAATTACGAATTGAACTTGAACATGGCAAACATATAAGTCTGCCTTAAACTATTTTCTTCTGTATTTGTTAATTGTTCTAAATAAAGTTGTTATCAACCACTGATTTATGACATCCTTTCAGGAAAACACTCCAAGTCAACCTCTGAATAGTATCCATTTTGTATTCATGCTCTAAAGCAGGAAATCTCTGTGAAAATGACATATGAACATATATAAGAATAGCAGAAAATACTTAACTTCACTAAGATAGACCAGGTGAAACAAAATCTAGCAAAAATAGTTGACCAAACTATCTGCAGTAGCTGAATAACTTGAGGACTCTTTTCTTCTGCTCTTCCTCTCAAAGCCTAAAGCAGTTAAATAAACAACCAGTCACCCTGGCAACGGTACCAAATGTGCTCCAGTTTTTCCTGACTACAATACAGGACCATTAGTCGCCCCGTGAAAAAGATCAATACGGTAGTCTGACATGCAGCATTGATTCGTTTTCATCTGTTCTGCAATGAACAACAAACTGGATGAAATTTACTTAGCTGGCATTATGACGTTCATGTTTCTGTGGTATATAAAGCTTCTGATGATGATTCATTTTTTATCTGCAGCCGAAATTACGCAATTTTCACAAACTCGCACAGACAAACTTGTCTGATCTCTAGTCTTTGTCTGCACGTGTTGCACATGCATCGTTGACGGCGTTGGTACATGTAAGTCTTCAACAGCACTGGTATAGAGAATTCTCAGTTGGTATACCGATTGGCCAACTGAGACTTGCAATATGGTCTGATAGACTAGGCCATAAATTTAACCAATTAAAACCCTACAATTTACTCTGTGATAAATAATTTCTCTCTCCTCTCTACCTCGAACATGTGAATGCACTGATAGCACTAGATGTTCGGTAATGAACTTCTGATAGCACTGACTGCAATCATGGCAATAGGCCCAGCCATCTTGAAAAGAAAATCCTGTACAAAATACTGGAGCATAAGTAACAGTTAGAATGAACAATCTGTCTTCGTAGAGTATATGTTCATTATGAGCTTCAATATATGCCATCACACATCTTTGACAGCAGAACTCCAAAGTTTGATTAAAACCATAAGACATGTTATTTTAGTTTAGATACATTAAATATCTTAAAAATTGAATTTGACTGAAAAAAAAAGAAGATAGGTCATGGTCAGACAACTTCTTTATATTTCTAGCCCATCTCCAGCAGTATGAATTTTGAAAGACTAGCTATAACCCTTTGATAACATTGCATTGACTAGAATCAAGCATCAAGCCCTGTAGCTTTGAATGCCAGTGTCAGGAGAGAAAAAAAAAATGTAACTGCCAGATTTTCTCAAATTTAATTATTCCAGTGAATCTTAGACCAACTAGGTACTCAGAAAAATATAAGACATTTTTATGTTGAAGTATATCGTCTTTATTATCACAATGTATACATATATTATTTGAACAGAATTGTAGGTGTTTAGGGAAAAACATAATCATTGAAATTTAAGGCCACTGTTAATTGTTTGTTTCTCGTAACCTTGCTTGTAAAAATACACCTGCTGGGTGTGATAATTATTAATTATTAACTTGCAAACCATTTGTATACAAATATGAAGAAAATGAGCAAGTTTTACTCATGAAAATGTAAATCCCTCCTGGATTTTAATTATTTGCCCTCAAAATATAGATGAGGGCTGGTTACGGGAAACGAACCATTAATTATCAGTGGCCTAAATACAATTTTATGTAGAATAGTGTATAGTCTATATACTGTACATATATACCTATTAATTTTGTAAACAAGTACATAATGAAGCTCTAGAAATGATATTAATGCCACTATAGCCTTTTTCTCTGTACTAGACTGGGTCTGTGAACGCTGACCGATTGTCATGATTGTGAGGTTTTCCTCAGTGAAAATGTGACCAGTTCATACTTCATGTAAGAATCACGAGACACTGCATACAATATCCAAGTCTGGGGACAACAATATGTTTACACTTGAGCGTTTTCAGCAACACAAAGACTCAGACAATAAAGTTTCCTACATGAAGTATCTACCGAAAGTGCGCACACACCAGCCTGATTCCATCTGCTGTATGTTATACATATGATGTCCAAGGGCTTAATCCTTAGAGTAACTAATCAGAGTGCTTGTACTGAAGGGAGTCCTGATTCAAATTTAGTCAATTAGTGTGCCTGTTAGAATGCTCATTAGTTGGCTTATTGGTATAGTCCGCCCGGGGAAGACGACCCGTGTCACTTGGGTTTGGAGAATTACATTGCAAGACCAGTCCATTCAGAATGCACATTATGCAAGCTGAATAAAATGTTTCTAGCTTCAACAAAATCACCTCGTCCATCACCGACAGATGAAGAATTTAAAAATTTTCAAAAAAAATTCTACGATTTTTAAACATTTCAAAAATATTGTTCTTGAACATGGAGTCAAAGAGCTGCTGTCTTGGTTTATTCGTTGGAAATAGTCTTGCTGAAGACAAAGTAACTCAAAGAACATTGTTGGTTCCATACAAATTGTATCGACTACATATGCCTTGCGAGAAAAGATGGATATAAATCTGTCACGTGCGAAAGACAATAAAATAGAGATGCAAAAAAAGCCTCTCTTTTTGTAATTGTTTTTTTTCCCAAGAAATTGTCTGTGAAACTAGAAATTATATTTATTCAGCCTTAGAATAGTAAAGTGTAGACCATTAACTTTTGTACTCCATGAACCGATATTTATCTCCCCTGGTAAGGCATGGTTATTCAGTTTGTAACCTACACATTAAAACATTGCAGACCCATCAACCCTCCCGCATTCGGCGTGAGACTCGCGTATTTGGCATATGTCTCACGCCCTCGCGTAGCTATATGAAAATCTCACGCATTAGGGCATTTTCATGAAACTATTTCTAAAATAAACAAGAATTGTTCAAAATTGCTCCAGTTTGCAAAAAAGGAGTCAGTAATTTCAAAATTTTCCTAGACTTGGTTACAAAGTATCCATTTATAGCCTCCGTGAAAGGTGAAATGTATAATGGTAGGCTGTTATATGACAAAAATGTGAAAAATTGTATGAAAATGACGCCTAGAAATTCGAATTATTGGGGGGCTCGTATCTCCTAGGCGGATATACTCAAATCTCACGCCTGACATTGTGGAAATAAAAAAATAAATCCTGAAAAAATGCCTTAAGAAAAGCAGAAACAACATTTTTTACCTCCATTTTAGAAAGGCAGTTCCCTACAACAGCCGACATGACTAACTTAAGTTGGGAACCAGCCACCAAAGCACTAGTGGTTTAAATGAACATAAGAAAATCTGGTGTCCATTGACAAAAAGGATGATCCAGAAACATACATGTATATCACATGATCCAATCATTTCACTTGCATGTCTAGCAATTAATTTCAATTTCATTTGGTGGAAATATATCTCTGCTGTAAAATCAGTCTGCTGTTTTCTCTTCGTCCATGTTTTCTGTACTTTCAGAGCTCTTTTCATCAAGGAGTTCGTCAGCGGATTTCTCTTCGTCCATGTTTTCTGTTTCCGTTCCATCCACATTTTCTGTACTTTCAGAGCTCTTTTCATCAAGGAGTTTGTCCCGTATCCTCGTCAATATAAAACCCAACAGGTTCTTCCCACGCCATGTTGATTGGTCCAGGGCTTTAGGATTATCCTTTCCCATTCCAATTCCCCATTTCCTGTCTCGAGGACTGGCCTCTACTAACGTCGTTCCTTCCGTCTTCAACAGTTGCTTCTTGAGCTCCTCATTCTGTGAGAACTATGAAATGTACATTCAACAATTAGCATGATTAAAATGAAATGTATCTCCTATAGTTCCAGTGATTCACATGGATTTGCACTATAATTCAAGTTAATCCCTGGACAATGCCATATGTCGCCTCGATGACAGCGGATGGTGCATATGAAGACATAGCTGGTCGCTTGAATTCCGGTTCATGAATAGGGGGGCTTTTCTATCTCTTCAAACCAGGAAATATTTTAAATCGATGATAACTGGACTATTTTCGACCGGACGTTCCATTTTATCATATTTACACCAGTTATTAATAGTTAAAAAGAAACTGCCCCAGGTTAAATATATTGAGAGATATCATGAGAACCAGGAGGCAGGGCATCGGTCATTGCCAGGGGTTGAAGTGTTCACGAAATACAGGACATTCGTCAAGGGTTGTCCGGCACATAGTTAAAATACATGTGAAGTGACTGTTAAATTGCAGGACAGTGCCAATTATCTGTTGGACATGTCCTGCAAATAGATAGCAATTTCGACCCCTGGTCGCCATTGGTACAAGATAGCATTGTCCAAGGATAAATGTGAAGATGACAGATTAGCTGAAGGAACTCGCTTGAACATGTTTTCTGCTCTACAATTACTCCTTGATAATTTCTTTGTGAATTGACATGTTTTACGAGAAAAGTCCAGTATTATATCTGAGATAGAACATTTTTATTTCGTGCTAACCAACTGTAGATACGTTTCGAGTTAACATGGTTGAGATAATATTATTTCAGTTGAAAGTAATGATAGCGTTGTGGCAAAGACCATGTGATACAACAAATGAAGCCTCTGTTATTATATCGCATGGAACAAGAACATCTCTGCCCATGTACCCACACTTTGGTAAACAAATATGGCAGCGCTGCAAAGGTTGTTCAGATTAAAAAATTAGAGAAAAATTGTATATATTTATTCATTTATTTGTCATACAAGCTTATATAGCTAGCAACACATCAGTGCCGAGGTTCTGTTCTCCCTAGGTCTGCAAACAGAATTAACAGTTCACTTGGCAGATTGTTTCAATGGATATTTTGTATAAAGTACCTTAATTGTGACCAACTAAAAATAAAAAAAATAAATCTGTTCGTCCATCCCCCTTTCGTTTCCTGGTGAGATGGTGATCATAAACAAACTATTAAGTTAAATGAACCTTCAATCTACTAACTGTGGTAGTGATTCTTTCAAGATTTAAACATGAACATCTGTATTGGGTTATTACATTTGCCCAACGATTAGTGTGAGCTTCGTGTGACCCTTCAGCCCCAGTCGAATAATTTCTGTTAGCTGGGGTCAGAGTTCTCTCTCATACAAAAAAGGCAAACTGGGAGCAACCATGAGGTCACCCAACCTCATCCCAGTAAAAATTATTTTCAAAAAATATTCAACTGTTCTACAACACTTAACTCGCATATACTAATAATTATAATTATGTCTCCCCCAACTATGTTGGGGGGAGACATCTAGTGTTTGTGCTGTCTGTCTGGATGTCTGTCTGTCTGGATGGATGTCTGTCCGTCCCCTTGGCTTGTCTGCAAGATATCTTGATGGAATTTCACCAAACTTGGATGGAAGCTTCATTGGGATAGCCCCCTCATTTGATTAGGTTTTGGTGTATGTGCGTGCATTCATCCGTGTCCGTCCGTCCGTCCATCTACTTGTACATGTATATACAGGCCTTGTCTGCAAGATATCTTGAGAACTACTGGACGGAATTTCACCCCACTTGGATGGAAGCTTTAGTGGGATAGCCCCCTCATTTGATTAGATTTTGGTGTGTGTGCGTGCATTCATCCATGTCCGGTGTCCGTCCGTCCGTCCATCTACTTGTACATGTATATACAGGGCTTGTCTGCAAGATATCTGGAGAACTACTGGATGGAATTTCACCAAACTTGGATGGAAGCTTCATTGGGATAGCCCCCTCATTTGATTAGGTTTTGGTGTATGTGGGTGCATTCATCCGTGTCCGGTGTCCGTCCGTCCGTCCATCTACTTGTACATGTATATACAGGGCTTGTCTGCAAGATATCTGGAGAACTAATGGACAGAATTTCACCAAACTTGGATGGAAGCTTCATAGGGATAGCCCCCTCATTTGATTAGGTTTTGGTGTATGTGCGTGCATTCATCCGTGTCCGGTGTCCGTCCGTCCGTCCATCTACTTGTACATGTATGTACAGGCCTTGTCTGCAAGATATCTTGAGAACTACTGGACGGAATCTCACTCCACTTGGATGGAAGCTACAGTGGGATAGCCCCCTCATTTGATTAGGTTTTGGTGTGTGTGCGTGCATTCATCCATGTCCGGTGTCCGGCCGTCCGTCCATCTACTTGTACATGTATATACAGGGCTTGTCTGCAAGATATCTGGAGAACTACTGGACAGAATTTCACCAAACTTGGATGGAAGCTTCATTGGGATAGCCCCCTCATTTGACTAGGTTTTGGTGTGTGTGCATGCGTTCGTCCGGTGTCCGTCCGTCCGTCCATCTGCTTGTACATGTATATACAGGCTTTGTCTGCAAGATATCTTGAGAACTATTGGATGGAATTTCACCAAACTTGGATGGAAGCTTCATTGGGATAGCCCCCGCATTTGATCAGGTTTTAGTGTATGTGTGCATGCATTCATCCGTGTCCGGTGTCCGTCCGACCGTTCATCTACTTGTACATGTACATGTATATACAATGAAAATCGCTTCTTTGCAATTAATATTTTTAGATACGCAGCTTTGCTTAAGATACTTATTGCTACATTCATTTTATAGCACTTTCCCTTAAATTATGTGCCCATTCAAGGCAAGGTGGGAGGTTGGGGGAGACGTATGTTTTTGCTCAAAAAAACAACCAGCATAGGCTTCATGCCTTAGCGGCAACTCAAGGGTCAAAGCGGAACCTCTAGTTTCCCTTTATTGTCAGCCCAAATTTAACAAGATCCATCATATTCTTCACAAGTTTAGGCGCTTTTAACTTCTACCTCATTCCAATTGGAAAACTGGGTCAGTTGTGGTTTCGTTGAAGCAAATGAAATGAAAGTGAAGTTGTTATCACTGTAATAGACGAAGGAAATGAACTGAATCTTGTTAAATTTGAGCTTACAATTGAGAGGGAAATTATTCATTAATAAAATATGTGGGTTAAGTGTTGTAGAATGACAAAATATTTACCCGACCCCATGGTTGCTCCCATTTTGCATTTTTTGTATGAGCTCTGACCCCAGCCAGACAATCTGTCAGAAACTATCCATCATGTGGCTGAAGGGTCATTGGAACATTGGACTACCCAACGATATTCCTTACTTATTTCACACTTCCTAAAGTACAGTATCGTACCTTCGCTACATTAGCCTGTTTCACAATAGCTTCACACTTTCGGTTCCAGACCAAAGGATCAAATCCTGTCACTTTTCTTCCACATCGTTTCTGTTCAACTGGATTGCTACTCTTCAGAATCTGTTCAGCCATCTTCCCATCTTTGAAGACAACTGTTGAAGTAAGATAAAGAAGACAATTTCAGTGTCAATGCAAACCCTAGTTATTTAGTTAAACAGAATTATGGTATATATATCCTCTAATAATGATATCAGTAGGTCACCCGTGGGTTCCCGGGTGTGTTTGTCTAATTAAGGATGGTACATGTAATTAGCACCAAATGTTTGTGCCTTGCCTTATTGTGGCTAGATGAGTATAGGGGGAGGAGACAGGTGCTTGTCGTTGGTTATTTACTAGCCCCAGCAGGGACCTAATGATACTGTCATTCATTATCATTAGGTCCCTGCTGGAGCTAGTTATTTACTAATTATGATATTCATATAACCTAAGATATTAATATATTCTCCTGCTAATCTATATAACCCTGTATGGTATATGAATATAAGTATCATAATTAACTGACGAATGACAGGCACTATAATTGTGGGGGACGTATATATAGGGGTGGTACCGATGCCGTACTGAAATTACCCGCTTTTTGGTGCATCATGTACTGTTCAGCACAGTTGTAAACTATTTCACCAATTTTAAATTCACATGGGTGGTGCTGGCTGAATGGACTGGCTTTGCTGAAGAAAAATGTGAACTTCTCCGCGACCGCCCCGACGCTGGCGCTTGCCATGGTCTTCCCTTCCCTTGCCGGTTCTTTTCTTGCAGGAGAATCAAAAGAGTCGAACAAACATCATCTCAACACAGTAAAAAGTTCTTTAAGCTTCCTCAGTATTGAGCGCGGAAGTCGTCCATAGTCCAAGCAAAAAACCTGAACACAACAGTCTCTTCTCAATATTGACGGCTCAGCAGTTTCGGTTTCGATGTCAACATGGAAGCACGTGTCTGCCACAGAAGAATTCCAATGAAGGGAGGCTACTTCCTTCGATTGCTTTCTTGTGGTTTTAACCATGTTATTCCCTCCCTTGCTCTGGGCAGAAAAAAATGACTTCCTTGATTGAAACGTCTTAGAACTACTTCTCTAAAAGACCGGTATCCAGTAATTCTAAAATACGCCCGAAATATACTTTTAAAAGGTGATAAACGCTGTTATCTTTCTTTTTTTTTCGTCAATTTTAATAAATTAATATTCTACATTTATCAACTCCCCATTTGTATTTGACTGGTGACAACATCGTAGAATGCACAATTCTATAGGGGTTGGTGGAACGAATGTTGTTACAGAGTACTTGTTACAGGCGTATGCTTGATGGTAATGCCATTGCATGTGCTGTGGCAGTGCAGTGCATGGAATATGACATGCAGTGCATGGAACACAACGCGTATGTGCGTTGTCCGGTTTTGGAAAAATGGGGGAAAAATCACCCTCATTTTCTACAATTGTAATTATACATCATGGTTCAGACGGTGTCAGGACATTTCGGCACGCGACATTGCGGCACGTAACATTTCGGTACAAAGTGAAGGGTACGACATTCCGGCACCGTTTTTCAGGCCAAATTAAGCTAAAAATAAATATTTTTACGTTATTTTTTTTAAGTATGTTTAACACCATATCAAGGGTTACCAAGTTGTAGATTCTCGCAGTTGCCCACCATTATCCGCGACATTTCGGCAACTTTTTTGGCATATTAAGGTTGATTGAATGAAACTTTTACTAGTAATAGAATATTTACAGTGTATCTAAAATCACATGTACATGTACGTCAATTTTGGTTTTGCTTTTTGTTTTATGACATGTTTTTCTAAACCAAATGCATATGTGGAAAAAAGTTGTCGAAATGTCGCAGATATTCGCGTCCAAAGAATCTAACTTGGTAACCCTTAGAATGGTCTGTTTATGGGTTAATCATATGTTAAAAAATATGTGAAAATCTGAAATTTTAGTATAATTTGGCCTATAAAGGAAAAAGAGTTGCCGAAATGTCGTTCTCTTCACTTTGTGCCGATATGTGACGTGTCGAAATGTCGCGTGCCGAAATGTCGCATGCTGAAATGGCGCGAGCCGAAATGTCGCGAATTCGGTTTAGACTAAGTGAGTGAGTGAGTGAATATGATTTAACGTCGCTTTCAACTATATTTCAGTCATATCATGAGGTTGGTTTAGACTATCCATGCATGTCATTAGAAATGACAATTATCCCTCTTTCGAAAAATGATAAATGCATCGGCATAGTTTTGTATCTATTATAATCATTGGTGATATTCAGACACCCGATGACTGACTGCATTTAGCACGTTCACTTTCATGCTTGGTGTCCTGCCAAGTAGGCCAACCGTGCAATACAAAGTCGTGCAACGGCAATGACTCAAAATTATCTCCAATAATTCAGGATTCTACCATTCAAAATCCATTTTCACATCATTTCTACTTTTTATCCCTCGGCCATTTTGGCCTCGGGGTATTGTCGTCGCCATGTACGTCCGTCCGTACGTCCGTACGTCCGTTACCGCATTTTAGGCAAAACCGCTTGAGACACAACCACCAAAGTTTCAACACTTATTCCTCGGCCATTTTGGCCTCGGGGTATTGTCGTCGCCATGTACGTCTGTCCGTACGTCCGTACGTCCGTTACCGCATTTTAGGCAAAACCGCTTGAGACACAACCACCAAAGTTTCAACACTTATTTATCTAGTGCTGAACCAGACGCCTATCGAAAGTGGCTCCCCTCGGCCCATATTTTACAGAGTTCTGTCCCTTTACAGATATATTAATTTCTATTTCTGCCCTGTATGCCTGAATGTAACCAGCTATATCTGCAGAACTGTTTTCGGTATAGCTACTATATTTTGGTCACTTATTTATATTGTTGTATTGTAAAAGCCAACAAAGGATTACTCGCCTCGACTTATGGAGTTATGCCCCTTTCTGATGTAATAATCTCCGATTTTGTTATTTGTAGCTGAATGTACAAGTTATTTCTGCAGATCTGTGTTCGGTACAGCTTATTTGTCTTGGTTCTTATTTTACAGAGTGCTAAGTCAGACGCCTATCGAAAGTGGCTCCCCTCGACCCATATGTTACAGAGTTATGCCCCTTTACAGATATATAATTTTTCTATTTCTGTCCTATATGCCTGAATGTAACTAAGTACCAGTATATCTTGATCATCCCACATAGAACTATCTCTTCCCCAATTCACACTACACATGGGTCTCAATCACTTGGGGAAAGCCGAGGGGTTTTGATTAGATCAATCTCATGTTTTATATCGACGTGAACAGATGCCTGACCTTTATCTAATTCCGAAAACACCAAATCTTTGCTATCTGTATAAGTTCTTCAGCCACTGGACAGATTTTTTGGATTTCACAGTAAATTAAGAAGTTTCCGGTTCGAGACAAATTGAAAATAAAATGCCATTTCTTATATTTTGACAAGAGAGAGCGCAAACCTTCAACATTCGAAATAAAGGATAAAATCTCGGGGTCGATCACCATGCTTAATTTTGCATAATATAGAAAATATGGCCTATTATACTGATTCAACCCTACTCTAACATGAAATCAGATAGGGATTCTATGAAAAATGCCTCTATTTTCATAGAAAAAGCTAATATTTTCCAAATTTAAAAATGTGCTGGAACAATGCTGAATCGGAAAATTTAATGAAAATGAGGGTTCATCAGGCTTCTCTCCAAGAGAGTATACGGTAGAATGCCAACATGGAAATCCATGGTCACGAGGCCAAATTACCATGATTTCACTAGAGTCAGTCTGTCAGCTTTACCTCGTTGAGACGTGGTATTCCCTCGACACTTGGAAAACAAAGTATCCAATTCAACTTTCATTTTCACAACTGCTCTTTACAACTGTTTCCTTTTCCATAAAATTCCCTTCAAAATTTTGGTAGATTCTCAAATACATACGCAGTAGACGTAAAATTGAATTTGTCTGGAACCTCCGTCAATGGGGGAGATTGGTGTACAGTGGGACATGGGGCACAGAGAGACCAGCCATCTAGCTCCTCTGTTAAGTACAGGAATCACATTACATTATTATGAGCAGAAAGCTACCACACCCATACAACACCTAAGTAGTAGTATAAGGGAATTTCGAGCCTCTGGCTCGTCACTGCGCATGCGCGAGAAAGTGGTGTGCGCGGGAGTGTTGTGCGCAGGTATGAGATTTTGTGGCGGTGTTGTGCGCAGGTATGACGTCATTTCCGGTCTGCGTGAATCGGCCATGTGTATTCCTCCGCGGTGATGCGGTCTGGTGGTGATGCGGTCTGCCCCCGCGGACAGAAAGTAGTCCCAAATTCTCCGGCATTCTCCGGCAATCTTCAGGGGCGAGAGGGGTCCCTAGTGTACCGATTGGATCGAGTGAGGTGCCAAAGTGAAACATTCGTGAAGGGACATCCGACGGGATGGGTGTGACGTGGAACTGACGTCATTCTGCGCATGCGCAGTAGACAAAATGTATAGAAATAAACGTTTTGGGGTCTAGGTGGGCCCCTATTGGTCCGATGGAATCGTATGAGGTATCAATGTGAAGCATTCGTGAAGGAGCATCCGAGGGAATGGGTGTAACGTGGAACTGATGTCATTCTGCGCATGCGCAGTAGACAAACAGTATGGAAATAGACGTTTTGGGGTCTAGGTGGGCCCCTATTGGTCCGATGGAGTCGTATGAGGTATCAATGTGAAGCACTCGTGAAGGAGCATCCGACGGGATGGGTGTGACGTGGAATGGACGTCATTCTGCGCATGCGCAAGCAGGAATTGTGGGAAAAGGGTATGGAAATAGACCCTAGTGGTCCGATGGTGTCGTCTGAGGTCTTATTTTGAAGCTCTCGTGGAGGAGCATCCGACTGGACTCATGGTTCGTCCGAGTTCAAGAGTCTGCGCATGCGCAGTCTGGCCGTAGTATAGAAAGCAGGCATTTTGGGGGTGCATGGCAGTGTGTTTGACCAACCACTATGGGTCCGTGTTTGTGGTTTGGTGGTGGAAGACGTCACTTCCGGGTTTCACTGAAACTACCCCTGAACCCAGAAGAGTTCCAATGTTCCATTACACGTAGGGTCCGGATTTTCAACATCCAAGATTTCCCCGGCCCGGCCCCGGCCCGGCCCGGCCCGGCCCGGCCCCGGCCCGCCCCGGGCCGCAGCGCGCGGGTTATCCGAGCGAGCGCGCGCGCGCGCTATCCGGCCGCACGCGCGCGCGTCATCACCGGAAGTGCGCGGGTGAGTTTCGGGTCAAAAGGTCAAAGGTCACATCCAGGTCAAAAGGTCAAAGGTCTCCCTTTCGGCAATGTTCGGCAACAATGTTGCGGCATCGATATACAGAGCTTGAACCCAAAAAGGGGATTGTAAATTAACCTGGGAAGGATGGGCAGTTCCATTTGGACCAATCAGCGGTCGAGAAAAAGAGCCAATGAGCGATCGATAAAAGAACCAATGGACGGGTACTAGAATTTCACTCACGTCTGCGCCTACATCCGGGTACTAGGATGCTTTCGCCTACGTCCGCGCCTACATCCGGGTTCTCGTACATCCGGGTTCTCGTACACCCGAGTAATGTTTTCTGGACATTGATGGGTTACCTTTGGCCCCATTCTAGGCCACTGATTGGCTAATACGGTGTTCAAAGCCAGTTTCATGCATTATGCTCATATAGAAAACACAAAAGACAGGGTTTTTTTGGTGAGATCTCATTTTGTTTTTTATTCAACAATAACTAACAACAACAACGTGAGAACAACCACGTGAAAACTGAAGCACAGAACAGGGGGCTTGCACATTGAAAGAACTGAAGACCAGAACAGGGGGCTTGTAAACTTCAGCCCAGAACAGGGGGCTTATACATTGAAAGAACTTAAGCCCAGAACGGGGCTTGTACATTGTAATGATGGGCGGCCCAGTCATATACGAGTACATCGCGGTCCTCGGCCTTGGGGTACTCGTCAAACATCTGTACGATGGTAGATAAGGTTCTGCCCCGGTATCGATGGTACAGGTAAAACAAGCAATATTGTCCGCACACGCTACTGGTCAGGCTTTGCAACGTTTCACTGTTCCAACACCACGTCTCTGTGCCTTGATCCATGAAGTCTGTTAAATCGGGATGGAGGGGTGGCAGGCCGTACGGGTCAAAGTATTCGCCCTGCTGTTCTGTCAAGTACACGGCCACCCAATGTTCACCGGGCCGATCCATCGGGTCCGTGTTGAGAACGTAAGCAGCAGGATACATACGGTCTAATGGGAACACATCTCGGGCTAACACCCCTTGAAAGACCATACGTGTCTCTGGGTCATTCTCCAGCACGGTGGTTATCTGGTCTGTATCCATGTTAGGTGGAGAAGTCACACAGGGCGTTGCGCGCCTTGTCCACTTGAATGATGTTGTCAAACTCGGCGTAGCAGATCACATTGACGGTGGTCCCGAGGGCTCGTGCAAAGTGGATTTCCAACCGTAAATTGCCTTGCTTGGCCAGGGCCAGCTGATGGTCGTTCTCTAAGGTGGGGGTCAGATCGAAACAGAACAACGTATATCCGTTCGCGTAGTCCTCCCGACTGATCATATTCCCTTCGTCCTGGTTGATTTGACCGGTGGCTGTAAACAGGCTCTGATGGGCTCGAATGAAATTCCTGCGCCCAAAGTTCGGTGTTAAGGCAGTGGCTGGGACCTGTTGTCCATTCACATGCAGGGCCACAAAATTGATGCCGAAATGTTTAAAGTCAAACGGATTCTCTGGGTAGGCTCCGCTGAAACTGGTATTTTCCACACAGGCCAGGATCAATCGCTTGGGTAGTTCCCCCAGGAACAGGTTTTCTTTGTTGGCGCTCATATTTCCAGCAGGCACAGAGAACACTTTGGTTTGTACACGTCGGATAGGGTACTGGACTGGTTTTGTTTCCAAGGCTTTCATGTGCCCCAATTGAACGGCTGGATTCGGTTTCACTTTTCGGACATACAGGACTGCGTCTTGGATGACAATCTTATAGTCAGCTGCATGCCCCTCTACGTTAGTGGCCATCAAGGCGAAGGTCGGAGGCGCCCGTATCAGTCGGATTTTGATGGGAATCTTGTTCAAGAGGTACCGGTCTTGCATGAAAATGTCTGCGTGTAGTCGACCCATGAGATCCACCGAGGCGCCGTTCGCAGTGAAAGCCTTCCGTTTGTTATATCCTTCATTGTCCACCGTGTCCTGGTCCTGGTAGAATAAAGCGGCGGTCAGCTGAGATTTTTTAGCCTCTCGTCCATACGACAACAGTGTCTCGATGTAGGCTCGATAGGGGTACGTGTTGGTCGAGTCACTGATGAGTTTGTCGCTGAGAAATATATCCACCTGTTGAAACATCGAGATTCGTCGGGCCCACCGTTGCAGCTTGGATGATTCTGGAGCCATCCCCATTGACGACCTTGGCTTTCACATACAAGTACGTATGGGCTAAATCCACATAGGCCGTATCCGCATTACTGATGGTGAACTCGATGGGCCCTGTTTCGTTGATGCTGGAGAGCGGGAGATGCTCCACCCATAATCCTTGTTCGGCACTGGTCTGTGTGGTCTGGGCGGAACGTTCCACAAATCAAATTCACTGTTGGTGGAGGGGCAGGACTCTGCGTGGATCAAGGACATGTTTAAGAAAAGATATCCTGGGTCTTCGATGTGCGTCGTCGCTGGGTCGGTCGTCGACTGGTGCGTGGTCTCGGTGGTGGAGGTCTTTTATTCCCTACGGTGCGTTGTGCTTTGGCCACCAAGACGCCTCCCGCTTCTTGGGCCCGACGTTTCAAGGCTTCTTTGGGTGCCCTACCCCCCAAGGCATCACCGGCCACTTGCAGTCCACTGCGTACCGCTTGAATGCCGATCGCTTTCACTCCACGCGTCACCAAGGGCAGGAACGTTTTGGCGATACTCCCGAGTATGTTCCCCAGCCCATGTCCTCGTTGCATGTGTGCACCACTAAAGACGGGAAGGCCACCCCCGGCCTGTTGGGCATAATAGTCCATATAGCTGCGAGCATCGCACTCTTAAGGGACCTTCATTATACAAAGTGGAGAGCACGTGCTTGTCGAAAATGAAGTGTCAGCACCATTTTTCCTCGTTCGAATGCCACCGATCGTCCCGTGTCATCTCTTATATCCACCGTGATTGTGTTGATGTCGGTTTGTCGTACGGGTAGGTAGAGCATGTGGGTGAAACTGTGGGTGACTTGATCTCCATACGTCTTTTTAATGGGGACCACCCGTACCAGAGGTGTGTTGATACCGCCCACGATGTGGTTGTCGACTACGCCCGAGTAGACGTAGAGTCCGTACATACCCGACTTCATATCCATCGGGATCTGGCCATGGTCCTCAGATGGACCCGTGTAGGTCGCGTGAGCGAAACCCAGAATTTGCTGTAGGATAGGACATGTTGGCGGCGAGGAGGATCTGTGCCTTGTCGTTGTGTGCGTTGTAATCGAAGTCCACGTGATTCTTGAAGGGAAAGGATTTGATGGGTGTTGAAGTATTCGTGACCTCCCGTAGAGCCTTATAATGCAACAGTCTTGTCAGCCCCTGCATGAACTCCTTGGGGGTATCGTATTGGCCTTCGGGGAGGGTGAGTCGGGTGTCTTTGCCTTCGTAGGTCACCTCGTACCACACTTCATTGGCTCGCACGTTGTACCACGAGTAAGGGTATTGGACATCCACGAGGCCACATTCTCAGCGTTCAGGTAAATGCAACGGTTGCGGTAACTAGGTCACGTACTTGGCCAAGGTGTTGTCAGGAAACACATCCAGCGAACTGTTACTGGGTAGGGTGAGGTAAAACATGGCGACTGAGCTGTCCTGCTGCTGCTGTTGGTTTTAATAGGTGTTCCAGGCCTTGGGCGATTGTGTCCGGCGTCATGTTCGTCGCGGTGACTTGCTACGTGTCACGGCTCTGGAGATGTGGGGTGTCTTGATCAAGGGTGGTTTTTTAAAGGCCTGAAAAGAAGGCGCCCGTTCTGGTGGTGTTTTGGGGGGTAACTCCGGTTCCCATTCGGCTTCCCAAGAAGGTAGTGGGCCACTCGGCGATTGCTGGGTCCGCTGCATCCAAGCCCAGCGCTGGGGATTCCCCACCAATTCCTGTGGTACATGCATGTCTTTCAAGCCTTGAGCGAAGACCTCCCATCCTCGAGGATCCGTGTGCGACCAGCGTTCACGTAACATGTCATTCGCTAAATCCGTCATGTGGGTCCCGGGGACCACCTGATTCTGTACCAGGAGTTCGCCTTTATCATTCCAAGTAATGTTAGGATTCTGTTTCATCCGTTGTAATACCAGGCCAGCTTGTTTCTTGAACGATGCAGGTACACTCTTCAGCACTTCGTCTTCGACCCACTGTGGGGCTGTGGGTGGTACCCCTGGTAATGAAGGCTGTTGGAGCGGTACTGAGGTCGGCGGTGTACCACGTGGTGGTGGTGGTGGTGGTGGTGGTGGTAGTGCTGGGGTAGAGAGGGGTTTGTATTGATCCACGAACGTCATGTACCGTTGAAGCGTCTCATTGTACCGTTGTACTTTCTCACTGTGGCTTAACCCCGGTCTCTGTAAGATCTGTTACATCTCTCCATCGAGGGTGTTTATGGTCTTCACCGTAGGTGGGACAGGGTAGGGCGATTGGAGGTTTTGAAGAAACCGTGGTTCGACGAGGACCATTTTTTTCGTGCGGTTCATTGTCGGCCGAAGAGTCCACCCAATACTGGACCCAACACGGAAGCGGCCAACGGTGCTAAGATGGCCCCGAGAAAGCCGTCTTTCTGTAACACCTTTTTCTTTTGTGTTTGAGAGACTCTCTTCTGGACTAGGGTTCGGAGACCTGTCTTATGCTTGGTCAACTTGGTCTTCTGAGCCGGAGTCAGTGGTACGTTGCCTTTCAACAGGTTGTACCCGATCTCGCACAGACAGCGTACAAGGTCAGGGTCCGCACCCCGTACAATGGTTCGGACCAACTCGGGTGGGGCCGTCTTCAATACACGGAGCGTCGGAGCGTGCTTCCGTACTCGCGCAGACATCATGTACAACTAATGCTAGAACCCGTAACTCTGCTCTTTTTATCTACCTCAGAGAACAGAGACAAAGTCAACCATGCTGTGGTATTAATTCTTATTATTATCCCCATCATCAAACACACACTCCAGCTGGGGGTGTGTTTACATTATTTTTGCATGTACACGTGGTGGGTCTCTCCGGGAAAGATGCCGGTCCGTAGTCGAAGGTGGTCAGGGGTGGCTTGCCTGAGGTCGAAGAGCATATACCCGTGCTGAGAGGTTGTCGCATCTTTGAAGGTTTCCAACGCAAACGGTGTGCGGTCGGGATACATCTGTCTCGCCAGGTGCAGCAGTTGAGTGGTATCTCTCGGGTTTTTGAAGACCACCAGGTAGTGGGCATTTAAGCTGATGTTCCGATGTTCTTTGTTTTTACTGAACAGATTCTGCACAATGTAGATGATGCTGAGCCGTCGATGATGGCTGCCTTTGGTAAAGAGTTGGGTGACCCGCGCATCCGTCTTCGCCATGAGATCATCCAGAACCACCAAGGTGTCCGGTTCTAAATCGGCCAGGTTAGGTAGGCCTTCCACGAACGTGCTGTGGGGCATTGCTGCATACGCTGCCTGCCATTCTCCGTAACACTACACGACTCGGGCAATGGGTGGGGTGATCATGCTGTCGGCGTGTTGAAGGAGCTTCCTGACGACGTGTGTGTTTGCCGGAACCCGTCGGTCCTGCGATGATGCAAGTGAAGGGATGCTGCCAACGAGGGTCCATGGTTCGAGCTGTATGCGCTGTCGTGGTAACCCGCTCTTGTAAATTTGGTACGAGTGAACTGGAGTGATGGTGGTGGGTACAACGTCGGTCGTCGTTGTCTGTTCACTGTGAGGGATGAAATCCCGTGGGTTTTCAGACGCAGTCGGTGTTCTTGGTGTAGGTGTGGGCTGTATACTTGGTGTGGAGCTCGATGTGGCTTGTACACGGGGTGTGGTGGTGGTGATGACTGGGCTCGAAACGGGGTTGACTGGTGCTATCTGTAGACTGGTTTGACTGGTGGCTGGTGTTCTAAGTTGGTTAAGTAGCGTGCTGACATAGGCTACGTCGTAAAACACACCTCCGTTCAACACACTCAGCAGGGTTAGCACTATCACCACGAAGCCCACTTGCGCTTTGCGCGTTTTGGGAGACGCTGTGTTCAGAGGCAGCTGCTGTTTGTCCATAGCACTGTGGTCGAACGTGGAATGAAGGATGACGGCAGTGGTGTCTGGCTTTATAGTCGTTTCACCTGGTTGGCAGCGACCCAGGAATTGAAGGAACTGGGCCAGCCTTGCCATTTGACGAAATGAAACAGTTTGCCACGTCAACGTTCCGTTTTCAAAATCTGCTCCACCGTGTAGTAGTCTTGCTGTGTTTTTACGACAGGCTGTAATTCCGTCTCGTAAAACGTCCCTATCAATGGTTCCCCTTGAAGATCTTGCAGTTCATAGATTCGCTGCTGTCGGGGTAGGCGCCGTTTAATCAGGAAGTGCTCATCGCTCCAGTTAGGCAAGTAACTTTTCTCAAATTGACCTTTGACTTTACTGATCCGTACAGGGTCCCCGACCGTATACACCTCCTTCGTCGTTCGCTGCGATTGCCTGGGATACAAGACACGCCGGACTTGGGCTTCATTGCGTTGGGTTACGGTAATGGGGGCTCTCTCTATACTCCAGTGATAGGCTCGATTGTAACCACTCACAAGTTTCGGGAGAACATCGATGTACCGCCTTGTATTCCAATAGGTGAAATATTTATACATGCGGCCTTTGAATGTCCTGTTGAACCTTTCCACCACGGAAGCCTTGGTCTCGTTGTACGTATGGAAGAAAAACACCTTCTGGGCTTTCAGAAACTGTTGGAACGGTCTGTTGAGGAATTCCGGGCCTTCGTCGGTTTGCAAATACATGGGTTTGCGCCCGGTCTTGAAGATGTCCTTGAACGCCGCTATGAGATTCGCCCCCGTTTTCGTCCGAATGGGTACCACCCACGCATACTTCGACAGGATATCGATGCACGTCAAGATATACCGATTCTCATCGTTGTGTTTGGCAAAGGCGCTCATATTGACCAAATCCGCTTGCCATTGGGCATCTAGTCCTCCCACGATGACCCGGTTCGTAGAAAATCGCGACGGGCAGCTCGATGTAAGGTATAGGTGTCTTGTTTTCCTGACCAATCTCGGACTTGAGCACGTTGTATCCCCTGGGGTTTGGCCGCTCGATAGAGAGCCGTCAATGCACTATAGGCCGCCGGACTGTCGGGACTGTAGTATAAGTTATCCAACACCTTCTCCCAGCTCTTCATGGTGAAAAATGATGATGGAACTTGGCTCTATCGTTTATTTATAACGGGTATATCTTGGGCCGGAGTTTCTTTCTGATTTTCTTCGTTGGCTTCTGCCAGCACATTGTCCATGATAAATGACCAGTCCAACTCGTCTGATGACCGATCTTCCTCCGTAAGCACTTGATCCACATCTACCACGGCATCTTCCAATGCAGACCATAGATCAGGGTGAAGGGTAAAATGCACTGTACCCCCATCTAGCTGAGCCAATTGAGCAAAGAAGGGGCCGCGTCGGATGTACACATCGGGACACAAGTGAATGAGGTCCCCGTCCAGTTCACCAGACAACACCCGTTTGAATTTGGTCCAGCCCTACCGAGACAAACGATTGTGAGCCGGGCACGGTTGTGTAGGGTCTGCATCACAGATGTCTCCCACCTCCTCCATGATATCGACCTTATCCGCATAAACGTGCAGGGAAACCTCGGGGGTCAAGCTGAGATACGCCCGTATTATATGCTCCGTCATGGTCAGTACGTGAATGATACCAGATTTGACGGTCTGTCGTATTTATAGGGAGAACCCCGTGAGATCACAGGATCGGGTGGTCATGTCACTGGGCTGACTGAGTCTAGCTGGATAATCAATGATATCGTCGTCTGCCTCCGCTTCATTGCTAGACATTTGTTCATTGGGTTCTGCCGCCGCTTCTCTCAGGGCACGAGCCCACTCCAACTGAACAGCCGACCGCTCGTCCTGTGTAAACAGCTGGTCCACGATAGGAACCACTTTCTCGAAGGCTGTCCAAAGATCGGGGTCTAGGGTGAAGCCTCGCGTAGGGTCTTGGTAACGGCCCAGGCGTGGGAAGAAGGGTCCACGGTCTACGTAGATGGCATTGACTATGTGGATGAGGTTTCCGTCGAGCTCACCACTCAACACACGTTTAAATTTGGTCCAGCCGTCACGGTGTAGCGTAACCGTATTCGATACGGTCTCAGCGCGACCAGCAAACATCTCCACGGTCTTCCACGAGGGTGACTTTATCTTCATAGACGTGTAACCCCACCCGGGTTGGAAGGGGAAGGATGGCGCGTAGGACTGGTGACATGGTTGACCCAATGACGAACGGTGAATGACACACACTTTGACTGTCTTTCGTATTTATGGTCAGGTGCCTCAGTGACATGATTGACCCAATGACGATCGGTGAATGACGCGCACTGTGACTGACCCTCGTATTTATTGTCAGGTCCCACTGTCAATGCCACAGCGCCAGGGTCAAGAGGGCACAGACCATTACTAGGCCAACGAGCTGTCGCTGGTTCCGGCGTGAGCGCTCGTGGTCGATAGCCCGGGCATCAAGGATGGCTGTCATAGTCCAGTAGTGGTGAGTGATAGCACACCTCTCCATCGTGTGCACTCTGTCGAGGACCGCTTCTGTGAACTCTTTCAGGATCTGGCGTCGCCCCTCGTTGTCGTCGCCATCTGCAAACATGGACCGAACCACTGCTCGTTAACCCGTGGGTGAATTAACCACGGTGACATGCTGTAAAATGCGAGTCGCATAGGGATGGGTGTCCGTCATAGCTCTGTAACCGTAGGAATGGGGGTGTGGGATCCAGAGGGACGTGTTTTATAGACCATGTCACACATGCGCGCCTAGACGTAGCTCTACGGGTCTAGACCGTGATACGTACTATTCTGATTGGTTAGTCCAAAAAGAGAGCAACAACAACAAAGATTACAGGTCAATCCTTTTATTAGCCCCTCCAACACAGCACATCCACGCTGGAGGAACCAGTAGGAAACATGATAGGAATGCATATACTGACCTGTCTGTGGGGGTTTTCCCCTGAATTTCGCTGACGTCCGTGTCTTTTCGGTGACGTCCGTGTCTTTTCGGTGACGTCCGCGTCTGCATCCGGGTACTTCTATGTAGGTGTATAAAAGTGGGAATTTTTAGGGCATTGCTGCATTCATTGGGCTGCTTGACCTGACCAGCCTGAGCCTGCCTGACCAGCCTGAGCCTATCTGAAGAGAGGAGCTACTTGCCTGAACCTCACCAGCCTATCTCACCATAGCAGCTACTTGCCTTACCAGTGGAGCCAACAGTCATGGAGCCATCCCACCGAGCTAAGCTTCTGCAGCACCGTATCCATATCGTTGATGAGATGCAGCATGTGGCCGATATATGTGATCTGCCCATGGTGCAAAACATAATCACTGAACACATGGGGGTAGATATCATGGCGGAGAAGACCTATATGGCACGAAACAGCACCAAGATGTTCACTTGCACAACTTGCCAGAAGCAGTTTACTCGCCGTGAAGATTTGCGACGGCACGAGTCCTCCATCCACAACGGCGCACGGTATACTTGTATAACCTGCGCACGGTCATTTAATCGGGAAGATCCTTTACTGCGCCACGTACGCTCATTCCACGAGGGCGCGACGGAACAATGTAATGAATGTGGTCAACTCTTCAAACGACCCAGTCAGTTAAGACGGCATCAGCGTTTGATTCATGCCCCGTCTCTACGGTTTGGGCGACAACTTCCCACTAAAGTGGCTCCCAGGAGGGGCAGACCCAGTGAAGATGAGCCCGGGGAGACGAATGCCACTGGTGATGCGATCACAGAGAGCCCGCCTGTACCCACAGTTCAGAAGAGCCTAGATATCCAGCCAGTCCCTAGCATTATTGCTGCTAGTCATACGCCTGACGACATCGAACATTTTCTGGAAGATGCAGTTGATGTTCCTAGCGATATGTTACAGGACGCCCATCCAGTGAGTGACATCTATCGGCGCCAATGGTCCATGATACGGCACGTTTTCCACCGTGATCGCCCTATTCCAGACATCTACAATTTCCCACTCACCGACCTCACCCTTCTACGCAGCTACGTGGAAGCCATCTTCAATGACCAAGCTACGGTCTTCAAATTGAATGTCGCTTTCGGGTACATCTTACGTCACAAAGAGACGGACCAGTTACGGTATTATTATGCCAGTAATAACAGCCATGTGTTTGACCAGCCGTTCACCATCATTAACCGGGCGTCGCTAGAGACGATGCTGGAAAAACTGAACACCGTGGATCCCTTGAGATGTCAACGCCCCAACACACAATGGGTCGTAGAGAGGGTCGCCAATGTTACGTTCTTCATTACCAAGCTGATCGACCACCCCTATCGGCTGAATGCGTCACCCTTGCACTGATGAATAGCATAACATGCCGTATATACTCTCTATGTTTACATGCTGATCGTTGACTTGAGCTCAGTAAACATTAAATGTGACGGTGCGTTAAATAATAAAACATGGTGTTTGATATTTAAATTTTTTGCTGTGAACATACTAAACATACTCAGGGCGGCTCCCCCAGTCTGGGTATGATGTAACATTGGGGATAATAAACTGTATAAACATTGCTGAACTTGTTATTCACGACAACCGCTTTCCCCTATACTTGGATGAAATATATACCCCGATGTGATATAGTGCCCTTGCACACTTTCGAAACTTCCCTTTAACCCGCGCGCGCGCGCTGCGGCCGGCCCGGGGAAAACTTGGATGTTGAAAATCCGGACCCTACGTGTAAGGGAACATTGGAACTCTTCTGGGTTCGGAGGTAGTTTTAGTGAAACCCGAAATTGACGTCTGTGCGCAGAACCCACACCACCAAACCACAAACACGGACCCATAGTGGTTGGTCAAACACACTGCCACGCACCCACAAAATGCCTGCTTTCTATACTACGGCCAGACTGCGCATGCGCAGACTGTTGCATACGGATGAACCATGAGTCCAGTCGGATGCTCCTCCACGAGAGCTTCAAAATAAGACATCAGACGACACCATCGGACCACTAGGGGCTCACCTATACCCCAAGATGTCTATTTTCATACCCTTTTCCCAAAATTCCTGCTTGCGCATGCGCAAAATGACGTCAGTTCCACGTCACATCCATCCCGTCGGATGCTCCTTCACGAATGCTTCACATTGATACCTCATACGACTCCATCGGACCAATAGGGGCCCACCTAGACCCCAAAACGTCTATTTCCATACATTTTGTCTACTGCGCATGCGCAGAGTGACGTCAGTTCCACGTCACACCCATCTCGTCGGATGCCCCTTCACGAATGCTTCACTTTGACACCTCACTCGATCCAATCGGTACACTAGGGACCCCTCTCGCCCCTGAAGATTGCCGGAGAATGCCGGAGAATTTGAGACTACTTTCTGTCCGCGAAGGCACACCGCATCACCACCAGACCGCAGCACCGCGGAGGAATACACACGCCCGATTCACGCAGACCGGAAATGACGTCATACCTGCGCACAACACCGCCACAAAACCGCCACAAAATCTCATACCTGCGCACAACACTCCCGCGCACACCACTTTCTCGCGCATGCGCAGTGACGAGCCAGAGGCTCGAAATCCCCTTATACTACTACTCACCTATATTGTTTATAAGTAAAAGCTATCAGTGATAAAAAAAATTAGGGGCAAAAAATCTGTTTTTGAACAGTCCAAGTAAATTTTAAGGACCGAGGATGATACTTTGCTGTATTCTACAGCACTTCTTTACTGTTTGGTACTCTGCGGATAGAGGATGAACATAGGTTCAATTAATTATATCAATTTATTATCTCCGATGTATATATTTGTGTTTTTCACAAACCGGCAAAAATCATGATGGGGCACACTGGGAGAATAGTAATCAAATGGCGAAATTTACTTTCATTCTAAAATGTTATGAAAGTGCATTATTTTGTTTCCTCGATAGTAGTTATTAGCAATCTCATCGGATTTGATGCGTTTTACTAACAATTTCAAAGTCAAATGCTTCAGTTGGAACTGAAATCACGCAAAATATTTTTTCTTCAAATTTGGCCTCTGAGAAATATTTTATGTAATGCAGGGGTCTAAAATAGCAAGTAACTTAGCCATCGCTGTTCAATCTTATAAACTCATATGAAACATAACAGTATATACTTGATTTAAAATGAATTTTGATTGTTGTCCCACTTCACCCCAGTGGGTGTCCCCGTGATTCCCAAACTTGGGGCAAACTGTGACACTTTTTTTACTTCTTAAAATGTAATTCTGGAGAAAAGAATAGCAAATATTTCAGAATTGTTTGTATGATTATGTCATACTAAACATTAGTTATAATTAGAGCATAGAAGGCTACTCTACAGCACAATAATAGAGGAGATTTTTGCAAAAAAGTGAAAAATGTCCCAGTGTACCCCAATCTCCCCTACATTTCTGTGGCACTTAACGGATTGGCAAACGTTCGATTACTGCATTCACAGTCAGTAGACTGGAAATTAAGCAAAGGATAAAACTGATTTGGCCTGCATAGAGGGCGCTGTTTCCGAAACTGTAACTTTTTTCCTGAACCGGTCAAATGACATCCTCCATAAACGTAAATGTACACTTTGAACTTTCAGAGCATCAATGGGATTGTTGATATGATAGAGGAGAAAATGAAGCATATATTCAGACTAAATAGTAATCTCGATCAGTCTTCTTGTTGCTCTCAGAAATTGGAAACATCTTTCGTTTTCTTTACCAGTCAACGCTGCACCCACATAATGCCATCTTCCTCTACTACTCCACTGCGCATGCGCCCGTGACGTCACTTCCAGTAAAACCACACCAATCGTAATCTACGCCATAACCTTCATGAGTTAAGGCCCTTGAATTACGTTCTTCCACTGCTTCAACCCGTTCTAATGCAACCTCCCCACAGCGCATGCTCCATTTCGCAGGCTCCAATAACATCCCTGCCTCCAATAGCGGAAGTTGACCTTTACTACGTTGCTATGGCGTATAGGGGAAACCAACCAACGCACGGTTCAGTTTGAATCCGACCAAACGACTCCTTTAGTGTTGCACATGAGCGAACTACTTTTCATATGCTCTGTCCAGATAAACAGGGAAAATTATCTCCAGATAATTCTTTTTAACGCTAGGTCAACGGAGGTATTATGCAGACTTGAAAAGTAATCAAAATTTTCGTTAAACATCTATTTTACTATATATGATGTCACTTCCGGCGATGTGCGCGAAGGCCCCGAATCCGGTCCAAAAATCTGACTGGTGGCTGGGGTGTTATTAGACCCCCAGCGAGGTGGTTGGTTCTAATGCAGCTTCCTTCGCTTTCGGCCTGTCTGGCCGACCAACCAAAACTGAGAACGTCTCAAATGGCGACCGAGCATGCGCAACAAGCGTTTCATGACTGAAGACGCTATCCTCGAGGGCACGAACTATGCCCGACAACAGTCGGTAAGCACGAGATGGAAAGAACAATCTCCTAACAACCCACGAACTTTCGGACGAATATATTTTGACTGACACTGATTCACGCAATTGCAACCTCTTAACAGGGTTATTTCCCCTTCTGCCAGTCAATCGACTCGACTGGCAGAATGGGAGATAGCTTTGTTTGGAGGTTGTTCCCCTTGATGTATATGTAACGTGTGGCGTGGAACGAGGTTAGGTCTGACACAAAAACAACTATTAACATTTACTGGGATTGATCTGCCACTGACCCTGGCTATCACCGAAGGAACCAACCATCACGGCTCGAACGCGGACTTTCTCTGGCCCCACGGTTTCGTATACGGCGGACCCACGGCCTGACTTTGACCTCACGGCTTGATTGCGGCCTTTCATCGGCCCCACGGCTTCGTGTACGGCGGAACTGGGTCTGACTGCGGCCTCCCGGCTTGACTGAAGTCTTTTTTCGGCCGCAAGGCTTTGTATACGGCGGACCAACGGACTGGCTTCGGCCTCACGGACTCCTTCCTTACAAGTAGTATATATCCGTGACATTTCTTAGCATTTATGTGTTGGGGTGGTGAAGGAGGAGTGACGTCGCGTCCGGTACAAAGGTCAAAGGTCATATTCCGTGAAGGGTGTTGCTATCGAGGTCCATGGCTGGAGAGCTATTCTTTGGCGTGGTAACTCGTATATCTAGTAGGAACCCACAAGCCGTTTTGGAGGCAGCCTTAGATTTGTCTTCCTATTGATGTATAACGTGTGCAAGAGAGCCGGGTTAGGTCACAAAAACAATTATTTGCATTTTCTGGGATTAACCTGCCACTGACCCTGGCTATCAGCAAAGGAAGCGGCCTAACGGTTTGACTTCAGCCTCACGAGTAGTATATAACGGTTAGATCTCAGCATTTATGTGGTAGGGGTGTAGGAGGAGAAATTACGTCACGCCTGCCCGAGGTCATGTCCGGTGCAAAGGTCATGTTTGGTGAATGAGTGTTGCTACTGAGGTCCATGGCTGGAGAAGTATCCTTTGGCGTGATAACTCGTAAATCTGGTAGGAACTCACAAGCCGTTTAGGAGGAGGGTGGATTCTACTCCATTGAGTCCGTGCTGTAGTAGGTACTGTGGCAGGCTGCGGCTGTGATGTAGTAGGTACTCTGGTAGGCTGGGTCTGTGATGTGCTACATACTCTACTACAATGTGTCTGTAGGTGGTTCTCTCCGGGTACTCCACCAACCAATCTGGCTGTCACCATATGAGTGAAACAATCTTGAGTGTGATATTAAGCCATTCCCCCCCCCCCTCCCCGCGTCTGTAACTGGTGAGCCTGGTGGCCGTCCATGAGCCAGACCCCAAAATTTCATCAATTGGTACCACCTGGGGTGGCAAATTCTCATTATGTTTTTTTGAAAGTCCTATTTCCTCAGATGAAAAAAAACTTTGAAAGCAATCCGGGACACACAGCTTAGTGGTAGTAATCACCTCTTAAAGACGGACACCCGAGTCAAATCTGAGGGACCAGATTTGGGGGTAGGGGAAATATAAAGTTGAATATCTTTGCAAGTAATGGTGATATAGTGACATTTGGCCACTCGAAATGTTGGTAATCTGATCCTCTATATGTTGGTATCTATTATATGCTAATATGTCAATTATGTAGGTCACCAGAGGTCAAAAGGTCACAAAATCTGTCCACTGTCTAAAACGTGACCACCTGTAGGAAAACACGCTGCAGATACCATACCAATGGGACTTTCTTAACCTAAATGGGTTCAAATGGAAGCCAAGAAGTACCCAAGTCTATAATAAGTCTAAACAAGCGGAGTTTATTATTATTTAGACTGTGGCACAGAACTGTTTTTGACGCATTTTCAAAAATGGTCTTTTTATTGCGCTAAAAACAGGCAAAATTGTATGAAGTTGGACAGCTTGAAATTAGTTGCATATTTTGACAAATTACTCCAAATGCTAATGGTCATGTCTTAAGTCAATTCAGGGATTAATTAAGCTACATTTCGAGGTAATTAGGTCACCAGAGGTCAAGGTCAAAGATTGTCAATTATTAATTTTCTACATTTTTACTTGGGACTTTCATATTACGATGTATTTACATTGCAACCAGTTTCAAGTATAGAGCATCAGAGACATCACTGGTGCACCCTGTACCGTATAGCCCGTAGGGCATAGGATAAACCAGAGTGCGAGTGCATCAGGTATGGGTGTCCGCAGGGGTCAAAGGTCAATCGTCTTCCAAATCCCCTTTATCGCTCGTTAAGGCGCTGAGACGGGCGTTAAGGTGTAAAGATAGAGCGTTAAGGCGTTGGGACGGGCGTTAAGTCGTAACGACGGGCTTTGACCGGCGACACTGCATTTCGATGTATTGGTGGCAATTCCATGAAAATCAGAGCTTCTGAGCTAGTTCACCAGGGCGTTGAAGCGTTAAGCTAAGCGTTGATGAGCGTTACCGTCTATAAAAGCAAGTTTATTCCCAAAACACGCACAGTCGACATTTAACCGTCAACATGGCTTATACTTGCTCTAAGTGCGAACGCACGTTCACCAGACGTTAAGATATGATGCGACACGAGAAAAATATACATGGGATTGAAGACCCCGAGGCACAAGAAGCCGATACAGAGACTGATGAGAGTCTATCGACTGATACCGAAACAGAGATTGCTGAGATTCTATCTAGTGATACGGAGAGCTTGACCTCAGATACGTGAGGTCAGCCTACGTCCGAGGAAAGTAAGGCAGTACCTACCTTCTGGGATCGTATTGTGAGACCAGCTATCAATGTTTCAATGTTCACGCTGCAGCAATCAAGGACGCCGGACAGGATTAACTTGCAACAGGCATAGACCCAAATGCGCCCCTGCATCAAGAGAACAGCCATGGCGATTTTTGAAGAGTATACCTTACTACCGCTTGAAATGAAAGGCGACGCCACGCACAGGTCCATCATGAAGACCAAGCGTCACTTGGAAGAGGATATGGGGCTACCACCCACCGAGGCCCTGGAAATGCGATCAGAATGCGCAACAACTCTTTCAGGACTGCCCGATGATGCTTAGGTCACACCGAGCAAAGAAGGGACTTTCTCAAAGGACAGCTTATGATTGGGCAAGAGCAGCCGAGAATATGACAGATGCAGCGCCAGATGGCGGACTCTGATCGGACAAGAGTCTTCTTGAATTGTAAACATGCCAAACGCGGTTCCCCCAGCGTGGGTATGATGTAGCTTTGGGGAGAATAAACATTGGGGAGAATAAGTTGTTGTTGTTGTTGTTCGCTCATCTGTCATCCTTCTTGTTGTTGTTCTCTCTCCCGTCTATAGCATGGCGTCAAGGCGTTATGCTAGGGCGTTAAGGCGTAATGACGGGCGTCACTGCATTTTCAATGAATTAGTGACAATTCCATGAAAATCAGAGCTTTTGGGCTAATTCACCAGGACGTTGACGCGTTGAGCTTGGCGTTGGCGGGTGTTGCTACAAGATGCCACTTCAAACGACGCATTCGGACCAGAATGGTCCATTTCTACCCCAAACACCTTCTTTCAAACCCTCAAAATGTCCACTTTGGCTACTACTCGTAAACTCACTCACTCATTCACTCACCATCGTTAGTGCGTCCATGCGTTAAGACGGGCGTTGGACATGCCTCATTCACTCACTCATTCATTCACTAGCTCACTCACTCTGGGAGTTCATTTGGACCATTTTGGCCCCATCAGCCCATCGTCGGGCAGTTCAGGATACCACTGAGGCAGCATGTCCTGAAAGAGTTGTTTGCGCATCCTGGTCGCATTTTCCAGGGCCTCGGTGGGTGGTAGCCCCATATCCTCTTCCAAGTGACGCTTGGTCTTCATGATGGACCTGTGCGTGGGGTCGCCTTTCATTTCAAGCGATAGTAAGGTATACTGTTTATAGATCGCCATGGCTGTTTTCCTGATGCCGGGGCGCATTTGGCTGTTGTAAGTTATCCTCTCCGGCGTCCCGGATTGCTGCAGCGTGAGTATTGATAGCTGCTCTCACAATATGATCCCAGAAGGTAGGTTCTGCTTCACTTTCCTCGGAGGTACGCTGACTATCTGAGGTCAAGCTCTCCGTATCACTACTCTCAACAATCTCTGTTTCGGTATCAGTCGATAGACTCTCAGCAATCTCTGTTTCGGTATCAGTCGATGGACTCTCATCAGTCTCTGTATCTGGTTCTTGCGCCTCGGAGTCTTCAATTCCATGTATATTTTTCTCGTGTTGCATCATATCGCATCGTTCGCACTTAGAGCAAGTATAAGCCATGTTGACGGTTGAACGTCGTCTGTGCGTGTTTTGGGATTACGCTTGCATTTATAGACAGTAACGGCCATCAACGCTTAGCTTAACGCTTCGACGCCCTGGTGAACTAGATCAGAAGCTCTGATTTTCATGGAATTGCCACAAATACATCGAAATGCAGTGACGCCGTCAACGCCCGTCGTTACGCCTTAACGCCCGTCTCAACGCCTTAACGCCCTATCTTTACGCCTTAACGTCCGTCTCAGCGTTTTAACGAGCGATAAAGCGGATTTGGAGGACGATTGACCTTTGACCCCTGCGGACACCCATACCTGATGCACTCGCATCGTGGTGTACCCTATGCCCTACGGGTGATGGCTCTGATGCTCTATACTTGAAACTGGTTGCAATGTAAATACATTGTAATATGAAAGTCCCAAGTAAAAATGTAGAAAATTAATAATTGGCAATCTTTGACCTTGACTTCTGGTGACCTAATTACCTCGAAATGTAGCTTAACTAATCACTGAATAGACCTAAGACATGGCCATTAGCATTTGGAGTAGTTATTTGTCAAAATATGCAAATAATTTCAAGCTGTCCAACTTCATACAATTTTGCCTGTTTTTAGCGCAATAAAAAGACCATTTTTGAAAATACGTCAAAAACAGTTCTGTGCCACAGTCTAAATAATAATAAACTCCACTTGTTTCGACTTATTATAGACTTGGGTACTTCTTGGCTTCCATTTGAACCCATTTACGTTAAGAAAGTCCCATTGGTATGGTATCTGCAGCGAGTTTTCCTACAGGTGGTCACGTTTTAGTCAGGGTTCAGATTTCGTGACCTTTTGACCACTGGTGACCTACATAATTGACATATTAGCATATAACAGATATCAACATATAGAGGATCAGATTACCAACATTTCGAGTGGCTAAATGTCATTATATCACCATTACTTGCAAAGTTATTCAACTTTATATTTCCCCTACCCCCAAATCTGGTCCCTCAGATTGGACTCGGGTGTCCATCTTTAAGAGGTGATTACTACCATTAAGCTTTTTGAGTCTGGGATTGCTTTCAAAGTTTTTTTCCATCTATGGATATAGGGCTTCCAAAAAAACATAATGAGAATTTGCCACTCCAGGTGGTACCGATATCTGGTCTGGCTGATGGTGGTTGCTCGTGGTGTGACCAGCTTGGCCTTTTCGGCTATGGAATGTCAGCAGCAGCCATCTTTATAAATTAATATCTTATCAATGCTTCCCAATCGTGTATGTTGCTTTACGATCTTACTTCAATTGAATATTATGTTCAATGCGCCCTAGTCCGAAAACTTTGAACGCCGACGACTTGTTTGATTTTCTTGATTTGGTCGTCTTTGTCCGAACGTTGGCTCAGTGTCAATCATTGCATGAGATGATGTTTTTGGACTGGGGTCAACCATATACGTTACGCAGATTTGTGGGGGTATCGGGTTCGAAAATAGAGAGATACCATGGCTGACGTGCGCTGGGGTTCGTGGTGAAAGTACAAAGGAATGGAGAAACTTTGAAATAAAGAATCGAAAATGAAAAAGCGTCCCACCACGAACAACATAATTCTAGATTCCCAACGAACCCTTCCCAACCCATCTCCCCCTTGTATACACAATGGTCACTTCCATTTACGTCACATCACGCAATGGCGCGTGATTTGTCAAGCAGACGAGCTCGCAATTCCCAATTTGATGCATCCACGCACAACAACAACACAATATAAAGCGTTTCAGCGTTTGAAATTCCTAGAATATGGTAGTTCACTGAGACATCAAGGATACGTCAAGGGAGGTAAGTGACGGAAAATTTAGTCATGATCAGCATTTTTATTACCCTTGAGTGAGCCACACTGATTTTTTTAGGAAACGATACAACGATCCTCACTTACCCAGCTTTGTACCTACAACAACAGGGGTTATATTATCAGTTGTAACAGGCACATTTTGGGGTTTAAGTGCGCCCATGTCATGCATATATAATAGCATTATGGCATCACAGTCATATTTGGATCTATCCACTTGTAGTCAGGGAGGGGGAATAGGTTCATCGTCTCCATTTACATCAAGGTTCATATCAAAGATTAGTCCTTATATCTACCCGGCATTATGGTGCCGCACTAGCTAGGCGGCGGCAACAGCAAACGATATCCCACCAGCGTGGAGTCTGATTCAGCTGAGCCAACCAAAACTCCTCTGTGATGTTCCCTTTAAGCCACTATGAAGAAATATCAGGATTGGTCAACGCCCGTGTCAATACAAGCAAGTAATATCTTAGTGCGACATATCAAAATAGGGGAGCAGAAAAGATTTTATTGTAATTAGATTGCAGCAGCAGTCGCACTCTGTCCATGTCTGAGCACAGATTAAACTCCCGTGAAGCGTCTTTATATCAGTTTCATCTGGATGGCGAAAGCCCTCGAATTAAACGAGTTCGCCTAGCCTTGCCACTTCACGAAGTGATACGTCTTGCCTCGGCGTAGCTCGGCCTCAGGATGGACTCCACACGGCAGTAATCTGCTGAGCATTTTTTTCGCCGGCTGTAACTCTACGTCCGAAAAAGTGCCTTCTAGGGGTTCTCCTTGGATACCTTCCAGTTGATATACAGTTGGTTGTTTGGGTAGGCGCCGTGTGATCACAAATTTTTCGACGCTCCATTTGGGAGGGAAGACTTCTGGAACTTACCCTTGACTTTACTGATTTATGCTGGAATGTATAGGGATGTGGATGCTGCTATATTGACCAGGGATCCAGGACGGCCCGGACTTGGGCTTCATTGCGCTTGGTGACTTGGCTGGTGGCGCTCTGGATACTGCGGTGATAGGCTCGATTGTAACCATTCACGAATTTCCGGAGGACATCGGTGCACCTCCATGTAGTCTTTGCGGGTGAAATACTTGTAGAGCCGGGCTTTGAAGGTGCGACAGAACCTTTCGACGGCCGAGGCCTTGGTCTCGTTGTACGCCTGAAAGAAGAACACCTTGTGGATTTTCAGAAACTGTTCAAAGGGTCTGTTAAGGAATTCTGTCCCTTCATTGGTCTGTAAGTACAAGGGTTTGCGTCCGGTCTCCAACATCTGCTTGAATGCGTTGATGCCATTCTCCCCCGTTTTCATCAGCATGGGCACGACCCATGCATATTTCGATGGAAAATCGATGCACGTCAAGAGATAGCGGTTGCCATCATTGTGTTTCATAAATGCACTCATGTGGACCAATTCGGCTTGCCATTTTGGCTATCCATGCCCCCGACCATGACCCGATTCCGTGGAAACTGGAACCGAGCAGCTCGATGTAAACTTCAGGTGTCCTGGGTTCAACCAGGCTTGGATCCACTAAACCCACGGGGCCGCATATGGCGTATCTCGCCTGATTGCATTTGCTAGATCTTTTGTTAAATGTGGCGATTTTAATCAAAAACATTATTGCTGAAACTTATAAAACAGGGCTATACCACCAAACGCCTCCATTCAAAGTTTCTCAAATTTGGCGATATGAGCGCTTCAAGTTACCCCCTCCCCCCATACCCACGAACCCAAATTGGCCCACCTAGATCATTTGGCGGCGTGTCCAGTCTTCGTATACGGCGGGCCCACGGCCTGGCTGCGACCTCCTGGTTCGACTGCGGCATTTCTCCGGCCTATGGCTTCGCATATAGCAGACCCACTGCCTGGCCGCGGCGTCTATACAATCCGGCCCACACGAGTAAGGAACCATGCCATATGTCTGCACGTTTAGCTATAATATTTCTAGGGGACTATCCAAATGTATCGATACTTGCCAAAATGACCGCTTAATCCAATCTGCAGTAAGTAGCCCGGATGATACGCTCTTTCAGGCCGGAGCGCCATCTACACACCGTGTAATCTTTCGGGTGCAAACTATACGTGTGGCTTGTATGGGGTATCCACATTCCCGGGAGAAAAAAGATGAACCCTCTCAGAATTCCGGCTGGGTCAGTGCATGGTTTACTCTGGATTTACAATTCTACAATAGTACGTAAACTAACTTAGCTAAATAATACATAGCCCTCACGAGTATGAGGGCTATAGATCGGCCCCAGTCACCTCCAGCGAGGGCTTTAGATAATTTTATTACGAATCACCCATCTCTGAAACTGCCGTACATCTAATTTCTATCCCCTCCTGCGCACTATTTTAAAATCTTGCGCACTATTGTGAAATACTGACGCATATATCGCCGTCGAAAACTTCAACTTCAACTCTCTACGCGCCATGTTGGTGACGTCACGGTATATGTGTGCTGGCCGTTGGCAATTGAGCATGGCGCGTATAAAGTGAAAGTTGTCGATTGGAAAATTCAGACGGCGATATATGAGTTACTATTTCACAATAGTGCGCAAGATTTTAAAATAGTGCGCAGGAGGGGATAGAGATTAGATGTACGGCAGTTTCAGAGATGGGTGATTCGTAATAAAATTATCTAAAACACTCGCTGGAGGTGACTGGGGCCGACCTATAGTCCTCATACTCGTGAGGGCTATATATTATTTAGCTAAAACTAACTGTACCCAGAGTGTCCCAAGGACTAACGAATAAATGGGTGATAACCTTAGTTAGGTCTTAGCATACCAGCTACACTAGCTATTTTGGAAACTGATCACGACAAAGTCTTAATCAAAAATCACTGTGGAATCACATCACAATGTTCTCATCAAAGTCCAATGGCTAAATTTAACAATCACAAATTCAGACACGATTTCATGCAATCAAGTAGTTAATATCGATGGTTGATCAGCTTCATTAGGCATGCATTATTATCGAAAATAAACGAAACAACGCGCACAATATACGACAGCTGCCAAGAGTTCATATAAGGCGTTGCCGTGGTACACATAATATGACTGTTCAATACATGGTACCAACCTTTTTGCGGATTTGGTCCGAACTATTCCAAGAACATTTATGGGAGTACGATGTCTCAGAGTTTGCAAGGGCATGACCCATATCTGTTAGCCGTCAACCGTTTCATAACACGCACTATTGCCAAATAATGGACGCGTCACGATGTAAGACAGAGAATCCGGGAAGGTATATACGGGACATATACCACAACACACAGCTATGTTCAATCACCAGTCATGAGGCCTCGTTAAGCGAAATCACTCACACTGTACCTGTAGATACTGTATCTGCAGATTGGACCTGATCGGTCGGCACACGCTGCCACGTCACCAACAAAGAGGCGAAGCACGGAGTCCACAAAACATGTGACTGTTTCATTAAAGAACGTTTTGCTGGGCCGCTCAGATCTTAGTGACGCAGATATCCTCGACTCACTGTCCTTTCTAGAATGTAATGTCGAAAAATTTGATTGGTGTGGCATGACGGAATTGTCTGTACTGTTCTAGGCTCAAAGCACACATACGTGATTGAGATCATAATTTGGCTAACCTGGTGTGTTTCTGTGAAGCCGTGGACATCAGACTGAAATTCCGTCTAACCAGTATTACGAGGCAGGTCATAGAGAACTCACACGAGAAGTTGAACAGGATTGCACATTTCACAATGGCCAATACACGCGAACAAAACGTTTTCACCAGTCACCATCTGGGTGACTTTCCGTCCGCGATACCTCAGCAGGTGCAAGAAGAAGAAAGGGAGCCTGATGGAAGAAGATGAAGAACCGCTCCATCGTGTGACAATCAGATAACAATTGTTGAGAAACTTTATCAGAGTTCAGACGAGCCTTGCTTTATTCATGCCAGTCGACACCAACTGACGTCGAGGAAGTGACAGAAGAAAGCCACAAAAGAGGAAAATGGCTGAAAACACCCGTTGTATCAAAGTCTACAGCAGAAGGGATAGAAGGAGACGGCTTCAAATATCACAAGAAAAACTACAGTAAGGTGATATAAGACTATGAGCTCACCGCACCGAACATAGATGAAGGAAGAGCGAGGGTCCAATGACAACAGGACAGCGTGGTCATTCGCCGTCATCAACAGCTTTGTTCCCAACGTGTCGTCAGAAGATGAAGGAACCGCTACCAGGTCATCGACGAAAAAGATGCCAGGCCACCGTAAGTTCGTTCTCGGAAAAGGATGCGAGGCTACCACCATAGGTATAGCGCCAAAGAAGCTGGACAAGGCAGACTTACTGTACCCGACTTTTTTTTATTCCTGGCACGATACGTGGAGCTTGTATGGAGCGTCGACATTCCCGGGAGAAATAATATAAACTCACTCAGAAGATTCCGGCTCGGCCAGCTGTTTTCTCTGGACTTAAATCGGAGAACAACACAAGTCGGAAGTCTGTAGATCTATAGTTTTTTACAATATGCATTTCGAACCAGCTACAACATTTGGCCGGTGGTTTCAGAAGCCAGGATGGAATTAGTCTGAGACAAGGTGCTACAGTCTAATTTGAAATCTCCAACCATCCACTTGCAATCCGTCCTGTAGGAATATGCTTCAAACTCTTTAGTACAGTCGTGAAAATGACAGTTAACTGTCTTCAAACCACAACATATCTATTAATAAAGTACAACTCCAGCGCATTTCTCTATCCATGCATTTATAATCGTAGAGCTGAACACTGAAGATCGAATCTGACGCCTACTGGAAATATATGTCGGAACAATTTCCCAGAGAAGGTAACTGACAATGCCTGACCCTAAAGGAGAGAGAGAGAGAGAGAAGGGGGGGGGAGGGGGGGGGGTTGTTTAACGTCACATTCAGCAATGTTAAACCTTAATTCTCTCGAACCCGTAATTCTCTTAATTTTCAATTCTCTCATGAAGCTGTCAGCCTGTAATATACATGTGAAATAGCGTGCATGCTGCAATATACATGAACATATAAAAATCGAGTCTACTGTGGCAAAACCAAAATCAAGAGGAATTAAACTATGATAGAAATAGCCTAGAGCTATTATGGCGAGACAGTCATACTTTACAACCTGAGTAGTCCATATCAAACTAGTTTCAAATCACAGCGCTATCTATTCACCAGGTATTTTGTCGTGGCTTAACAAATGGAGGCCGATTAGATATATTTAGCGCTACGATGTCTAAGGATCACTATGAGTCCCTTAGACCCCAAAACACCCACACCAGCGCTACTTGCCCAATGCGCATGAGCACAGTGACTTTTTCCAAAAAAAATACCGCTTGGCTTCGAGACTCCTCCCATCGTGTTCTCCGAGACGAGAAAAACAAGATCCCACAACCCATACTGCAAATGTCCAGGAGTGGGTTTCCCAGTGGGACAACCATTGTCCACTGAGCCAGTATGGGCCTATCCAGGCCTATCTGAACTTTTCAAAAAAATTCACCGCTTAGCTTCGAGACCTCTCCCATCTTGTTCTTACAGCTCGAGACGAGAAAAACAAGATCCCACAACCCATACCGCAAATTTCCAGGAGTGGGTTTCCCAGTGACACATTGTCCACTGAGCCTATCCACCCTATCAGAGTTACGGTACCTGAACTTTTCAAAAAATTTCACCACTTAGCTGCTGTGTTCTACAGCTCGAGATGAAGAAAACAAGATGCCACACCCCATAGTAAAATCCACAAGAAAAAAAAATGGCCACCCCTATCCCATACATGCATTCCCCGTATAGATTAACATGCAAATATTCGAATCAGGAGAGATCACCTGAAATTTGCCCCACAGAGGTTTCACCTAGTCCGAGTTGTCTTTCTTGCCTCCAGATGGCAGCACGAGCGATGCCAAAAGGGAAATTCCCACAGCAGCGCCGCCATTTTGTGTGTTCATTTTTTGCGGAGATATACTGGACACGCTCGACCCTATGATCGCACTGATCCTAGCCCCGTAATAAGAACAAGAAAACTTATTGATGCAGATGTATCAATGCCGGCGTTTGTAGCTTATAATCTGCGTATTACAAGCCGATTACGTGTGCAACTGGTGAATACAGGTCACGATGCACCATTATGGTTAAAAAAACGTCGATTTGTTTGTTTTCATTAAAGGTTTGACTAATGTAGTTCGCGCAATGACCCATCTGGAAAGTGTGGGGTTAGCCGGAAGTTAAGTGCTTGCTGGCAAATTGTGCACATGAACCGCATGTCCAACTAGGACTTTGAAAGTAATGTTCTCTGGTTGACGTATTAAGTCACTTCATATAGCCTGATGTAAGAGTTCGCGCTGTGGCATTATATGGGACCCATCATCAAGCCACTATTTCTTTATTGATGTGTGTCATTGTAAATTAAGCCTAGATCGACTTTCTCTACACATCAATCCGATCCGCGTGTTTTACTGTTTCGAGTTTTTAGTAACTCGAAGTTCAATCTCAAACATTTCGCTGCAGACGTACAGGTGAATAACACGATCATGTATGGTCATCGATTTGGTCTCTCAGTCATAATAAAATAGTACTAAAGGACATTTATTCGATGAATTCATTATAACAGAATTAATATTAATGTGTTAACCACGAACTGGTGATAAAATCCTGTCGTTGTACGATATGAAACTAGTTGGATCACTCCACGGCACGTCTGTGAAGTATGACTCGAGAAAACGCCTGTTACTCGTCCAATACCAAGATGGCCGCTCCCATGTTTACTGAATTCAGATATCCGGCGGCGCTGCGCCGCCGGAAACAACACCTATAGGTTATCTTTATTACTATAAGTCTTACTTCCCATGGATTCATGTTTTTTCCTGCCAATACAGTTTTTCGCTGTATGAATATGACGAGGGTTCCCACTTGCCATTTATGCTGGGCATAGTGCTGGTGTATTGTCGGGGACCTTCCTGCGACCCAGAAAAGCGGCCTTCAATTGGCGAGTTAGTCACCTTATATGAGGGGAGATCACTCTTGTTCACGTGACTGGACGCCACCGAAAGTGACTTTCACATAACCCGGAAGTGACCTTTGTGACCCAACCGGTCTAGAGCCTCATTTTGCCGAAATCACCGGAAATTACCGGAAATTAATGATATGCAAGTAGGTCAATAAGGCTCGATTTACTGTTCTATTACTACTCAAGTGGACCAATATTGTAAACAGAAAAGAAAAGCATTATACCCAAATAAAGCATCATGTCTAGATATTGGGCGTGGTAAACGTAAACTTCAATGGGGTTACTCCCACCAAAAAAAATCTGTCAGTCGGTAGAAAATATCAAAAGACCGATTGGCGCAAAATGAACCGTAACCAGGAAGTAAGCGTCAATCATTGATACATTGAAAGGGCAGAGTTTGTCGTCATTGGCTTATTATGGAATCTCGTTGAATATCATCAAACTGTTCGCATGAACTTTTCATAGCGTCACCTATAGGTGGTATTTCCCTGATATACCTTGCTTGGAGAAAATACATGATTATGTCCTGTGGCTTTAACCAATGACCCTTAACCTTTTATGGAAGTGACGTCATCGCCCGAATTTACATCATCTCCCAAAGTGATGTCAGTGCACGCATGCGTGCTTGTCTGATGGTGCCGCCGGTAAACTAGTGCATCCTATATAACCTAATAGTAAGCATGTTCAGGCAAATTTGGCGAATTTTAATTTTTTGGGGAAACGATAATCTTGCTTCCTGCCTTTTCTTTATAGGCCTACATACTAGGATAGGTATTAGATGTCCTGTATAATTAGCTACATTATCCCATCCCTTTCTCTACCTTTCCATCCTCAAAAATCCCTTGTTCTGGTGTAGAAGGAAAGATCGTGCGGTAGGAGTAAATGTCCGGGTCCTATCTTTTAACCAAGTTAAGACATTTATTCCTGATTTGCAACTCACGCGAGACATATTCTCCCAAAGAGAAGCGTGGAGAAACATTCGAAAACGGACATTTATTCCTGAAACATTCATTCGTTTCATGCCGGGTCCCTGTGATTTCACCCAGAGATAGGCCTATCTAGATATATAAATAATGGGAAATATTCTATTTTGTAAGATTTTTTTTTTTTTTTTTTTTTTAAAGAGTTTATTGTGTTATTAAATCTGTTCAGTATACAAAAGCAAAAACATTATTTTAAAATCTCTATAATGTTTACAGAGATAATATTATAATATCATGGCCGGGCCATCATAATTGAGAAAATGAATTATCCATGTTCACTATTTATTGCTTGATTTAAAAAAAAGTGACATGTACACAATATGGGAAATTTGAGCTGGTAAGCAGCAAACTGATATGTGGTGAAAGGTGATTATTGTTTCTAATTTCTTTCCTATAAAATTCGTTGATTAACGGACGTACATTTTTTTTTTTGGTTGTAAAACCCCCACACTTGGTTGGACGAACATTGTCTGTCAACGATGCTATGAATTTTCACAATTGGAAAATTTATGAAACTTGGGGTCTAATTCTATGTTATGATCTCATGGTCTCTCCCAGATTAAGCATCTTTAGTTTGTAAAAGTATTGGAGGTTTATGTTAATTTAAACTTCGCCTGGAATTTTTATCAATTTTTTTATATTTTGTAAGATTCTGATTGTTTTGTTGTTATCATTATTGTGTGTACGGGGATTGGATATTGAAGTGTCAGTGTGAATCTTGGTTAAACTACCAATAAGTTCCAAGGTATGGTTACTACAGTGATCGGTTACAGAGTATTTGATCAAGGAACCTGAAACAGTTACTCTCTAAAAAAAACTTTGAGTGAAAAGTTCACTCAAGTAAGAGTGGACATTCATCCCGCTCAATTTGAGTGAAATTCACACCAGTTTGGGTGTCATTTACTTAAGTTTGTGTGAAATTCACCCAAATTTTGAGTTGATATCTCACTCAAGTTGAGTGAAGTTGATGTCAATCAAGTTGAACTTGAGTGGAAGCCACTTAACTTGAGTGAAATTGTTCACTAAATGTTTGAGTGGGATGAATTGCCACTCTTACCTTACCTGAGTGAAATTTCACTCAAAATTTCTTAGAGAGTAGGCATTTTTTCAATGAATTTCAGTCGTGGAATTCGATTCTTTCTGGAAATGACAAACTATCTTAAGGCACAACCTTTCAGACAGTCTTATGTTCTTAAACCAACTTCATTACAATCTGATAAACAATTCGACATCTTCTACTGTTTTATTTGCTTGAGCTCAAACGGCGAAAGGGTGTGATAGTCAGACGGGACAGTGTCAAATGTTCGAGAATCCCGACTCCTGTAGCAAAGTCAGTTGGAAACATGAGGGTTGCTGTCGCTAGTTCCTACGGGAGAGAAAATATCATCGGAGAAGGTCTTAGTTAGTCTTGGCTCATCCTACAGCCCTGGAACAACACCGATAACACTCTTTATCGCGCATCTCAGTTGGAAATGAGACAGGAAAAAACAAGAATTTATAAAAGTCGGATATCATTGCGAGTTAACGATACACTGAAAATACTAGAAACAGCGGTGAGAGAAAAAACAAAAGTCCCAAGGAAATCAGGTTATTCGCAACAGGAGCGCGCAAATGATCATCGATCGCGCGGTGTTAAAAGGGCGCGATGAAAATATTTTCGGGTTTCTCCCCAGGCAAAAAATTGTATGGCATTTCATGATTATTCTACTCGTTTTCTTTCGGGGGCATGCACAATTTGATACAGAGCTCTGGCTAGAGAAAACATGCGTAAGTTGTTGGTGTGGTATTTACTCAATTGCGGTACAGATGCCCCGCTAAGACGGCAAGGGAGGTAATTACCCCAATCGGCTGAACGGCACGTGCAAAACACGGATGTTTTTCACCCAAACTAAACAAGAGTTCTGTTCTACATTATTAAGCATCACATGTTTACCAGGATCAGGCTACATTTACAACTTAGCTACCAAAAATCACAGATTTTGAGAAATATGAGATTTTGTTTAAAATGTGTAATGATTCAACTTAATTGTGTTTGCATTTTATAATTTTAGAATTTTTACCGAGAATCTGAAAATATTAAATTTTTAAACATCTCACTGACTATCAATAACTAAAAGCTTCGATAATTTAATATTACAACTTTTGATTTCTTACACTTTGACGAATTAAAATTCTGAAATTCTAAAACGTTTGTATTTTCGCTTTACTGAATGATGACGGCGAAAGTGAGGTAGCGCTAGGTACACTTTAGGCCAAGAGTAGTGTAAAAAGAACTTTGCGTCACAGGAGCAGGTTGACGTTTGGGCGGAGGAGGAGGAGAAAAAACAACAGGAGGAAGAGGAATAAAATCAGGAGCAAGAGGAGACGGAGTTGTTAATCTGGTTCGGGGGTTATGATCAGGGTGCCAGGAGTGAGAAATCGGACTAATCACAATCCTGTATAGGCCTACAGCCCCATGTTTGTTCTCGTGCCCATAATTTGCAAAGAATCGCAGGCCATGTTTGATCACGTGACAGTCTCACCTATACAGAAAAGTAGTTGCCATAGCCATTTCTGTCCATTCACCATATCAGTGCAGTGGTATATTATTGAGAAAATGATAATAAAGGGAGGTAACTCGATTTTGATTTTTTACTTGAGATTGCAATGCCTATGCTTGACCATCCATTTAGTACAGAGAAGATTAATTGAGTATTCCATTAACGACGTCATCAAATTGAAAACAAGTTTACATATTCAATATAAAGAATTAGTGAGTGTCTGACTTTATAGTATGATCATAGAAAGAACAGAATAATGCACAATATCAAACAACAAAGAGAAAGAATTCAACCTTTGAGCTTAATAACACAGCATTAAGTATTTTCATTCCTCTAAATTTTCACCAGGATAACTATGGGGTCACGCGGATGTCGCGTACCGACATTGGGGTCATTAGTTGACGAAGACGAAGTATCCGAAAACAGATTTAGGTCAAAGTCAAAAGTCAATATCACAAATTTGGCCCAAAAATCAAGAAATCATTGAATTACTTAATTTCAAATGATCGTTTTAAATGGACACATGATATTCCAGGTATTCAAATTGTCTAGGCCAAAGAGGTCAAAGGTCAAGCTCACAATGCCCCTCCCCCCCACCTCACCCCTCCTCTACACACCCAGGAAAATGTTGAAAACATTGTCTGTGCTATTACTCCAGTCTAAGGATGAGGATGGTGATCAAACTTCAGGAGCACCTCATTCATATGGCGGAGAAGAATGCAGTTGAGGTCGAATGGTCCAAGGTCAAGGTCAATGGGTATGATAAATTAAGAAAACCCCATTTTTATGAGCGGATGCATCAGTGGGAAGTGAACTGTCGCAGGTACCAAAAATGAGGTCAAAATGTCAAAGGCCAAGGCCACTGACCGCCAGCAACTCACTGTTTCAAATATCACAAGTGGCGATTGTCGAACTTAAATTTATGATATTCTAATTACGGAAGAGATATAAATCGAGTTTGTATGTCTGGTGGTTTTCGAGTTCGTGATATATTGACTTTGGAAGCATTTGCTCAGCCTTGGATCAACCAGGGTGAAAGGAAAGAATGTCACTTTTAGGAAGATATGTCTTACCCAATCTAGGCAAACCAAGATGGTAAATCAAGGGACTATCATCTAGACGCGAAGCTATGAAAAAAATCGCACGAGATGTTCGTCGATATTCTATGAGATCCCATAATAAGCGAATGACGAAAATTTCTTCCTTTTCACTTTGACAATGACTGCCGTTTAGTTCACGGATATTAAAACTTTCGCAACAAGCTAGCCACCTGATTGGCTAACAATATAGTTAGAAATTCGCACGGAATTTATATAGCACAGACGTCAGATATAATATTACGATATATTATATCTGAGTATAATATTCCGTGATATTATATCTGAGTTTACTGAGACTGTGTCTTACTTTGCAACGAGGAAAATATGTCTTAGCTAGGTTATCAGATAGGAGGTGGACACTAGATATTCTTCCTTTTCACACCGGGCCCATGTTTCAATCTCAATAATCTCAATAAAATTTCACGGAATATTATATCTGAATTCAGCGATATATAAACCCCGTGCGAATTTCAAACTAGATTTGTTAGCCAATCAGGTGGCTAGCTTGGCGAAACAATTTCAAAATCACACCCACGGTAATTACACACGGTATCAGGTGAACCAATATTGCAAACATTATCTGAAAACAGTATCCAAATATGACATTATTTCCAGACAGTGTGCGTGGCAAACGTAAACATGAAAGGGTTTACTGCATCCGAAAAGACGGGCTTAGTTAGGCGATAGAAAATTTCAAAAGATCATGCTGTGCGAGGGTGTTAATATCCGTGAACTACGTCAATCATTGTCAAAGTGAAAAGGCAAAACTTGTCGTGACTGGCTTATGGTATCTCGTAGAATTGTTCATAGCGTCACGTCTAGATGTTATTCACCTGATTTACCATGTAGATCTAAATATTATGATTCCTTTCGCAGCCGAGAACACCGATTGGTCAATGTTAATTGCAACTGATGTAATCCGCAGTCCATAGTACTACCAGACCCATGTTAATTGGTCACTGTTAGATCATTATGTTGAGTACATGGGTAAAAGATTTATTCAACAGGCCAGATTATTCCTACGAAGTAGGCTCTCATTTGCAAATTGTCCGGTGATGAGTAAGTGAGTCAGTCAATCAGTCAGTCAGTCCATTCGAATCCTTTCGTCGGCAAAATAAGGAGAACCGTTAACATTAATTAGAACCTTGATTTTTGGCATGAAGGTGCCTTAGGGGACTTACGACCAAGTTCTGAGCTGACCAACTTTTGATGGGGGGGTTCCAAGAGTTCAGTTCGCGTCGGAGTCTTAATGCCTACCCTACTTCGTAGGTCCTGTGACGTTAGTCACACTGCTCATGATTCGCAGTCCGGTACAAATAGGTAATTCATTTTGCAACCCATACTACAGAAGTCTGGTTCTTTGTATTTTCGCAGCCTATGGCACAATTAGGCCATTGTTGATTGAAACAGATTGAACTACCAGCCGTTGTTAATTTTTCACTTTATAATATATTGCTTTATGTAAGAAAATTGTCACTCACATCCGTGCATGGTTGGTTGGTTGGTTGGTTTGATTGGGCACTCCATCGTATTACAGCGGTTCTCGCGCGAAAGAATCGCGTATATATATGAATACATCTTCGAAATATAGAGTATGGTGTACATGAATATCCTGTTGTTGTTGTTGTTGTTGTTGTTGTTGTTGTCCAAAACCGTTTTGGTTCTGGTCTGGCTTCACATGTTTACATAGATAAATGTGTTTTCACCTCGAAACAGGCGATTTTGCACTAATTCACTACACCAAGATGGTGTTATCCAAAACCCCTAACATCCCGAGCCTGGAAAATACCCAGACCATACAAGAAAATATACTTTAGGCAAACTGAAAAATTTCTTATGTGCGTGAGACACCAAACCGAACCGAACCTCATGAGGGCCAAAGCCTCACTAAACCGCACCGGCCACGCCTCAGTGCGCACTCTGTCAGAGTTGATATCGAGGATTCAGGATTGAACTTTAACGAACTTTGACCCAGTTAGGGACAAATTTTGCCATCCAAAACATCCATCCACAAGATCTGCCAACCGTTACGAAGAAACAGCTCTATCAGACTATTTTGACTCCATGTGGAACCAAGTTCCTGTTTCAATTATTGTATTGCAGAATCATTCTAATTCAACACGAATTTAACTCAAAATAGAGTACGCAAACACATTTCGTGATTCAATAATTTAAATTAGTTTTATCATCGTCAGAAATAACCATCTGATGAAATATTACATTTGGATACTCTATTCGAAATTACATTGGGGTTTTGGTTTTTTTTTGATTTCAGAATTATTATGTACCGTATCAGAAAGAACCAATGATAGTATCATATTCAAATGAATCCTTTGACAATACTCTCTGCCCCTGTGGCAGCGGCAGATGCATTGGTGCGTGGCTCTCTGTCTGTTTTGCGGTTCGTGAATCAGATCGCTTTCCTATCTCTTCAGCCAAGAAAATATTTTCAATCGATGAGAATCAAAATATCCCATGACCGAGGAGATTAACGAACCGCAAATCAGACGGGTATAGCCGCGCGTCAGTGCACCTTCCGCTACTCTAAGATTCATTAGCACGCTTCTTGTAATCTTTTCTCCGCTATATAAAAATCTATACAGTACAGACTTGTCGAAATGATTATTCGAAATGAAATATATAATTATCGTATTTGATTCGATGCACTGAAATGTCTGAACGTGCATGATGAACGAATAGGACGAAATTTAGAAGAAAAATATATGCTATAGCTAGAGATAACATGACATTTTACAGTTGGATATAGTTTGAGGCATCATTTCGCCCACTTAAACGTCTCTGTCTACACGACACCCAAATATACTGGTCGAAAATACAATATGGGCGTAAATGAATGTGAACTTCTCTGAGTTTCAAAAGTGCGGCAGGGTGATGGCCAGTGAGTCCGGAAGTCCGTAAATAAATCTGACATTTTAATACGAATACCAATCGGCTTGGATTTCAAACGAACAATTTTGTTTAGTACCGTGCTGAAATTAAGTTCAAGTGGAAACAGAATGAGTTAGTGTAGGAATATATATGTGAACTCTTCAAAAAATAACTTATTCAAACTATAGCTATATGTACAATGTACAATTGTGGCAGGCTTGGCGATTTTATACCATGGTATACAATAATTATAGGCATCCTATAAATACGAATTATGGCAGTCTTGGCGATTTTATACCAAGGTACAAAATAATTATAGGCATCCTATAAATACGAATTATGACAGGCTTGGCGATTTTATACCATGGTACAAAATAATTATAGGCATCCTATAAATACGAATTATGGCAGGCTTGGCGATTTTACATCTTCATTTTATCCAGCCAATTTCTACGTTCCCACTTCGAACCTGCCTGGATTTATCTGACCCCTTCAGCGTTCAAAATCCGAGGTGTAAATTTCCCCAGCTAACGACAGAAGAGCCAATCAGAACGTACACATCGATTGCGAGTGAAGTCACATAGAGTGACATCATCCTCTATTAGCGGCGTCCTTCCTCCTAATATGGTACCCACTAATTAGGTCAGCCAATCAATAACGCTCTTGTGCGACCCATTTCGAATTTCAAATGTGTTCGAGGTCAGTTATTTGAACATTGAAGGGGTCCAGATATATCAAGGGAAGTTCGAAGTGGGAACGTAGAAATTGGCTGAATAAAATGAAGATGCAATTTTATAGCATGGTACAAAATATTATAGGCATCCTATAAATACGAATTATGACAGGCTTGGCGATTTTATACCATGGTACAAAGTATTTACAGGCATGCTATGATTATTTTATACCATGGTACAAAGTATTTACAGGCATGCTATGATTATTTTATACCATGGTATAAAATGACGACTTGTGGCAGGGATGGCCAACCATTACGCTCATACTATTCAGCTTGTATCACTGACGTTCCTACTCTCCTTGTTCAAAACAAGGAGAGTAGGGACGTCAGTGATACAAGCTGTTTATCAGCGTAGCCAACCATAGGAAAGATGTTCCTTTCACCCCTAATCACCCAGTTAATAGCTGGTACACCGTATTACACCAGAGTACCGTACCGTGCTATAAACCCACAGCCAAAAAAATGATGATGGCTATCACCAACAAAGGCGACGACAGTATCAGTATGAGTTAAAGCCATCGCTATATTCCATCATCACTGAACCTGGTGACCTGAAATCTACACTCATTGCTCGTCGTCATTTATTAGCGATGACCAGGCCCCACCAATAAATGGCGATGACAGTGCCTCGTCACCGATAAATGGCGATGGGCCATCACCATTTTGGGAGTACACTGGACACTGAAAAACAAAGTACACTGGAATTAAAAGATTCCCGAGACTAAGTCACTGTTGCGTATTCCACAAATTTCAGTAAGCTAACATAGTATGATAACAGAAATATTATTTCCAATATAACCTGACGTTTACTCATATTGAGCGTTTCATAATATGTTAGGAATATTCAATAGCATTTGTTACAGAAGTCCTTAAAGGGTTTCTTTACCTGTCATACCGAGTAAAGTGTGAAGAACTACTTGAAAAATGTTAAGGGCGGATGTACGGGGTGGCGGATGTACGTGGAGGGAGGGCGGTCAGGGGGTTCCGGACACCCCCCCCCCCATGAAACATGTCAAATATTTTTTTTTATTTGTTGAGAGATCAGCGAACCCAGGAGCATATCCAAAATATAAAAATCGTTTTCGTATGAATCTAAGAAATAGAATTAATTCCAATGGGATTTTACCTCTCAACTGATATTTAATGCTCATTTGTCTATAAATGTCGGTTTGTGGAATCTATCGAATAACTTCCTGTAACGACAGGTAACGAAACCCCTTAATATGAATGGTTTCGCAATGTAATTTAAGGAATATCTAACTTGTGATATTTAGTATAAAAAATATGCAGTGCATATATAAATAATAATATATTTCACCAAGTAGGGTATATAGAAAGGAAGCGTCTTGGGGCCATGGTGAGAAATATTCGTTTTTCAATAATCTAGTAAATAGAAATTTCGAGATAATAAGCCGAAATATATGGAAATTTCGACTTAATATCGCGACATTTAAAAATAAATATTTCTCACCATAGCCCCGGCCCAAGACGCATCCGTAATATAGCCCTTTGCCTGCCATTAACTTATTTTTATCGCCACCATGAACTAAAATACAGAATGGTAATCATATGCAGGGTAAATAACGACGAGGAACTATATCTTCAGGAAAACTATAACATATTAATACCATTCAAGTCAATTTTTATATTATGAATGTGAGCAACATTTGCATGAATAAGGCTACGGTGTATTCTATCCTATTACAGTAGATAAATCACAAAGTGAAGCGTGGCTAACAACTTTACAGCTCTTGAACTACAGATTAATTATAGGGCAAGTCAATAAATAAGTCTATGTGTCTGTATTTGGAAGTATGGTTTTCACGGCTGTTTGATATCTGTAATATACGAGGAACCAGAGAGTCGTTTATTCACGGTTAACATAGTGAATTATCCTATACTAACACAAACATTCGGTTTATATCTGTCAACTACTTCCACAGAAAACGTATCTGACGCCGCAAAAACTACATAAATCAGATAATATAGTCAGGGAATAAGAAAAATAATAGGGGAAAAAAGACATAAAACAAACAAATGGGCATCCTCTGCACACCAAAACTAGCTGTATTTCCAGATTTATACTTCCACTTATTAACTTGTTGACGACCAAATTTGCCAAAAAAAAAGCCAGAAAAAGGAAACAATTTAACGCCCTAATTGTAAATTGCAGTATATATTTTAATCGACTTACTGTATATTGTACTATATATTTAATCCACTTACATGGCCTTTATACATTCGGTGCAGCCTTAATTAATAAAATCGTATCAATTGCTATAAGTTTATGTCAATAACTTCAATTATCGTACTGCATTCGTCTTGTTTGTTAAGCTTGAAACAATATTGCGTGATAATTTAATAAAAAGTAAATTATTCCAGTCCCATGCTCTGAACTATTATCAACCTTTGACATTCCTCGAATTGTGACTGGTTAATGATATCGAGAAACGTATTTAGATTGGATTCCATCTGATCGACGATAAGTGTGAGATAAAATAGTCCAGCTTAGACGCCATGGCAGCTGTTTATGTAGGAACGCTATCTCAATACTTGTCGACAGTCACGCCCAATAAAATGCTATATATACGATACGCCTAGTCAACATGTTATTTCGTTTCGACAGTTATGGGATGGCTTAAATCATTCGAAAGATAGAGTTGTCTTATCATGAAGTTTATTGATAATTTTAAGTTTTCTTCGCCATGCCGCCCATCAAAATATAAAGCGAGCAATTGCAAATTATCACTTAGAAGTAGCAGAAAAGTACAATTTAAAAAAAAATAAAATAAAATTGAAAAAATAAAATAAAATAAAATAAATAAATAAATGGGATCCCAAATGATCTGGAGTCATTTTAGGAGAAGAAAGTGCTCATGGTTTTGTATAAGATGTCATTTATCGCATGTAGAAACTCCAAAATATTGCAGAGATATAATATTCAGGGATTTTATGCAAATGAGATTTGACGATGTCACAAAGTTAACTCAAGATACTGATTTAAGTTCCGAGTCTACTCTCTTTCAAATTAATGTTTTTTTTCTTATTTATAGCATTATATGCAAACTATTTAGGTTTTTTTTTTCTGGAAGAAGTATTATTATACAGAATTGATGTTTAATTTTATTCACATTCCCAACACACAATTATGACTAATTAATGGACGAAATGATATAATAAAACGTTCGCAGAAGCGCTCATCAATTTTATTTGGATTCGATTTTTTTCTGGTTCCATCAGTAAAAAGTTTAACGGCTTTTACAAAATTAATGGTACTGTACTAGTATACCCATCTTGGCAACAAATAATGATGCAACATACTAAGATGAAATGATATTTTCGGGACAAATCCAAGTAATTTATTTTGTTTGTTTTCATATTCGCATTCCATTCAAATTTTCGCTCTCTCAATTTCTAGTATGCTGGTTACCACCAGTAGACTATATGCGCACATATGTCTGTCACGCCTATATAGTCCAGTCAAATTGAGGTTTGACCCACCACAAATTGCAACAGAATTGTTTTTGCTGCAGTGCATTTCCGAAAGGTCTCTAGAATAACATACTAAAAGTCTACAAACAGATATGCATGGGAAATATATTAAATTTCAAGTTGAAATTTGAGGTATTTTTCGCGAAATTTCAGTGTTTACCTGTCTCTTGCTCCTATAAGAAAACCTTGTACTTGGTACTAAGCGTGAAAGAAATGGGTCATTACTTACACTCATTCCATTCGTTATCATATCAAGGTTATACTCAGCCTAAAATAGTATCCTTGCACGAAAATATTTATGGAGAAATTCAAAATGGCGGATGTATGGGGTCATTCTAAATCTGAACTTTTTACCATTTTCATGACAGTCCAGGCGGTTTTTTTTAGCTGGACCCAAAACAAATTGCAACAGAATTTTTGTCACTGGTATGCATTTCTAATAGGTTCCCAGAACAACATACTAAAAGTCTACCAACATCTATTTGTTGGAGGTACGACTTTTTTTGAAAACAAAGATACGCCATTTTATAATACATAATAGGCCATTAAGCCTGATACAAGCAAGGTAGTATATTGGTTTTTCCGTGAATAAGGACAGTTTATCATCCAAAAAATCCAATTAATACATGACCCAGGGTACAGTATGCCATGGTGGTGAAAACATGTGTCTTCCCGGTGGATTTGCTCATAAACGTAGATAGCAATCTGATAGTTCAGCATCAGGCTATATGAATTATACATGGTAATATTCAGACAGGTAACATTTTTGCCATTAGGGTAATCATATGAAAGAGGAATTCTCTCCCAACATAAATGAAATGACAAGCTGTGATATATTTTCCTTCAACCGATAACTGTCACATATAAGATATCCACAAACCCAATCATGGAGATATCTCTCTATTATCACAACATGTGCCTTGTTGAAAAATACAGCTCTACAAACCATTAATGATCTATCGCAATTGTGTGTCAGATATGTTTTGACGAAAGAAGAATAATTATGGAGATCCTACCATCTAATTATCAAACAAATAATAATCTAGATTATAGGCAAACTTGATGTTCTACTATGACGTTCTACCATGCCATTTACCATGTTTCATTTGACATTTTCAACAATATAGGCCATGCTCCTACAGATGCATCTTCTTCAGCTGCAATTTTTCTTGCAGTTGCACCTGATAACCTCAAAGAGTGCCAGTTGAACTGATGGCAGTTCAGTTTTCACAGAGAGAAGTCGTCCACCCTCATTCTTGTGGCTGCAATGGATGGTCTTCCCCTTTCCTCTCTAAACACGCGAACCTTGATACTTAGCTGATGCTGATGTTGGTGGAAGGTTTTGTACCTGCACATATATGGTTCGTTTTTGTCACAAAAACGATTGTATCTCATGCAGCCAATTGCTTCGTCAGGGTTACCATTGTATAAACACACAAGCGCCTGCAATATATAACCTCCATCGGGACTCCCAATGGCCTGGTTGAACACTTCAGCTTGTTGACAAAATAGCTCATTGAGCGTTGTTTTCTTTACGGCCGCATATTTGCCAATGCCATATGATCAGTATACTGTGTCACAGCCCTGAATGGCATGCACAAACAGCTTATTTGTGCAGACTTACATTCCCAGCACAGCCTTTGTCTTCTTGACATTCCAAACTATCCATTTCTTTGGCTGAAAGTAGATGTCATTGTCATCCATGTCTGCATGAAAACAGAGCAGAACTAACAGGTCAATATCATCACCAACCAAAGTTTTGATGCTTTCAGTCGATTAAACGGCAGCTTTCATATTAAAAACATCTGCATATGAAACACCCCGCCCTTTCCAACTAGTCACTCATAAGAGTAATGAACTGCTACTTGTTGACGTTTTTTGCTAGGAATTCGTCTTTCTTTGACTGAATGACCATGTCGTTAGCGGGGCCGGAGAGTTTGGAATGTCAAAAAGACAAAGGCTGTGCTGGGAATGCAAGTCTCTACAAATATGTTGCTTGTGCATGTCAGTCTGGGCCGTGACACAGTATTCTGACCATATGGCATTGACAAAGGTGCTGCCTTGAAGAAGACAACTGTCACTGAGCTATTTCGCCGACAAGCTGAAGTGTTCATCCAGGTCATGGGATTCCCGACGAAGGTCATTCATTACAGCAGCATAGAAAACGCTTATATGTCCATACAGTAGTAACCCAGACGAAGGAATTGACTTGAGGGGAAGACCATCCATTGCAGCCACAAAAATGGGAGTGGACAATTCAATTGGTTTCTCCCTGTGAAAACTGATCTGCCACCAGCTTCAGTGGTTACATGAGGTTATCACGTGGAACTGCAGGAAGGGCTGCAGCTGAAGCAGATGCGCCTGTAAGGATCATGGCCTGGATTGTTCAAGTGTGTATGGAGAATGCAAACGACTGAGCTGTGCAAACTCATCAAACCCAGACCTTTGAAAATGACATTGTCGAAGACTGGTATTGGGATTGATAATGCTGTGAAATATTCCTTAGCTTATGGCAGTGTTCATGAGGAATAACAATAAAAGACATCAACTATATGTATGAGAGGTCACTTCCCCTAATAATGTTACCATAAACCAGAATGTAAAATGAAACATGATAAGTTATGCCGTCAACTTTGCCTATAATTCAAAATATTATTTGTTAGATAATTAAATGATATATTAGCATCTGCATAATTATTCTTCTTTCATGAACAACATTTGTCTTACAAACAATTGTGATGGATTATAAGTCTTTGGCAGATTGTCGTTATATATCTGAACTATTGCTACACGCGACGTTGAATCTAATTTCTCTCTCTCTCCTGATTGGCAAGGCTGCATTTTTTTTCCAACAAGGTACAAACACTATTGAATGTCGGACCTGACACTTGCTACGTGCTTGTGATAATAGAGTTATATTTTTATAAGTTGATGGAACTATTGTCTGTGGTTGTCATAGGTTGAAAGAAAATATATCACAGTTTGCCAGTTCCCTTTCGGATAACAATGCTAATGGAAATATGCCAACTGGCAGGATATTGCCATGTATGATTATAAACCCCGATGCTGAACTATCGTTTTGCTATCTACTTTTATGAGCAAATCCATTGGGAATACAAATGTGTTCACCGCCATAGAATAATGTATCATAGATCATCATGTATTGACTGGATTTCTGGATGATAAACTGTCTTTATTCAGAGACAAACCAATATGTTCTACCTTCTTATATGAAGCATGATGGTGTATCTTTGTTTTAGAAAAAGTCGTGTCTCCACCAAATAGATTTTGGTAGACTTTTAGTATGTTGTTCTGGAGACCTATTAGAAATGCATACCAGTGAAAAAAATTATGTTGCATTTTGTTTTGGGTCCAGCAAAAAAACCCAGAAAGATTGCCTGGACTATCATGAAAATGGTAAAAAGTTCAGATTTAGAATCACCCCATACATCTGCCATTTTGAATTTCTCCATAAATATTTTCGTGCAAGGGTATTATTTTAGGCTGAGTATAACCTTGATATGATAACTAATGGAATGAGTGTAAGTAATGACCCATTTCTTCCACTCTTAGCACCAAGTACAGGGTTCTGTCATAGGAACAAGAGACAGGTAAACACCCAAATTTCGTGAAAAACACCTCAAATTTCAACTTGAAATTTTAGATATTTCCCATGCATATGGGATTGTAGACTTTTAGTATGTTATTCTGGGGACCTTTCTGAAATGCATAGCAGTGAAATAAATTCTGTTGCAATTTGTGGTGGGTTGACCCCAAAAATGCGCTAGATTTACTGGACTAATATGCTTTCTTTAGCTGTCTCAAAGTTTAACCAAAAATAAGCCAGTATAGCTAAACACAAAACTGGTGATGACAGCGTCACCAAAATGGTGATGAGTTGGACTAATCGTCTTATTCCATCATCACCTTATAATTGCGATGGCCATCGCCTTTATAGGGTGTATGATGGGTATGACTTTATAATATTTTCACCGCAAACCAAATAAAATCCTTGGAAACATTTATATACCACGATGGAAACTTTTACACCGCGGTGGAAACCTTTCCACCGGTGCATAATGGGAACAAAAGCATGCAGGGAGACCTCTAGCCTGCAATCAATACGTTCGGGTATAGAATTTATTTTAACCTAAGTGGAAATATTTATATCCGGGGAAGATTTATATCAAACTGGTGTGAACCTTTCTACACGATAGAACTAATAAATTGGGGCGGAAATAAGTTCTTATCCGAGTAAAAATTATTGAACACTTCTACCCAGAAAGAATTGTTAACCTGTGTGAGAATGTTCCCAGTCTGGTGGAAATTAAATCTATACAGATGGAAAGTTTTATCACAGAGAAAGTATCTCCACCTGGGTGGAATTGTTACAACTATGAATACATTAGTTCATCTTGATTGGTCATGCTTTTTTACTCGAGTAGAAAGTTTCAACTGAATAGAAATTATTTCGATCTCAGTAGAAATGCTTCAACCTGGGTATAATTTTTTTCAATCTGAGTAGAATCGTCTTTACCCTGGAAGAAATTGTTTCAATTCTAGTGGAAATTTCCTCAACGAGAGTGAATTAGTTCCACCCGGTTGGATACAAGCGTCGCATCCAACATTCAAGACACAGCCGTCAACCACGAAGAATTTCTTCGAGTCCGTAATTTAAAAAAAATCGATAGAGTCTGCATTTCGTGCATTATTCATGATTCTATAACACTTACACTTATTACACACTGATAACCATACCATTATTGGGACGATTTAGCACGATTAAGAACTTTGTGACGTATGCAATCTACACCCGTGATCTTGACACGCACAGGTGTTCACTCGGTGGAATCCATTTCACCGTGAAATCAGGGCGGTGATAATTGGCACGACAAATTCTCGTCTGCCTATACAATCCAATAAACAAATAGAAGGGATACCTTGCAAGTAGGAACTTTAGTTTATTTTAAAGGCAGAAAATGTATAATCGCAGATATTTACAAACCATTTGAGACATACGAGTGTACACAATAAGAAACAGATCAACAGGAGAAACAAGACGTGCTTTCAGATGCGAATTATCTTGAGAAACGGAGATCGAAGAGTTCATGAGAGACTCAGATGATGAATCTCCTCTTGCTGTTTTAAATGAGACACAACACGAGTGTGATGAGCTGGACAAAGGTAGATTTTCCTCCGCTGACGATGAGAAATTAAGAGATCTGGCTAACAAACGAAATGAACCAGGGACCGACAGGCAAACGAAATGAGGAATACGGATATTTAAAGGTATTAAATTCGTGTTATATTATTAATAAAGTAAATTTCTGACTCAAGTTTAACAGGTGGTTCCATCGTAAAATTGATCAAGAATGACACAAAAATAGTCTTGTATGTATGTATTTTCACACAGTGTCAGGTAGCAGAAAGACTGCGCCCACTTCTGAGAGACCACATAAACTCATTGATATTGGCACGCTGCCAACTGAGGCGGGAGGCACATTTCAACGAAGGGAAGAAAGGTTGTGAACTTTTACCAAATTTTCCCAATCGTTCATGGTAATCTTTGTTGATAATCAATTTGAGTAGTACAATAGAATAGAATTCGCCCTTGCCCTAAAATATAAAATTTCTGACGCTAACCGTGCGTAAAATAACGATTTAGCACGCCTATGAAAACATTATTTCTTGAGTATACGCAACGCCTCTAGAACCTCGTGACTTACTGATATGACCAATCAAAAGACATTATTTTACTATCAGCTCAAATACGATGTAATTATGGGATAAAACGCCGGCGAGCCTGCATTTTCGTGCCAAATAAAAATTTCACATTTTAGCCAAGTGACAGAAGACAGGTTTGGGGTCAACCATCGCAGTTCGGTATATCAATATTATATCAACTTTTAGGTGTTTTTGTTTGAAAACTATTACTAATTCGGACATTTTTACCCCTCATCCCATCGGGTTGAACAGTGCGGTACAACTCCAAAACGGGGAACGTTCTCAAATTAGGAAATATATTTCCTGAATAGGAAACTTTTCCAAAACAGGGAACATTCCCAAATTAGGAAACATATTTCCTGAACAGGAAATCTTTGGCAAATATGTTTGTTCATTCATAAATTGCAAACAACACAAATATTATACTCAAATGTTCTCTAAATAAGCAAGTTTAGTACTATTTCATTACACAGAATAATTATTTTTCCTTCTTATGGTTTCAATGGGTCGTTAGCCCACCACAGGGCTGACCAATGTTTCTATTTCAGGAAACCATCATATTCAGACTGGAATATCTCGGGCTAACAATGGCTAATGATCAAGACACTGATCATGTGACGGCAGGGTCAAAGTGAACTATCTTTGTGTGGATGGTCAATGTGCAGAGAAGTGCAGTGACTGAGAAAATTAGGATCCAAATTTAATAATAGCATTATTTGAACAATTAAAACCATAATGAGAAAAAATTATTATTCTGTATTATGAAACAATACTAAACTTACTTATTTAGATGACATTTGAGTATAATATTTGTGTTGTTTGCAATTTATGAATGAACAACAATATTTGCCAAAGATTTCCTGTTCAGGAAATATGTTTCCCAATTTGGGAACGTTCCCCGTTCTGGAGTTGTACCGCACTGTTGAACGGATCGTCATGTGGTCGTCCGTCAAAAATGTCTTGTGCGGTCCATGCATACCTCAAATACTATCCAATGGTAGAACTCCGAAATTTATTTGGAAGATCCTTAGTACATTGCAGATGTGCATTGTCAACCCATCTCGATGATTTTCCCCAGAGTTATGGCCCATCTCCCCGTCCTTCAACAATTTCTTGTCCGGTCGATATCTCCTTTACGAGATCTTGCAGATGTGCAGATTTTTTACCCGTGTCGATGATTTCTTCCAGACTTATGGCCCTTTATCGTCAACTTAAATATATACATGTCTGGTCCAGATCTCGGATTCTATTTGGTGGACAACTTGGAACCTTCCATGAAAGATGTTTAGTATCATGAAGAAGTGCGCTGTTAGAATATCGGCCCGTTTCGATGAGTTATGGCCCTTTATCTTTGCTATCAATACATACTGGACATGTATATCTCCATATAATTGCGTTCAGGCAGGCAAGCTAAACGAGGGGGATCCTTTAGAAACACATCGCCGCATACTGTTCAAAGACATCCCGTCTTTCAAAGTCATGTCTGCTATATAGTGTAACCCTACCTGGCCGGGGGGGGGGGGGAGGGGCTACCAAACTTTTTGCGCTATCTCCGGAGGCGACAATAAACGGAGAGCTGAAACTCCGTGACTTTATAGTTTATCCTAATGAGGTCATTATGAGCCTATTTGCATAACCCCGCGAGCAGAGGATCGTGGGAAAATTCAAGATGGCGGCCACGTGAGGTCCCAGAAAAGTGATGTTTTTGTCATATTTCTTCAAAATTTCTGCTTTTCCGCTATGAAAAGTGGGCAAAAACTATTTGATTTCACATCACATTAATATTTACTAATTTATCATGCAGTTTTTGCAGAGAAATTGCATAAATAAAACATTCGGAAAATCTGGCTGAAAAATTTATTTTGAAAATGACATTACTGTGACGTCATCAAAGCGGCCATCTTGGATTTTTTTTTTACAGTTTCTGGTAGAGCTTCACCCAAGGGTATAGTGTGGTATGTTTCAGCTTCACAGCTCAAGGGGTAAGAAAAATAATTAAGGGGGGAAGGTTGAGATTTTCGCAGTAAATGCTTATCATCATGGGTTGTTTTACTCATTTCACTGATTTTCCTCAGAGAGATTGTACTTGGTCGTCGACATCAATATATTATTGTCCAGTCCATATTTTGGTTACTATTTGATGAACAACTTCGAAATATAATGGAAACTGCTTAGTATCTTGCACATGTTCTCTTTCAGCTCTTTGACGTGAGTTATTGTCCTTTATCTTTGACATTTCTATAGCTGATATTGCAATAGTAAAATAGTATCGAGCTGATATTATTGCAATCTTATCAAAAGCACATCCAGAAACTGGTAATATTTATATGTGACACTATTCATATCTCTTCGCTATTGAGTTTGAGGCAGCACTCACGGAGCGGTACCAGTATGTCACGCTGTTCGAGAGGCGTGGCGTATGCTCATTAATAATGAAAAAATACAGACTCGGTGCGGTATTTCAGCCAGATGCACTGTAGGTGCAAGCCTTCGCAGGAGCGAGAACACTCTCGGGTCTACTTGATAGTAAGGCAGAAAGTGCCGACAATCATGTGACTGCGTTCTCCCAGGCATTCGTCTATTTGCGGCAATGCGAAACAAATCTGACATAAAAGACGGATGCCTTGGTTGATCAATGGGAGGCTTGCACAATAGTACCAAAGGTTAACCAGGAAATGCTACTTCTGTCATTTGATTGGCTAACTATGCCCAAATTGACAAAGTGGATGTTGCAGTCATATAATCTGACTGGATACTTGGTATTGTGCAAGTCTCCCATTATGACAGTTGTTTTTGTGCCAGAAGGTCATTGAACAGCCTTGAGATACCAAATGTGCCAGATCTATTTACCGGTATCTGGATATCTTCTAATCAGATTGATTTTATTTCAACCTGAGTCGAAACGTTGATACTCGGATGGAAATTATTAACAGCCTTGAGATACCAAATGTGCCAGATCTATTTATCGGTCTCTGGATATCTTTTAATCAGATTGATTTTATTTCAACCTGAGTCGAAACGTTGATGCTCGGATGGAAATTATTAACAGCCTTGAGATACCAAATGTTCCAGATCTATTTATCGGTATCTGGATATCTTTTAATCAGATTGATTTTATTTCAGTCTGAGTCGAAACGTTGATACTCGGGTGGAAATTATTTCCCAGATGGAAACGTTTATTATCGGGAGAAAATATTTCAACCCTGGTGGAAACGTTTAATTATACCAGAATGGAAAATATTTCAACCCTGCTGGAAACGTTTATACCCGAATGGAAATTATTCCAACCCTGCTGGAAACGTTTATACGCGGATGGACATTATCTCAACCTTGTTGGACGAGTCTACTCTCTTTCAAATTAATGATATTTCGTATTTATAGCATTATATGCAAACTATTTAGGTTCGGGTTTCTTTCTGGAAGAAGTATTATTATACAGAATTGATGTTTAATATTATTCACATTTCCAACACACAATTATGACTAATTAATGGTCGCTGCAGAAGTGTTCATCAATTTTATTTGGATTCGATTGTTTTCTGGTTCCATCAGTAACGGCTTTTACAAAACTAATGGTACTGTATATATACTAGTATACACATCTTGTACTTACCAATTCTTCGAATGGGCAACAAATAATAATGCAACATAATAAGATGAAATGATAATTTCGGGACAAATCCAAATATTTTATTTTGTTTGTTTTCATATTCGCATTCCATTTAAATTTTTCGCTCTCTCAATCTCTAGTATACTGGTTACCACCAATAAATATTAAACGCATATGAGCACATATGTCGGTCACGCTTATATGCTTTCCCTAAAAGCTAACCAGAAATAAGCCAGGAAAATGTGATAGCTAAACACAAAAAAAGGTGATGACAGCGTCACCAAAAAGGTGATGAGTTAGAGCAATCGTCTTATTCCATCATCACCTTAAAATTGCGATGGTCATCACCTTTATAGCGTGTATTAGTCCAGTCGCTTAGGTGAATAATCGTGACACGCCGGATTAAACCATGAAACTTTGCACAGTTACTGTTCATAGGATGCAAAAGCATATCCTGGGTAGGTGCCCGACCTGGGTGACCTTGTTCTCTCAAAATCCAAGATGGCTGCCAATATGGCCGCTAAATATTCAAATGGTCATATCCTTGCTTGTTTGTTGGCTAACATCTTATTTGAAGTGGCCATATATATGTTTTGTGGGGCACGGAGATCATAAACGAATATTTCAAATAGGTTACAATGACAGATTTAATCATAAATCAAGATGGCCGCCAATCAGTTGACGAAACTTGACGAGATATGAAAATTATTCATGTCGAATTAGTTTATCGTTATATATACAATGTAGATCTTGAGCTTTGACATAATTTAGACATACGCGAATAACTGTGTTTCCCAAGTACTTTTGACAGGGTTATGAATACTGAGTCATGGCTGCATGTTTATTTACAAGGCCGTTGATCTTCAGGCCATCAATTTATGAATACAAGAACGGCATTAGTATTGTGGCTGAGCGCCATTTTTGAATGAAATCGTGAAATGCTGGATTGAAGCTGACCCATCTCGGCATAGTAAATGAACATGTTATATACAAACATTCCGCATGACGGTGAACCACTTCAGTTTTCCAAAAATCCAAGATGGCGTCCAGTATATATGTCAAACATGTAAATACCAGTCTTTCTGTTCAGTGTTAGTCTAGGATGTTCATTAAAATGACTAAATATACCTTTGTGTTGTTCAGAAATTAATATATTAGTAATTCTAACCCTTTGCAAAAACTAGTATCAAAAGATACTATTTTAAAGTCAAACCTCGTATCGTAAGATATGTAAACTATGTAAACTATGAAAGACGATGTGAAAGTGCTGCGCAATTATTGCTGAACCATGCTAAGTGGCACAAAGCATGTCATCTAAGTTTTCCCAGCAAAAAACTTGAAAGATCGAAAGATCGCCAAAAGAACAAGCGAATAAATAGCGCTGGTTCGGGGAAACAGAAGTCTAAACACCAATCACTCGGAGCCTCTGGTAGGACCGAGCAATCTTCTGTATGTACGCTCGAGGAGTGCTGCATATATGCTCAACGGTGACTCTAGACAAGTCTATGGAAGATGGCTATCCTGCTGCAAGATACAGAACTCTTACCACAGATTGCCGGAGGAGATTTAGCGGCAAATGTTTATTGGAGCTAAATAACATAATATCTGTTTGATGGCTTACAATAATTGCTTCAGAATTTTGATGAGAAAGAGACAAGTCGTAGGCAGGTAAAAGTTAAGACATTGTAGAATCTAAGGTGTCCCCAGAGCCATTTTTCTATATTGAAAGAAATGTTGAAAAAAGAACCTACATATTCAGGTTTGCTGAGTTACGTGTAGTATATGAAGAGCGACTAAGCATTCTGGGATTGTCGAAGACCATCAACAAATCCAGGCTAGAGAATAGGCTCCTAGCACACTTTCTGGTGGAGTCATGAGTAGTCTGATTAAGGACCGTAATATACATTGGTTACCTCTTCAACATCGCTTTTAATGTAGGAAACTATAGTTTCGCAAACACCAAGCATTCACTTTTAACCGATGACACGATTTGGCTCTTTCTCTCCGCACTTCTGTAGGTCACAAACCCCTAAATGGTTTTGGGGTGCAAGGTGGTATTACGGACTAAAGCTCCTGGGAACCAACGATTGGCCATTATATCGGACTGGGCGGAAAATGGTTTCTGATCTGTATTTTTAAATGTTTCTACAATATTCAACACTAGAAAATATCAAAATAAGCATTCCAAATTTTAAGAGGGGAAAAATCTGGGCCAGTTTGATTGGCCGCCCCCCAACTCCGATGCTCAGATGTCAGGTGGCATGCCATCTTTTCTGTCGGCTCTGGCTCAAAACGATTGTGGGAAATATATGCTGATTTTTCCATATGTTTTAGCAGAAAAGCTAAGCTACATCATGTGATAGGTCATTCACGGTGGCGAATGTTAGGGAGTATCGTTTTCACAAGATGTGCGCAATGAATTTACTACATAATAAGTAAGGCGATTATTTAGTGGTTTGTGACCTGTAAGCTCTCAAACATCTATTATGACATGTTGCTTGAATAGTAAATAAATCTCCTCCGACAGTCAGATAACATGCATTTCGGTATCTTGAGCTGGCCAACCTTCTCCCTCCGACCCGAATCGGCTTTTTTGTGATTTTTCGATCTTCTTTCTCATCCACTTAATTCCAAGTCGACGAGCACTGCATCAAGTTCCTGAAAGCCCTTGCCATTCCTTATTAAATCATCGTAGTATTTCAAAGCTCCCTCGTCAGATTTCTCCACAGGACACTTGAAATCCCCTCGCCTCTCACAACAAAAAATACAACTTCAGTAGAGTACTGAAACTTACCACACGGTATCTTAAAACAAAATGCAGGATGGCCCTCATGATGACGCGACCGTGACGTCATATTCGCTGAAGCTATTTTTTGGCCTATTTTGGGCCGATTTATCGAAATTTTTATTTGTCGATTCTTCTTTTTAAAAACCACTAAGTATAATAGACAATAACTAGTTTTACCTAATTACTTTCTAGTCATTTTCGCCAGAAAAAGTGCAAAGAAGTGGACAGAAAGGAGTGAAAACACAACTTTCTGGGATACATACCCGCCATTTTGAATTACCCACGATCCTCTGCTCTGGATGATATGCAAATGGCCTTAAAATGACCCCAATACGATAAGCCAAAAAGTCACGTTTCAGCCCCAAAGGTTTCGCGTTTTGGAGCAGCAAAGAAAAGTTCACTAAGTGGGGAGGGGGCGACGAAAAGTGCCCCTCCCCTCCCCCCCCCCACACAAAAAGACCAGGTTGGGTTAAAAATCATATCTTTTGACAATAATTATGGTTGCAAAGGGTTTGAGGTACCATATATCAATTTCTAGGCTTCACAAAGGCATGTTTGGTCATTTTAATGAACACACTAACTCAACAACAACAAGAAATACGGGTATTTATATGTTTGACAGGCGTACTGGCCGCCATCTTGGATTTTTGAAAAACTAGGTCACTCAGGTCGGGCACCGCCATGCGGAATGTTTGTGCATGTCATGTACATTGACTCTGCCAAGTTTGGTGCTTTAGTCCAGCATGTCACGATTTCATTGAAAAATGGCGTTAAGCCACTACAAATTTAAGGTAATCGCTTTAATGGGCTGACCCTAAAAAGGTGGTGACTCAAAATTGAGGCTCGTTGTCCATCACCCTCATTGTCCATCACCCTTATGTCTCATAAAAGGTGCATGGCCATCACCCCTTTTTCGATCACCTTTAATAGGGGATAACTCTGCCTAATCACCATTAAAATGTGATAGACTATCACAAAGTTTTCTGGCTGTGTGGATTAAGGTTATACCTATAGAACTACGGTGGCTCGTAGGGGACATCTTTTTTTCTTTTTTTTTAACGTTTTTTATTACTTTTCTGATTTTCTTGGGAATTTTCTCCATTTTTCGACTATTTTCTACAAACAGATTCTAATTTATCACATAGATTCCCGTCATTCCTAGTAACGTCGTCATAAATGACTCTGTCATTTTTTCACCGCAAACCAACTAAAACTCTTGGAAACGTTTATGCCACGATGGAAACTTTTACACCGCTGTGGGAACCTTTCCACCGGTACATCATGGGAACAAGGGTTACTGCAGAGAGACCTCTAGCCTGCAATCAATACGTTCGGGTATAGAATTGATTTTAACCTGAGTGAAAATATTCATATCCGGGGAAGCTTTATTTCAACTGGTGTGAACCTTTCTACACGATAGACCTAATAAGGATAGGATATTGGCCCGTTTCGATGAGTTATGGCCCTTTATCCTTGATATCAATATATGCTTTAATAAATTCTTGTCCGAGTGGTATCTCCCATATTATTTAACAAAGAAGGTTGAGATTTTCGTAGTAGATGCTTAATATCATAACATCATGGGTTGTTTTACCCATTTCGCTGATTTTCCTCAGAGTTATTTTCATTGGTGGTCTACATCAATATATTATTGGCCAGTCCATATTTTGGTTACTATTTGATGAACAACTTCGAAAACTAATGGAAGATGCTTGGTATCTTGCACATGTGCTCTGTCAGCTCTTTTGACGTGAGTTATTGCCCTTTATCTTTGACATTTCTGTAGCTGATTTTGCAATAGTAAAATAGTACCGAGCTGATATTATTTCAATCTGATCAAAAACAGATCCAAAAACCGGTAATATTTATATGTGACACTATTCATATCTCTTCGATATTGAGTTTGAGGCAGCACTCACGGAACCTCTCGAGTGATTGTCGTCGATGTGACTGCGATGCCTACGTTAGCTCTACGGCAGACGCTGTCACGGAAAAGAAATCCCGGACGAGTATTGACGGCTCTTCCTAGATGTTCAATCACATTTGCTGTATGAGACACGTGACTGTCCTATTGCAGTATTTTTAACATCTCTTTAGGCCTAACGGTACCGTATCTCTGTGGCAATGCTCTCGGGCTATTTGCGCAAAATTAATGATTTCAGTGCAGCGAATACGAGAGAATGCACTATAGCTGAAGGTGGATATTATCAGTCATCCAGGTACCGCTATATAACTAGTAGGAAATAATAAAGCGATACTGGTCTTCTGCATTAAGTATATCAGTGTGATTAAAACCAGATTTACAATAAACGCTCCCATCTTTATTCGTCGCCCAGGTATAGATCTGAGACCAACACCCCAATTACTATGATCCGAGAGTACTGACCAATGGTTGAGTTTCTCAACCATTTCGGGATGTACGTTTGAAAACGTCAAGCTTAGGCCACAATTGCCTCGTGATATTATGAATGGAGAAATGTCTTCTTTGACATTGATCGACCGAAATTCTATTAATCGGAAGCGAATATTACCGTGGTTTTTAGAGAATAAAATGTTAATCTCATGAAACAAGTTAAAATATATGAGATATTGAATTTTACATATACCGTACACCTGTCTCCCGCTCGCTGCAATTTGACACAGACCAGCCGCGTGACATTGAGCTGCAGATAGCTATGTTTTTGAACACGAAAACCAGGGTCTCGTTCCCAGATCTTAAATTAGCGACATGTAAGACATCTTTTTAGTTATATCTGGTTTTAAGAACTATATTTGAATTATATTTGTCGAACTGACGTTACGGCATTATCCAAAATCTTTCAACAGAGTTAATGACAATATACAGTGGATGAGATTTAAAAATTGAAAGGGAAGCACGGCTACATTGGTTCATCCTCCATAATGCAGGTCTGTAAACTCCGTACCTCCGTACCAGGCCAGGCAGGCAGATTAGGGCTGTACAGTTATTACTTGAGCTGTCAATTTAAAATAACAGCCAATGAACGGACGGCATTTTGGGGCGATGTGCGACCTTCGTGGGTTCCGCGGTATATTTCGACGAAGGCCGAGTTCATACTGAGAAAAGATGGTGGAAAATCTCTTTGAAGATCAGGAGTAAAACCACATGGGGGCGCCTCTCAAGTCAAAACAATGACGGATACGAAACATGTGAATTCGAAAAAAGCAGAGGGGATGAAATATACAATACATTACCTGGTGACTATAATCCGTTCAAATATGGGCAAATTCGAAGAGGTCAGGAGGTCAATAATGCGCCCCGGAATGTTCCCGAATCAACCGGTTCAACCGGTTCCTGGTCGTTATGACCTACCAGACTTTTCAGCGCAGCCCCGGAACGAAGAATAAGAGAGCTAAACCTTTTTGACGTTTCAGCGAATCTTATCATCGTCATTTTGAGACTACTTGCCTAAACCCAACCACCTCGCTGGGGATCTGATAATACCCCAGCCACAGGTCAGATTTTTGGGCCGCGCGCACATCGCCGGAAGTGGCATCATATATAATAAGATAAATGTTTGCCGAACATTTCGATTACTTTTCAAGTCTGAATAATTATCTGGAGATTATTTCCCCTGTTTATCTGGACAGAGCATATGAAAAGTAGTTCGCTCATGTGCAAAACTGAAGCAGTTGTTCGGCCGGATTCAAACTGAACCGTACGTTCGTGGGTTTTCCCCTATACGTCATAGTAACGTAGTAAAGGCCAACTCCCGCTATTGGCGGCAGGGATGGTTAATGAGCCTGCGAAATGGAGCATGCGCTGTGGGGAGAATGGCCTAAACCCAAATGCAAAGCATCATGGGTAAAAGTTATAACGGCCGCGGCCACGAGTTGTCCTCAGAAAGTCGCGTTTTCGATCTCTTTCGTCCTCGCATTTTTTTTCTCGCATTTTTGGTATCTAAAATCTCATAAAGTAAATTTATTTTGCCAAAACTAATTATTCTCTGTAATATTAATTATTTCTTGAGAGAAAATATCGGAAAATATATTTCTGTTTTTTTACATTTACATTTTCTTGTAGAGCATAACCCAAATAAAAATGGAAAAGTTTCATCCCTCTATTCCAAGGAATAGCGAAAATAAGTAGGGGGCTGTCCCCTCCCCCATCCTCCAGGCTGGGACAGACTCTCAAATCGCCAAAGTCTGGTAGGGTTAAGTCCCTCTTTAAAATACAAGCTTGATATACACAAATTTCATTGTATTTCAGAATGCACGAGAAAATTATAAAATGACTTGAACACACCAATTAGTATAAAAGTTCGTTCCAGTACTAATTACTCTTGTGTACATGTTTATGACCAACAACGACGTTTTTATTATCTTCCCCATCATAAATACGATATTAGAGCTAAAATACTTATTTTTCTTTAATAAGGCTTGAACGATACCTAAAAGATGGCCGTACGTCGACAACCTCTCACGTGATGAGTCGGTATTTTGGAGGAAAATATAACAAATCCGTAGTCTAAACTACCGCGACGACACAAGTCTGAGATTGGGCCCAACACTGTAACGAGAACGACCGAAGTTGTCCGATATCTGCGCTTCACAAAACACGTGGTTGACATTATAATACCCGGCCTCCCATGATAATGCTGACTGACCCGTCTGGAAACACGGACCACGTGTGAAGAATTCCTGCCTCAGGTTTTCACATCTCAGGTAATTCCCATGACGTCTTGTAAAAACAAATTCTGCCATTCTTCCTTTTCCAGTCATTGATTCAAAGGGGTTATAGGGTACGGATCCTATACCGTACAGCCTATACCTACGACCCACCCACAGGGTAGAGAATTGTTTACTGTAACTTCTGAGTCGTCCTTAAATTTTTTTTATTAGTATCTGGATCAGGTTGGGCCGATCGATCCGCTCTCTAAATTGAGGTGGAAAAGGTCGTTTTTGCTCAATAAATCAGTTCACATAATGAATCAGCAAAGTCATCTTGAGGCGCACACCGACATGTACATATATATCCCCATCAAATGGTAGCAAAAAAAAATAAATTCTCATCTATCTAATTTGCGTAATAACTGACCAAATATCTGTCACGCTGCTGAAGCAACATTGACTGGATCTTGAAATGGCAGATTAATTTTAGGACATGAAACAAGTTTTGAAGCATTGGTTCAGAAGGAATCGAAAGTTATTGAGCAAAACTGACCTTTTTTACCCTCATTTTAGAGAGCGGGGTCGCCCTAACCTGTAGATTGTGTTCATAACCTGGTGGTTTCGCTAAATTGGACATGTCGTCTCCGGTGGTCACGTGTCTCATAAACCAGTGTTTTTTCTTGGGAATGAAGATACTTTAAAAATGTCACAATATGCAGAGTATAAGGTAGACGTTCGATTTACATTCAATTTCCTTATTCTCTAAAAAATATTGAGTGAAAATGTACTCAAATAAGAATTAGAAATTCCTCCCATTCAAGAACTTGAGTGAAAAATTCCAACCTGAGTGAGTTATCAACTCAAACTTGAGTGAAATTTGAGCGAATTCCACTCAAACTTTTGTGACTCACATCTGAGTGAATTTCACTCAATGAGAGAGGGACGAATTTCCACTCTTACTCGAGTGAACTTTTTACTCGATTTTTTTTCAGTTCAGCTTGAGTGGAATCAACCACTGTTACATAAGTGAACTTATTACTCAAGTTGTTTAGAGAGTAGGTGAAAAAAGTGGCTTTTGTTTCTGTCGTTGTGTCTGTTTATCTGATTATTTTCTCAGCAGATTCACGATTGAATGAAGGTTTATAGAAACAACATGTATCACGTGATATCTTTCAGTTATAATATACATTTGATTGGTCAATTCAAATTTTCAAATCAAAATCCAGCATATTCATTGGCTATTGAAGGAATTCAGCAGATAACCCAGTCAATCACAAAGTTCATCGGATTTGAGGATAAGGCTACTTGTACATAAAACAAGAAATTCCTTACAAGTATTTTCTTTGGAATTCCTTGATATGTCATGGAACATGCTCTAAAAACTGTTGAGGAGATCTTGTAACATATTAAGGAATACACTCCAGATTTAAAAAAAAGATATCCTGTGCTGTATTTAAGGAATAATCTTTAAAAAAAATTAAGGAATCCATCACATTTTCATTAACATATCAAGGAATATTACTTGATTACTTATAGGAATAACATTCCAAGGAAAGAGGTTGGGTTCCTTAACTTGGTTAAAGATTATTCCTTAATTATAATACCGATGGGACAGCCTTGAACTCTTTTCCTGAATGGGTTCCTTAATTTGCTTTGGGATTGTCTTAAGTTTGAAAGGCTCTTTCCATGGAATATGACGGAATGCACCCTCAAGGAACTTTTTTTTATGGAATATCGTTTTCAGTGCAATGTACTTTAATGTCATTCCCAGATCTCCAAACCATCGCTTCCACTTCCTTTTCAACATATAAAATCATGGTCGTATGTGAACCGTTATAGAAACGTTATATAAATATCTGGATGCCCCGGATGTATTTTTGAAAATTTGAATTGACCAACCAGGGGTTTAATTTAGAACTAGACGATATGGGTTAGCAAGATCGTTTTAAAACGTCGCATGCGCCAACACCAGAAACAAAACACGTTCCGGTCTTATGTTTTGGTCATACTTTACTGGACAATTCCACACATTTGCTGAATTTCAACGTGTTTCATCTGGGGTTTAATAACTCGGTATTACAAGGTGGTGCCGAATTCCGAGGCATATTCCGAGTGTTAGAAACGCGACCACCGGGAGAAAAGTTATTTCGTAGATGGCGTAAGATGGAAGAATCGGATTCTTCGAAAGGATGTATAACAGTAATCTACTATCGGATTGTGTATTTTTGACTGAAGAGTACCGTATCGGGTGTCGAGAGAGTGGGCGCGTACAAAGACTTCTGCCAAGGAAATTGGAAAGTCTTTTGACCTTTGGTGTTAAACCGAGGAAACCATAAACAAAGAAAGGACGGGAAAGCAGAGAAATACATTACCATTTAACGGGATAGACGCCAAAATGACGGACGCCGTCGTGTTATTTACTATTGTTTTATTAGTCTCAGAATTTTATAAGTTGAATTATTTTTGTTATATCTAACCCGGTATACTTTCCAGATGGCAAATTTCGACAAACTAAAACATATTTGGACGAAAGATACCGCATAGAAGATATTCTTGTTACACTTTAGCTCATGAAAAGTGAATAAAATCTGATTTGAGGCGATGTAGACCTTATCGCATTTGTGAGACATTTGTATAGATGGAAACTAGTCTATATTTATTGTTATAGTATAAGTTATGATGTTCTGCAATGTAATCATGGACTAGATATTGTTGGAACAATAATGACACGGTTTTTGCCAAGTTGTGTATATAGTATGTAAACTATATGGTATGGAAGAGGTGAAAAGGCACCAAGTGAATTCAAGTTATTCAATCAATCAATCAATCATATTTACTGACTTAGGCATAATTGCCTCTCGTCATACAGTCATATAAAGTTTGGCGAACAGTATGCGCGCACACACACACATATATATATATATGTATATATCTTGGTCGTGAGGACAAACAAATACAATACTATGGCGTATCTCTTAATAAATTAGCTTCGTGGACATATTTTCCATATTTTTAGTATTGAACTACTGTATGCTGGAATATTGTGAGATATTTTCGAAAGTCTATTTTCGAAATAATTTCTTTTTACAAAAATAGTTATTAGCAAGAGATTACATGCACCAAGGATTTTATTTTGGAAATTCTGCAGATTATGTCGATATTTCAATTGCTGAAACTACAGTAACATATTCATCTAATTATGTGAGTATCAGAAATGTAACGCTTGGTTACCGTTAGCATGTTATGTTGAGAGAAGAAGAGCTTGTTGTGTGCAGTGACCCATGACTTCAGTTGATCAGCTATTGGTTCATGATTGCACATTTCCATGTCTTTTATCCCAGAAGAATATATTGAACTGGTTATAACTGACATAATTTTATACATATGTACTATATTTTCCCAAAATTGAAAGAAAGTGTCATTATGTTTAGAATAATGTATAATTTTAAAATATTACATGAAAATATGCCAGTTACCACTAGTTCAAAATATTCTCCTGTGTTAAAAGATATAGGGCAAGAGAAATTATACGAACAGCTGATCAGCTGAAGTCACGGGTCACTGCACAGACATGCTCTTCTTTGGTCTCTCAATAATGTGCAAAAGGCGGATTATGCATGTAATGTTTGGTATTATAATATTATACAAAATGAGGTATGACATAATTTATCTTTATCTAATTATCCCTAGTTCACCATTTGACATCAGCAGTGCTCATTTACATTCACAACAAATCCACCCCCCCACCCCCCACCTCCACCAAATCTTCGATATTTCAGAAGTATTAAATGTATATGTGTAAATTTCGCACACATGAAAACATATATTTTCTTATATATTGTTATGTAAAAATGGCAATATTTAATTTGATACTCGTTACAATTATTATTGTGATATCTTTTTTTCAGTCCTTAACATTATTTGATATGACCTCTAATGGTGTACAAATATGATCGCATGCCTATTATTTTTCCACAATGCATATGCAAAATGTGAGGGTCAGTAACTCAGGAATCGAGGTGAAAGTCTTTTTCTTTTCTATTTTGTATCATATGCAGTGTTTTATTACAGTATCATTAATATCTTCGCCACGTATTCCATGGCCACGTGGAAATGTAGGGGTTGCTTGTAAAACAGTGGCTATACCATCCGGTAATAAATGCCCAGAGGTCCGTCCAGGGCCTAACTGCAAAAAAAAAAAAAAAAACATTCTCCCAGCCTGTTCAAAGCATTTATTTTTAAATCGAGGTGAAAGTCAATTTCCTGTATCAACAAATCCAGGCTAGAGAATAGGCTCCTAGCACACTTTCTGGTGGAGTCAGGAGTAGTCTGATTAAGGACCGTAATATACATTGGTTACCTCTTCAACATCGCTTTTAATGTAGGAAACTATAGTTTCGCAAACACCAAGCATTCACTTTTAACCGATGACACGATTTGGCTCTTTCTCTCCGCACTTCTGTAGGTCACAAACCCCTAAATGGTTTTGGGGTGCAAGGTGGTATTACGGACTAAAGCTCCTGGGAACCAACGATTGGCCATTATATCGGACTGGGCGGAAAATGGTTTCTGATCTGTATTTTTAAATGTTTCTACAATATTCAACACTAGAAAATATCAAAATAAGCATTCCAAATTTTAAGAGGGGAAAAATCTGGGCCAGTTTGATTGGCCGCCCCCCAACTCCGATGCTCAGATGTCAGGTGGCATGCCATCTTTTCTGTCGGCTCTGGCTCAAAACGATTGTGGGAAATATATGCTGATTTTTCCATATGTTTTAGCAGAAAAGCTAAGCTACATCATGTGATAGGTCATTCACGGTGGCGAATGTTAGGGAGTATCGTTTTCACAAGATGTGCGCAATGAATTTACTACATAATAAGTAAGGCGATTATTTAGTGGTTTGTGACCTGTAAGCTCTCAAACATCTATTATGACATGTTGCTTGAATAGTAAATAAATCTCCTCCGACAGTCAGATAACATGCATTTCGGTATCTTGAGCTGGCCAACCTTCTCCCTCCGACCCGAATCGGCTTTTTTGTGATTTTTCGATCTTCTTTCTCATCCACTTAATTCCAAGTCGACGAGCACTGCATCAAGTTCCTGAAAGCCCTTGCCATTCCTTATTAAATCATCGTAGTATTTCAAAGCTCCCTCGTCAGATTTCTCCACAGGACACTTGAAATCCCCTCGCCTCTCACAACAAAAAATACAACTTCAGTAGAGTACTGAAACTTACCACACGGTATCTTAAAACAAAATGCAGGATGGCCCTCATGATGACGCGACCGTGACGTCATATTCGCTGAAGCTATTTTTTGGCCTATTTTGGGCCGATTTATCGAAATTTTTATTTGTCGATTCTTCTTTTTAAAAACCACTAAGTATAATAGACAATAACTAGTTTTACCTAATTACTTTCTAGTCATTTTCGCCAGAAAAAGTGCAAAGAAGTGGACAGAAAGGAGTGAAAACACAACTTTCTGGGATACATACCCGCCATTTTGAATTACCCACGATCCTCTGCTCTGGATGATATGCAAATGGCCTTAAAATGACCCCAATACGATAAGCCAAAAAGTCACGTTTCAGCCCCAAAGGTTTCGCGTTTTGGAGCAGCAAAGAAAAGTTCACTAAGTGGGGAGGGGGCGACGAAAAGTGCCCCTCCCCTCCCCCCCCCCACACAAAAAGACCAGGTTGGGTTAAAAATCATATCTTTTGACAATAATTATGGTTGCAAAGGGTTTGAGGTACCATATATCAATTTCTAGGCTTCACAAAGGCATGTTTGGTCATTTTAATGAACACACTAACTCAACAACAACAAGAAATACGGGTATTTATATGTTTGACAGGCGTACTGGCCGCCATCTTGGATTTTTGAAAAACTAGGTCACTCAGGTCGGGCACCGCCATGCGGAATGTTTGTGCATGTCATGTACATTGACTCTGCCAAGTTTGGTGCTTTAGTCCAGCATGTCACGATTTCATTGAAAAATGGCGTTAAGCCACTACAAATTTAAGGTAATCGCTTTAATGGGCTGACCCTAAAAAGGTGGTGACTCAAAATTGAGGCTCGTTGTCCATCACCCTCATTGTCCATCACCCTTATGTCTCATAAAAGGTGCATGGCCATCACCCCTTTTTCGATCACCTTTAATAGGGGATAACTCTGCCTAATCACCATTAAAATGTGATAGACTATCACAAAGTTTTCTGGCTGTGTGGATTAAGGTTATACCTATAGAACTACGGTGGCTCGTAGGGGACATCTTTTTTTCTTTTTTTTTAACGTTTTTTATTACTTTTCTGATTTTCTTGGGGATTTTCTCCATTTTTCGACTATTTTCTACAAACAGATTCTAATTTATCACATAGATTCCCGTCATTCCTAGTAACGTCGTCATAAATGACTCTGTCATTTTTTCACCGCAAACCAACTAAAACTCTTGGAAACGTTTATGCCACGATGGAAACTTTTACACCGCTGTGGGAACCTTTCCACCGGTACATCATGGGAACAAGGGTTACTGCAGAGAGACCTCTAGCCTGCAATCAATACGTTCGGGTATAGAATTGATTTTAACCTGAGTGAAAATATTCATATCCGGGGAAGCTTTATTTCAACTGGTGTGAACCTTTCTACACGATAGACCTAATAAGGATAGGATATTGGCCCGTTTCGATGAGTTATGGCCCTTTATCCTTGATATCAATATATGCTTTAATAAATTCTTGTCCGAGTGGTATCTCCCATATTATTTAACAAAGAAGGTTGAGATTTTCGTAGTAGATGCTTAATATCATAACATCATGGGTTGTTTTACCCATTTCGCTGATTTTCCTCAGAGTTATTTTCATTGGTGGTCTACATCAATATATTATTGGCCAGTCCATATTTTGGTTACTATTTGATGAACAACTTCGAAAACTAATGGAAGATGCTTGGTATCTTGCACATGTGCTCTGTCAGCTCTTTTGACGTGAGTTATTGCCCTTTATCTTTGACATTTCTGTAGCTGATTTTGCAATAGTAAAATAGTACCGAGCTGATATTATTTCAATCTGATCAAAAACAGATCCAAAAACCGGTAATATTTATATGTGACACTATTCATATCTCTTCGATATTGAGTTTGAGGCAGCACTCACGGAACCTCTCGAGTGATTGTCGTCGATGTGACTGCGATGCCTACGTTAGCTCTACGGCAGACGCTGTCACGGAAAAGAAATCCCGGACGAGTATTGACGGCTCTTCCTAGATGTTCAATCACATTTGCTGTATGAGACACGTGACTGTCCTATTGCAGTATTTTTAACATCTCTTTAGGCCTAACGGTACCGTATCTCTGTGGCAATGCTCTCGGGCTATTTGCGCAAAATTAATGATTTCAGTGCAGCGAATACGAGAGAATGCACTATAGCTGAAGGTGGATATTATCAGTCATCCAGGTACCGCTATATAACTAGTAGGAAATAATAAAGCGATACTGGTCTTCTGCATTAAGTATATCAGTGTGATTAAAACCAGATTTACAATAAACGCTCCCCATCTTTATTCGTCGCCCAGGTATAGATCTGAGACCAACACCCCAATTACTATGATCCGAGAGTACTGACCAATGGTTGAGTTTCTCAACCATTTCGGGATGTACGTTTGAAAACGTCAAGCTCAGGCCACAACTGCCTGGGGAAGACAGGTTGATATCGTGATATTATGAATGGAGAAATGTCTTCTTTGACATTGATCGACCGAAATTCTATTAATCGGAAGCGAATATTACCGTGGTTTTTAGAGAATAAAATGTTAATCTCATGAAACAAGTTAAAATATATGAGATATTGAATTTTACATATACCGTACACCTGTCTCCCGCTCGCTGCAATTTGACACAGACCAGCCGCGTGACATTGAGCTGCAGATAGCTATGTTTTTGAACACGAAAACCAGGGTCTCGTTCCCAGATCTTAAATTAGCGACATGTAAGACATCTTTTTAGTTATATCTGGTTTTAAGAACTATATTTGAATTATATTTGTCGAACTGACGTTACGGCATTATCCAAAATCTTTCAACAGAGTTAATGACAATATACAGTGGATGAGATTTAAAAATTGAAAGGGAAGCACGGCTACATTGGTTCATCCTCCATAATGCAGGTCTGTAAACTCCGTACCTCCGTACCAGACCAGGCAGGCAGATTAGGGCTGTACAGTTATTACTTGAGCTGTCAATTTAAAATAACAGCCAATGAACGGACGGCATTTTGGGGCGATGTGCGACCTTCGTGGGTTCCGCGGTATATTTCGACGATGGCCGAGTTCATACTGAGAAAAGATGGTGGAAAATCTCTTTGAAGATCAGGAGTAAAACCACATGGGGGCGCCTCTCAAGTCAAAACAATGACGGATACGAAACATGTGAATTCGAAAAAAGCAGAGGGGATGAAATATACAATACATTACCTGGTGACTATAATCCGTTCAAATATGGGCAAATTCGAAGAGGTCAGGAGGTCAATAATGCGCCCCGGAATGTTCCCGAATCAACCGGTTCCTGGTCGTTATGACCTACCAGACTTTTCAGCGCAGCCCCGGAACGAAGAATAAGAGAGCTAAACCTTTTTGACGTTTCAGCGAATCTTATCATCGTCATTTTGAGACTACTTGCCTAAACCCAACCACCTCGCTGGGGATCTGATAATACCCCAGCCACAGGTCAGATTTTTGGGCCGCGCGCACATCGCCGGAAGTGGCATCATATATAATAAGATAAATGTTTGCCGAACATTTCGATTACTTTTCAAGTCTGAATAATTATCTGGAGATTATTTCCCCTGTTTATCTGGACAGAGCATATGAAAAGTAGTTCGCTCATGTGCAAAACTGAAGCAGTTGTTCGGCCGGATTCAAACTGAACCGTACGTTCGTGGGTTTTCCCCTATACGTCATAGCAACGTAGTAAAGGCCAACTCCCGCTATTGGCGGCAGGGATGGTTAATGAGCCTGCGAAATGGAGCATGCGCTGTGGGGAGAATGGCCTAAACCCAAATGCAAAGCATCATGGGTAAAAGTTATAACGGCCGCGGCCACGAGTTGTCCTCAGAAAGTCGCGTTTTCGATCTCTTTCGTCCTCGCATTTTTTTTCTCGCATTTTTGGTATCTAAAATCTCATAAAGTAAATTTATTTTGCCAAAACTAATTATTCTCTGTAATATTAATTATTTCTTGAGAGAAAATATCGGAAAATATATTTCTGTTTTTTTACATTTACATTTTCTTGTAGAGCATAACCCAAATAAAAATGGAAAAGTTTCATCCCTCTATTCCAAGGAATAGCGAAAATAAGTAGGGGGCTGTCCCCTCCCCCATCCTCCAGGCTGGGACAGACTCTCAAATCGCCAAAGTCTGGTAGGGTTAAGTCCCTCTTTAAAATACAAGCTTGATATACACAAATTTCATTGTATTTCAGAATGCACGAGAAAATTATAAAATGACTTGAACACACCAATTAGTATAAAAGTTCGTTCCAGTACTAATTACTCTTGTGTACATGTTTATGACCAACAACGACGTTTTTATTATCTTCCCCATCATAAATACGATATTAGAGCTAAAATACTTATTTTTCTTTAATAAGGCTTGAACGATACCTAAAAGATGGCCGTACGTCGACAACCTCTCACGTGATGAGTCGGTATTTTGGAGGAAAATATAACAAATCCGTAGTCTAAACTACCGCGACGACACAAGTCTGAGATTGGGCCCAACACTGTAACGAGAACGACCGAAGTTGTCCGATATCTGCGCTTCACAAAACACGTGGTTGACATTATAATACCCGGCCTCCCATGATAATGCTGACTGACCCGTCTGGAAACACGGACCACGTGTGAAGAATTCCTGCCTCAGGTTTTCACATCTCAGGTAATTCCCATGACGTCTTGTAAAAACAAATTCTGCCATTCTTCCTTTTCCAGTCATTGATTCAAAGGGGTTATAGGGTACGGATCCTATACCGTACAGCCTATACCTACGACCCACCCACAGGGTAGAGAATTGTTTACTGTAACTTCTGAGTCGTCCTTAAATTTTTTTTATTAGTATCTGGATCAGGTTGGGCCGATCGATCCGCTCTCTAAATTGAGGTGGAAAAGGTCGTTTTTGCTCAATAAATCAGTTCACATAATGAATCAGCAAAGTCATCTTGAGGCGCACACCGACATGTACATATATATCCCCATCAAATGGTAGCAAAAAAAAATAAATTCTCATCTATCTAATTTGCGTAATAACTGACCAAATATCTGTCACGCTGCTGAAGCAACATTGACTGGATCTTGAAATGGCAGATTAATTTTAGGACATGAAACAAGTTTTGAAGCATTGGTTCAGAAGGAATCGAAAGTTATTGAGCAAAACTGACCTTTTTTACCCTCATTTTAGAGAGCGGGGTCGCCCTAACCTGTAGATTGTGTTCATAACCTGGTGGTTTCGCTAAATTGGACATGTCGTCTCCGGTGGTCACGTGTCTCATAAACCAGTGTTTTTTCTTGGGAATGAAGATACTTTAAAAATGTCACAATATGCAGAGTATAAGGTAGACGTTCGATTTACATTCAATTTCCTTATTCTCTAAAAAATATTGAGTGAAAATGTACTCAAATAAGAATTAGAAATTCCTCCCATTCAAGAACTTGAGTGAAAAATTCCAACCTGAGTGAGTTATCAACTCAAACTTGAGTGAAATTTGAGCGAATTCCACTCAAACTTTTGTGACTCACATCTGAGTGAATTTCACTCAATGAGAGAGGGACGAATTTCCACTCTTACTCGAGTGAACTTTTTACTCGATTTTTTTTCAGTTCAGCTTGAGTGGAATCAACCACTGTTACATAAGTGAACTTATTACTCAAGTTGTTTAGAGAGTAGGTGAAAAAAGTGGCTTTTGTTTCTGTCGTTGTGTCTGTTTATCTGATTATTTTCTCAGCAGATTCACGATTGAATGAAGGTTTATAGAAACAACATGTATCACGTGATATCTTTCAGTTATAATATACATTTGATTGGTCAATTCAAATTTTCAAATCAAAATCCAGCATATTCATTGGCTATTGAAGGAATTCAGCAGATAACCCAGTCAATCACAAAGTTCATCGGATTTGAGGATAAGGCTACTTGTACATAAAACAAGAAATTCCTTACAAGTATTTTCTTTGGAATTCCTTGATATGTCATGGAACATGCTCTAAAAACTGTTGAGGAGATCTTGTAACATATTAAGGAATACACTCCAGATTTAAAAAAAAGATATCCTGTGCTGTATTTAAGGAATAATCTTTAAAAAAAATTAAGGAATCCATCACATTTTCATTAACATATCAAGGAATATTACTTGATTACTTATAGGAATAACATTCCAAGGAAAGAGGTTGGGTTCCTTAACTTGGTTAAAGATTATTCCTTAATTATAATACCGATGGGACAGCCTTGAACTCTTTTCCTGAATGGGTTCCTTAATTTGCTTTGGGATTGTCTTAAGTTTGAAAGGCTCTTTCCATGGAATATGACGGAATGCACCCTCAAGAAACTTTTTTTTATGGAATATCGTTTTCAGTGCAATGTACTTTAATGTCATTCCCAGATCTCCAAACCATCGCTTCCACTTCCTTTTCAACATATAAAATCATGGTCGTATGTGAACCGTTATAGAAACGTTATATAAATATCTGGATGCCCCGGATGTATTTTTGAAAATTTGAATTGACCAACCAGGGGTTTAATTTAGAACTAGACGATATGGGTTAGCAAGATCGTTTTAAAACGTCGCATGCGCCAACACCAGAAACAAAACACGTTCCGGTCTTATGTTTTGGTCATACTTTACTGGACAATTCCACACATTTGCTGAATTTCAACGTGTTTCATCTGGGGTTTAATAACTCGGTATTACAAGGTGGTGCCGAATTCCGAGGCATATTCCGAGTGTTAGAAACGCGACCACCGGGAGAAAAGTTATTTCGTAGATGGCGTAAGATGGAAGAATCGGATTCTTCGAAAGGATGTATAACAGTAATCTACTATCGGATTGTGTATTTTTGACTGAAGAGTACCGTATCGGGTGTCGAGAGAGTGGGCGCGTACAAAGACTTCTGCCAAGGAAATTGGAAAGTCTTTTGACCTTTGGTGTTAAACCGAGGAAACCATAAACAAAGAAAGGACGGGAAAGCAGAGAAATACATTACCATTTAACGGGATAGACGCCAAAATGACGGACGCCGTCGTGTTATTTACTATTGTTTTATTAGTCTCAGAATTTTATAAGTTGAATTATTTTTGTTATATCTAACCCGGTATACTTTCCAGATGGCAAATTTCGACAAACTAAAACATATTTGGACGAAAGATACCGCATAGAAGATATTCTTGTTACACTTTAGCTCATGAAAAGTGAATAAAATCTGATTTGAGGCGATGTAGACCTTATCGCATTTGTGAGACATTTGTATAGATGGAAACTAGTCTATATTTATTGTTATAGTATAAGTTATGATGTTCTGCAATGTAATCATGGACTAGATATTGTTGGAACAATAATGACACGGTTTTTGCCAAGTTGTGTATATAGTATGTAAACTATATGGTATGGAAGAGGTGAAAAGGCACCAAGTGAATTCAAGTTATTCAATCAATCAATCAATCATATTTACTGACTTAGGCATAATTGCCTCTCGTCATACAGTCATATAAAGTTTGGCGAACAGTATGCGCGCACACACACACATATATATATATATGTATATATCTTGGTCGTGAGGACAAACAAATACAATACTATGGCGTATCTCTTAATAAATTAGCTTCGTGGACATATTTTCCATATTTTTAGTATTGAACTACTGTATGCTGGAATATTGTGAGATATTTTCGAAAGTCTATTTTCGAAATAATTTCTTTTTACAAAAATAGTTATTAGCAAGAGATTACATGCACCAAGGATTTTATTTTGGAAATTCTGCAGATTATGTCGATATTTCAATTGCTGAAACTACAGTAACATATTCATCTAATTATGTGAGTATCAGAAATGTAACGCTTGGTTACCGTTAGCATGTTATGTTGAGAGAAGAAGAGCTTGTTGTGTGCAGTGACCCATGACTTCAGTTGATCAGCTATTGGTTCATGATTGCACATTTCCATGTCTTTTATCCCAGAAGAATATATTGAACTGGTTATAACTGACATAATTTTATACATATGTACTATATTTTCCCAAAATTGAAAGAAAGTGTCATTATGTTTAGAATAATGTATAATTTTAAAATATTACATGAAAATATGCCAGTTACCACTAGTTCAAAATATTCTCCTGTGTTAAAAGATATAGGGCAAGAGAAATTATACGAACAGCTGATCAGCTGAAGTCACGGGTCACTGCACAGACATGCTCTTCTTTGGTCTCTCAATAATGTGCAAAAGGCGGATTATGCATGTAATGTTTGGTATTATAATATTATACAAAATGAGGTATGACATAATTTATCTTTATCTAATTATCCCTAGTTCACCATTTGACATCAGCAGTGCTCATTTACATTCACAACAAATCCACCCCCCCCCCCCCCACCTCCACCAAATCTTTGATATTTCTGAAGTATTAAATGTATATGTGTGAATTTCGCACACATGAAAACATATATTTTCTCCTATATTGTTATATAAAATGGCAATATTTAATTTGATACTCGTTACAATTATTATTGATATCTTTTTTCAGTCCTTAACATTATTTGATATGACCTCTAATGGTGTACAAATATGATCGCATGCCTATTATTTTTCCACAATGCATATGCAAAAATGCAGAGGTCAGTAACTCAGGAATCGAGGTGAAAGTCTTTTTCTTTTCTATTTTGTATCATATGCAGTGTTTTATTACAGTATCATTAATATCTTCGCCACGTATTCCATGGCCACGTGGAAATGTAGAGGGTTGCTTGTAAAACAGTGGCTATACCATCCGGTAATAAATGCCCAGAGGTCCGTCCAGGGCCTAACTGCAAAAAAAAAAAAAAAAACATTCTCCCAGCCTGTTCAAAGCATTTATTTTTAAATCGAGGTGAAAGTCAATTTCCTGTATCGTAGGGAACGTGCATTCGGAACTGCCGAGCGAAAATGTGTACGAAGGGGCCTGATTTAATCTCGGAAATCCTAACATGAATAACGAAATCGCCTTCTGTGCATGACTCAAAACCAGCCCATGCTCCGTTTCACAGGCTTACTCCAGTGAGGTAGTTGCGCGGACGCATGAACCGTCGATCGGCAAATCATACACTTAGGATCCCAAATTGTTGTCGAATGTGCCGACAGTCATGTAAACTAGGACCCATATGAACTGACAAGTTGTCAGTTTTAACATTGAAACTTGTATTTTAGTTATAGTGAGTGACGTCCCAGTGACGTCACCGTTTGTCTTTGAATTTGCCAGTCACGTCTTGAATAGACACATGCTCCAATAGGAAGTCACATGAACTCGTATAATCCAATATGGAGTCCATGTCCTTCAAGGGATGTCTGCCATCGGAGATCCCCGAGAAGTTGTGAATGCGAACGTGTGTGTCCGGTCACTTTTCATGTTATACTGAAGGTCAAGGTACAGCTTATTATTAATGGTAGGTACTAGTTATATAGTTTGTTAAGACGACTACCAAATTTACGCTGATAGTGCCTGTTCAATTGAACCCATGGAGATGGTCACCAAAACGTGGATAAAAGGTATATTTTATTTCCTCTGTTATCATCTGTTATTTTCAGCGTCGAGCCCCCAAACAAAACAGATAATTTTGTCGTTACACGTTCTCGGCTAATGACTGTGTTTCCTCGATATTCACCAAAACGCTTTTCAAATTAAGCTGAACAACAACACAATGAAGAGAAAGGAAATAGCATTTGATGGTCCTTAAGTCAACTTTCATGTAGCCGTGTGAACGAGTGAACACAATTTTCCAAATATTCTCCGGTTGTTCTGTTTCTTTGGTAGCAACACTCGGTCACATCCTTCTGTACTGTAGCTCTCCAGATCGGGTTGTAGTCAGTCTAGCAATATCGATACGACTTGTCACCCCACAGTTTTACACAGTTCACGAGGCGCCGAGGAGAGATCGACGTCACAGTGCGCTTGCGCAGCATCGTTCTCTGACGTCCCGGTGTATTTTCTATGACCACGTGTCCGTATGAAGAAATATTTCTGTCTTTGATTGCTTTTCATTTTATTTTATTGGCCCAATCAAATTAAAAGTAACCCTGGCTTTATTATGCTACTCTTTCAAGAATGATAGGACTTGATGAGTGAATTACGATGTCGAATTTTGACGATCGTGATCAAAACGTGACATTTCATGTGGGCAATCCCAGTAATCTCAGATATAATCTCACAGAATATTATATCTGACTTCAGCCCTATATAAATCCTGTGTGAATTTCAGTCTACATATGTCAGCCAATCAGGTGGCTAGCTTGGTGAAACAACTTCAAAATCACGCGTACAGTAATTAAACACGATAGTACGTGGACCAATACAGTAAACATCATCGGGAAACAGTATCCAAATATGGCATCATTTCCAGACAGTGCGTAAACATCAAAGGATTTGATCCTGCCGAAATATCTGGCTTTGTTAGGCGGTAGGAAATGTCAAAAGATCGTGCAGTGCGAATGTGTTATTATCCGTGAACTACACCTCAATTATTATCTAAGAGAAGGGGCAGAAATTCTTGTGATTGGCTTATCATGAGATCTCGTAAAATATCGGCGAACTTTTCGCACGAATTTTTCATAGTCACGTCTAGGTGGTATTCCCCTGATTACCCTCTTGGTTTATCTAGATTGGTCACGTGGGCCAAAGAGAATTCCTTAATTTTGTCATTGCTCTATGCTAATGATCAACAAATAATAATCTGTATTGCGGATATGGATCTAGAAGCATTACAAGAAAATTTACACCTAATAGCATAACATCCAGATCTTCATGTATTTGAGTAAACCTTTAAATGTTTTCCAACATTTGCAGCTGAGAGTAGTGAAAGTGGTAGACTTAAATACTTAAGTCGATGCGCGATTTGTTTCTATAATAATAAACAACTGGTCGCCGTCCAAAGTGGAAAGAAGTGCAGAATGATCGGTGAACCGTCGTCAAGTCCAGTAGAGTAATTTTGTCGACAAGCCGATAGTCTGTTCTGATTATTTCTTTTACAGTCTAGATCTTATAAACTGGCCCCAAACAGGACTCTTGACAATCATCTTGACGGGTAATATACACCACATCTTAAGAACTTATACAAATAATCTGGATCTGCCGACAGGGATTCTACAAAAATGGTCAAGCCGCCATATTGTTTTCTTTTGTTTAACCTGTATTTTGCAGATTTTTGTTTTACCTTGGGAGTATTTCAAACACATATGGCGCACATAAATTTGAAGTTTAATGCCAAAAGCGGAAGGGTTTTATACAGTGAAGATAATTTTTAGAAGGGTGTACATGTAGCCAAGTCTTATGTAATGATAAATGGGTAGTTGTTCTGGATAAGAAAAGACAACTCTCGCAATGCCATATACCGTCACTTGTCTTACTCTAAAGACTGGTTATCGCTCTTAAGGGCTTGTGACCAAATTGAGCGTATTTTCACACAGAAACTGAAAATTTTAGTCTTCTTATGAGAACTATGAACATGATCAACATATGTGTATATACTATCGGAAACTTATTTCTCTGGGATTTCAAAACTATATTTTTTGTTGGAAAAATATATGTCTTCTGAGGTTGATAGGTATGAAGTTATTCCAGCTGCTTGTCTTTTCAAAAAGTGAGCCTCCATATTCAAAAGATTATTTCTCGAGAAGTCAATAAATTGTCAACGTTGCCGAGTAGAACAGCCTTCAACAAACTATCGGTGCCACAGTTTTTCAAAATTTGGCCCACATCTTTACCTGTGGAATTTTATGGTATTTTTTTCAATTGAAAATAATAGACAAAATGCGATGGACACACTTTGAGCATTGGCATCTTAGTAACCATGGCAAATGTCGAACTCCCAGGATGAATATTTTTCCAGAAATAACCGGATTTGGTTATAGAGCTGAAGAAATAAACTCATTCATATACAAGCGATGAACAGATTACAGCAAATTAACTGATGGGGTGGTTGGGTGGACACGGCTTCCTGTTGCTTAAATGCATTTTGCTGAGAAGCAACAGGAACTTGATAATGTGGTGTCTAGCACTGTAATTGCACTTGTATTTTATTGCACCAAAGTAAGCGTCCTGTCTGTGTAATATGTGCTGTCCTCAGTGTTTCGTAGGGTGGTTGTCGGGCGTCTGGTTCCATGTTGCTTCGGAGATTTACTACTTTGAAGCAACAGGGACGCAACTTGACTGGGTGGTGCTTAGTTGGTTCGTCGCGATATGACTGAAGTATTGTTGATAAAGCGACGTTATTAAATTCTATTCACTCTCACACTAGTAAAGACCCCTGGAGTGTTTGTATGAGACAAGTCCGACGTGGAAGCTTAGCGTGTCTAAACTCAACCAGACAAAAAAGTTGTCAATTTTGATGTCTGGTTTACAAGCCCTTAAATCATCGCCCACTGTAGTGTACAGGCCCTCAAAACAAGAGTTTGAGGGAGTGGGGGGGAGATCGGTGGTATTAGGTCCAGTGTCGAAATATGGGATCTATATACATAGCCCCATGCTTTATATACCGGTATGTATTTTTATATAAAGCATGAGACTATATATAGAGACCTCATATTTCGAAACTTCACCCTAATACAACCGCCCACACCCCCTGATGTTTTGAGGGCCTGAGATGTAGTGCAATGCTGCCCTGACGTGGAAGCAACTGTGATCCTGCACGTTTGAAGTTTGTTTGGTGAAACTTTGTGCATGTTAATCATCATACATTTTTGTCAAGATATATTTACTGAAGTAGTTTCATGTGAAAATATTACAGACAAATATATAAACGCATGCTTTGTCTCTCTCGATTGGTGTGATGGCTAAGAGTGTCCTTGGTATTAGCGTCCCTTTTCATATCCTTTTATATTGCAACAGAGGACGGACAGTCATCTCCAATGTCGAGAAAAATGTCCTAGATGGGTTAAAATCACAGGCCCGCAAAACAAGAGTTTTGGGGGGTGTGAACGGTGGTATTAAGTGTCGAAGTATGGGGTCTCTATATATAACCCCATGCTTTATATAAATCCACATCAAGGTGAGAAACGGACTTTGGGTGAATCGAGAAATAAACGGTTTATCGCCAAACAAAATACATCAGCATATTCTACAAGTATCACTTTATATATTTCCGTCGTCAAATTAGTAAATTTGTGCAATTTTCACCTTTGCTGGACAATTCAAAATCCAACCAGATCTCGTCTATCTAGGAACAGTTAGATAGGCGGGCTTCGTTCTCACTGATCAGCTGTCGCGATTGACCAATCAGAATTGAGAACGAAGCCCGCCATAATCGGGCTGTTCCTAGATGGATGGACAGTCTGGTTGGATTTTGAATTGCCCGGCAAAGGTAAAAAATTGCACAAATATACTAATTTGACGACGGAAATATATAAAGTGATACTTGTAGAATATGCTGATGTATTTTGTTTGGCGATAAACCGTTTATTTCTCGATTCACCCAAAGTCCGTTTCTCACCTTGATGTGGATTTATATAAAGCATGGGGTTATATATAGAGACCCCATACTTCGACACTTCACCGTAATACCACCGTCCACACCCCCCAAAACTCTTGTTTTGCGGGCCTGTGGTTAAAATATAGGAGCCGGACACTCGTAACCACCGGACATTCTTAACCTCCACACCGGCTCAGCACCAGCATTTTACTATATTATTGTATAGAAAGCCTGAACATACCCTGTGTGTTATATTGTAGAAATATAGGCATTGTATAAAATATTTCTAACCTGACCAAGGTTCCACAATATAGAAACGTTCATCTATTTATATTTTTAAAAAAAATAAGAAAAAAAATAAGTGGGATTTTTTTTTCCAAATAACAAAAAAAAAATTAACACTTTGTATATACATCAACTCATCGTTGGTGAATTGGTTTCCGTAAATGTATTGGACTAGGTCTTATATAACTTAATTTTTCTACCCTGCATTGAACTGATTAAAAAAAAATATTTTAAAAATAGTGTAAAACTACGGTCAAGAAATAAGGTATTTATATAAAGATAAAAATGTTTTCATTTTCACTTGCAGCGATGCCAAATTCTTGTAGAATTGTCTTGAATCTAAATGAAAAAAACCTGTCCTGTCCGGTAAGGCCGGGTGTAAAAAGACTGGAAAGCGTTGCATGACGACCAGGCTTTCGCAAATGGCCATTGATGCTATAAAATGCATGGGTTAACTCCCTTTAAAATGTTTGGGATTCTTTGAGATGACAACATGGAAGAAATGTCATGATCAGTTTCCAGAAAATGAAGGAAATGACATATACAACTGAACATTTATTGGAATCTCGTGAGTAATATATTTTTCTACTTCCATACTTTCCTCGACAGGCTCATCGTTAATTGGATGTTCTCACGAACGCTCGGGGTCGATAGAGGGACAGAGGTTGTGTTTTGATAGTTTCATATTAACCCTATCCGTACCATATCAGATGTCATAAAACTCCTCGTTTTGTAGTCTCAGTTTATGTTATGATGAGGCCGTGTTTTTCTTAGCGATTACTCCCTCGGTAGTTTGTTCCTGCTGGGAAAGCACTATATCCACGGCTTTTATTCTTGTCAAACCCATGTATAACGGCCACCTTCTTGGCGTATCTGCTTGAACAAACTGCCAGATTATGTTCCGCGATACGCGCTAATTGAGCCATATTTCTGTCCAAACACGACGGCCATACCACACTCCGCGCCCACCCTTCAGTCGTTATAAAACAGAAGAGAAAGCTCACCACGAGCGGCCAAGCCATATACTCATATTATCGTAATATCACAAATCAAAACAGGAAATCTCCACATGGCTCGGGTTTTGATGCCGAGAAATTTTTGAGAGGGTGGCGAGAATTTTATAAGTGTCAGTAATACAATCCGATATGCGATTCATTCGAGATATACAGAGACGACGTCTTCCGATTCCAAAGCAAGTATAATATACTCTTGTACTGATACGCCGTTTTCTTTCGCTGTAGTGATATTCTAGCTAACCTCCGCACAACCCCATTGATAAATTTGATAACTTGACCAAAAATTCCTGCGCCGCCGTGATATAGGTAAGGAAAGAAAGAGAATATGAAAGTTTGTCATTTTGTTTAAAACGTCTCGTTATTCGAAGCGAAACGCGATAACCTGTTTCTACTCGATCACAAATAAAAGCTTCTAGATGCCAAAAAAATATTGTCATATCAGCATTTAACCATCCGACAGAAGTTATCAGAAATAGAATTTTTGGGTATTATGTTATTTTTGTGAGTGAATCAAACGTTAAGCTTTCAATCGGATTACGGAATGACATATACAAGCCATTGCTGCCAGTTATAGGAACCAACGCTCTCAAATTTTCATACTCTATACACTCTTAAAATAAAAGTGTTATATTTAACATTATAAATGTCCGAGGAGTGACAATATTATATCAGTGCTATATTTGTAACTCTCTCAAAAAGTGTTGAAAAAACAGTGTTAACTCCGTCATTATAGCGCTATATCAATAGCAATATAGCACTTTACAAAGCTGAAATTAACACTTGTAAAGTGTTTTACTGCTCCTGATACAGCACGATTTGGATATAAAACTTTTTCTCAACACTTTCCGAAAGTTTTACAAATATAACACTTTATATAATGTTGTCACTCTTCGGACATTTACAATGTTAAATACTTTCATTATATCTAAGAGAGACCCTACCAGAAAACTTGGAAACCAATCGTCCACTCTGTGACGTCATATTCGTGATATGACTTGATAATTCAGGACAATGTTTTGTAAAGAAGATTTTTGACCCTTGTCTCTCAAAACTTTCAATTTGGATCGAGAATCGTTCTTTAAGGCAAAATTATCCAGGTTTATGAGACTGGGGTAAGAGGGATGTTGCAAACTCGAAATGGCCGCCATCATGAATTTCGCAATGGTCGATGGCATACCTGGGCATATTTATACGGATATAAACCCATCCTGATTTCAGGATTTTGGGGGATGGGTTGGTGGAATTTATCCTGGTACACGATGACACTAAAAAAATATATATTCCGAAATTCCGAAAAAATCAGTATGTTAAATCTGGGACAGGATATAACTTTAGCCCCGCCAATAATTTTGCCGCATGTACTCCGTTCTCCAGGTAATTCCCTGCAAGTAACGATAATGACGGACGGGATAGAGGGTTTTCTCACAATTTTCCTTTGCGCACCATCTATACTTCTAAATTATAAATGTAAATGGCACTACTTCTGGAATGAATTTATTAACACCCCATTGACCATACGAATGATATGAGTTACGTCTACACAATGTGTCTAGGCTAGTTTATTATACATACACTTTTCTAATTGTTCAGCGATTGCGTTTTCATGGTAAAAGTTTTGGAAACAACAAAAAATACACTTCATTGCAGAGTGATTTTATTTATCAGAAATCGCTCAGAACGCGTCTCCGGGTCACCTAAAGTGCCATGATCCTAGCCCCCCCAATCAAGAATTGCTTCCTCCGGCTCTGCTTCAAGTGGCGATGGCACACCAGTTAAACCGGTCTTGAATGAAAGATTAGCACCAAGGACGATTTACATTCTCCAGGTTTCCAATATGACCGCCAGACAAGTGGGAGGTACGTTCTCGAATTAATGACCTAAAGGAAGAATTGAATTGAACTGGTACCTTGTCCCATAACGCTTGAGGTTATGCATACGATGGTGTGCCTGTTTCTGGGGAAATTGCACAATAAATCTATTCAACTACATAGAGAACAAAAACTTCTTAAATATTTCACAAGTTTATTTTATGAATTACTCATATGAAGCAAAGTTTACACCTGTGATTTGATACAGACATTCGCAGCTTATAAAATATTTCATGTATAAGACTGTTCGTGTTGTGAAATCACAACGTACATTTTTCGTTGCTTCCAAATATACAACTATCAGATCATACTGAATATCATCCAGTACTGTATACGGATAGATTTTTGTATTTGTTCCATAACTGATATGTCCGGAAACCGATCAATCATAACATCGGATGGAAACTGATATAAAAGTTAGTCTTTCAATGAATAATATTGTGTTCATGTGTTGTCGTGCTTTGCTCATGCTGTGAACTGTCATATCATGAGGAACTGTCTTGCAATTACCGACAATTGACCATTTTGGATGCAATCTGTTTTATGAGGAGCAAATTGGAGCAGCTTTATATTCTCAATATCAACTCACTTGTGAACCTTAATTCGCGTCGCATAATTTCCTTGAAATCACCCTCAAAGTGTGCGAAGCCAAGACTTTCCAATTTTCCTCGTGAACAGAACGCTGATTTTTTAATAAAAAAGTGTAAATATATAAGTTCAAATTCTGTGATTATTTGTAATTGAATTTATCGGAAATTGGCTAGAACTCGGCTCGGCTTCGCGTCGCATAATTTCCTTGAAATCACCCTCAAAGTGTGCGAAGCCTAGACTTTCCAATTTTCCTCGTGATCAGAACGCTGATTTTTTAATAGAAAAGCGTAAAAATATAAGTTCAAATTCTGCGATAATTTGTAATTGCATTTATCGGAAATTGGCTAGAACTCTGCTCCGGTCGTCTAGGACCCCAAGGCTGGAACATCACCTAAAGTGTTGAGACAGTTGTGCTCCCTACATTCTCAACGAGCTTCCGTTTACATGCATGATCTGGCCATACATTGGGTATCAGTTACGATTTTTCCTGCATCATGTTAATGATAATTTATCCATGATATTACAATTGAAAAACGATCAAATACATGCAGTGCATGTATAGTATGGTTGTGTGCAGAACCTGAACACATAGAATTCATCTGATAGTTCGTCACACATGCTATATCACGGAGAGCTTTGGAAAGTTTGCTTGAATATAGATCAAGCGGATTTGAACATGACTCATTAGTAATTTATGCACGGAGATAAGAATGTATTTTGTTATTACAAGATCTGGGGAAAATTGTGAGCCCCTGAATCACCAATCACCTTAATAGTGCAAGAAAATATTTGGAAAAGTATTCTGCAAACGAAAGAACGTTTGCATCAGTGTCCAAAAGGATTTTTAGTTATTTTGTGATTATTTTTTGATAGACTGAACATGGTAAAATGCGCACAAAGTAGATGTTTAATGGTGATCAGTTACGAGCATTCGATCTACATGTACCAATCGATTATTGTCGATTCCCTCAAACCTTTTCCTTTTCGTTATCCAATTTCAATAGACTCTATCGCCATTTCATTTTTTGCAACTGCGCAGCATTTGCGCAGCGAGGTCATGAAAGGTCATTTGTACCAACGGCCGCATTCTGGCCAGGTTGAAAGTGACTCATATCTCGGGAAAAGTACTTTTTCTGTGGAACTAAATTGTGTTCAAGGTAAATAAATATCTGGAGCCGTTCTTTAGCCCATCTGGCGATAGTCCATGGTATTTTTTTATGATTTTATGTACCGTTGCACAAAATATCAACTGTTTTCCAACACTGTCTATCTCTCCAACGTTAAAAACTTCCGATTTGGTACAAACAGGAAGTTCACGAAAAGCTGCGCAGACGCTGCGCAGTTGTAAAAAATTGATATGGCGATGGAGTCTATAGTAAATAGAGACCAATAAGAAAGAATTTGTCAGTTGATTATATGGATGATCATTGCTCCAATGGTATCAGTTATATGTTTGGGCCTGCATTTTGTACGAAAAAATAACTGTTTCTCATTTTATCAACATTTACCAGTACGCAATTGTAAAGTAGACTTCGTTTGCAACAGGAGCTGCTTCTGGAGCCTGCGCATAGGTAAATGAAGAAGACATGCCCATTCTATAAAACGTGTACCTATTATACACTGGTAACTATGTGCGTCTATTTAGCACGTTTTAGCGCGGTGTTCATTCGGGAGATTCTATTTCACAGAGCAGATGAGAAATAGTAGGCCTAATTGTCGTCTGCCTAGATGTTACACAATATTTACTTGTTATTAAAGTCGTAAATTTATTTGTCAAGTTTAACTATTGTTTCCATCGTGAAGTTGACTAACAAAGCGACACAAATAGACCTATATATATATATGATTCACACAAACTGTCACAAGGTGACAGAATCATCCCCCCATTTGAGAGACCACATACACTTGTCCATTGATCTTGGCACGCTGCCAATTGACACTCGGGGGGAGGGGGGAGGACTTTCCAGCAAAGGGTAGAGAAGTTGCCAATGTTAACAACATTTTTAACCTATCGGTGTAATCTGACCGACAATAGACATTGTTATAATCAATTTAAGGAGGAGAATATAACAGAAATGATGTTTTCACAAGCGTGCATGCTTAATGTACATTTGAGGCACGGACAATATACACTTTACCACACTAACCGTGCCTCAAAAATACATTGAGCACACCTATGAAAACATAAGTACGCAAATATATACTTGTGATCAATCCCCGTTACGTTGTCTGTTAAATAGCCATGCTAAGTTATCTCAGATATGAAGATTTTTTTATGTTAATCCGTATTACAGTGTGCATAGTAGTAAATTCGATTGAAGAAAAGCGATAACATTGAGAAACTACAAAAAGAAAATAAGCAATAGTACTTGCGTGCCAACGAATAAAGTTTAAATATGTTTTTCTGTTTTAAGAAAAATCGCATAAATCAATAAAAAAAACACCTTTGGACATTGTTTGAATTGATATTTCATTTGCAGCATAATTTTTCAAACCTTTTCGTTTATTAAACAGATTTAATTACACTCTTAAAACGGAAGTGTTGTATTTAACATTATAAATGTTCGAGGAATTATAACATTATATAAAGTTCAATATTTGTAACACTCTCAGAAAGTGTTGGAAAAAAGTGTTATATCCAATAGTATAGTCCTGTATTAGGAGCAATACAACACTTAGCAATGCTGAATTTAACACTTGTAAAGTGTTGTATTGCTCCTGATACAGCACCATAATTTTAGATACAACACTTTTTTCAACATTTTCTGAGAATGCCACAAAAACACTTCATCTAATGTTGTCACTTCTCTGTTTAATACAACGCTGTCATTCTAAGGGTGTAATCCATAAACCTTTTTCCGAAGCGAGTAGAGATTGGTACTTTGATTGATAATTATGGTCACTGACAGAGGGAATGGGGCTGTGTGTTAATGTTCCAGCCAAGTCACGCGGAAGATCGTGATCTTACGTGAGACCCGAATTCAAAACTAAAAGCGACATGTTGCGAGACAGCGGCGGTTTCGAGGTTACCAACATACAACTGGAGGGCCAATTGTGCAAGTCTATCTCAAAACCGTCAGCAGACATCGATCGATATTTGAATGGCCTCCCTCACCAGCGTTCGTATATCCTTTGTTCGCGTTGACAGCCGGATATGTCTCGCGGACGCCCACGTTGCTAAAACATGAAATAAAACCATCCACCTCAGACCTCGAAGTTTTAATTCGCAATGTAAGTGAAACAATTTATATAGACTCTCGATCTCAAAACTACCATAAAAGATACCAAAGTCAGGTATACTCTGGACTGACCTTGACCTATTTTCAGGGGTCGGAAAGGCCAAAATGTAAACATCAGTAATGTATACTCCTAAATACAATGTTTTGAAAAGTTCAGCTACCTGTACACTCTTCGAGTTCACACAATGCGGACTCGTATCTATGAACCTTTATGCCAAGTTCTTTTGGGAGGCTTGTAGAGAGAATTTGTGCAATGAAAGCAATGGAGAGATCGGGGGACAATGCAAACGGACACTCAAGTCTCGAGGAACACATTTCTTTTTACACCCGAATTTGTCAAGGTGAACAAATCGTAAAGGAAGAATCACGGGATATATCTGATATGCCTCTGATCAAGTACCGGTATGGATGGCCAGTTGTTGCTACAAGAAAAGAATGTAATGAAAATATTTACAGGTCGCCATGGAACAATGCCAGAGACAATTATTTAGCAATGATAGAAGCGACAGAAAATTTGAGCGGTAATTTGTCCGGCGTGCTGCTTTTGGTGGATGGATTCTGAAAATTGAATGTGTGACGTTCCTCGGATAAAGAGTCTGTGATTGATCTTGGACTAGTAGAAGCACTGCCACAACTCTCGTAGGAATCACTGTCCGTGTATTTCCCACCGTCCGAAGAAACGGAAGTAAAAGCGGACCTCCTTCTCAAGAGATCGTGCGTAAGGTTCCAAGAACTATTTTTCGTGCTGTGACTACTTTTGCCCACTTTGGCTCTGACCCTTTCTCCTCCGTTGTTTGTAGCGACGCCAGAGTCCAGTTTCACATTCGGCAAAGTGGCGGCCATTGAACTGTGAGGTATGAGTGCCTTGGTCGGGCTTATACGCGGTAAATACGACGGAAGTAAATTGAAGGCAGGGTGTCGAACATGAGGCCCTATTAGTTCTGAAGGAGTGGATTTCAAAGGCAAACATGTTTGAGAGCTGGCAAAATAGACGGGTAAAATACCACTGATGGCCTGCGGACACTGCGGGTGTTGAGCAGAAATTTGAGGAGGACTTGTTTTCAGCCCACAGGCTACAATCTCGATAGTCCGCTCCAAGTTGCCACCGCAACCCTGCCACACCAGTTCAAGAACGTTTGGATTATGCGCCGGAAATATGCGCTGAAGAAATTCTCTTGGAGTGGAGTTTCCCATCATAAGTTTAGATTTTGCAGCATCCACCGCCGTAGCGTTTGTCAGGTGCTGTAAGCCACTTTGTCTCTGTTTCACAACCTCCGCTTGCCTTTCGCGTTCATACATCACTAAATCCAATTCCTTGTCTGCGAAACACCGTCGTTTGCGCATGCGTTCATTCATGTATGGCAGCATCGTTCGAATGGCTTCCGGTGGAGGAAGTGCATGAAGTCGGGCTCTGTAGTCTGTAGGAAATAAAAATAACGTTCTTTTACTTCAATGATTCCTGTTGTATAATTATTATAAATTAAATACCATTGAGTAACACTTTAACCAAAGGATTTATCTCTACATTTGATACATTTCTCTTGATTTATAGAATGTGTTACTGCCTCTGCTAAAAATGAGATGTATCCAGTCTACATTTATTATCTTTTTTAATAATACAATAATAGAAAGGGGGAGCTTGCATTACAACACATATAAGGGAAGTGGGAAGAGGTGCCGACATACTGACTGCGTCATATAACTTCACAGAATAGTCTTCTGGTAAACCTATTCTAAAGCACATACCAAGAATCTAATGATTCGTGATATGTGTTGTATCTCAGGTACGCTTTTATTGTACCTGTTCATGTGGCAACTTGGATGATATGACCACACGGCCCCTAGCACCGGCATAAGCGGTATTAGATACAAATCTAGAGAGCTATGATGGAAATGCTCTGACAACTCGTATACTGGTAATTGGTGAACTGTTTCGCTGTGACAACTCGTACATTGGAGATTGGTGAGCTGTATCGTCGTCAGATGTAAATGACGGCAATTAACACAAAAGGCTAGTCTGTAAGGCCCGATGTCGACCCAGCATCAACTTCCCACAAATGCCAACATATATCAAAGACCAGAAGGTCTTCTGGGATGGACTGTTTCAATCTTAGAAATAAGAATTTTCCCTGCAACAATTCCCGAAAACTTAAACAATCAGAATATTAAACACATGAGTATACAACTGCCAACCCTCCGCCACCAATATCCACCCTCACAATATCATATATCTCGTATCACTGAAAATTGAAGGTAGTTCGAATAAAGAACCTTTACAGAAACTTTTGAATCGTTGGATTTTATTCCAATCTTCTACACAGGCCAATGATTCCGTTTAACAATTTGAATTGACCAATCAAATCCTTTAAAACTGAAAAAAAATCCCGTGATGTACTGATGTTTCTATAAAACTCCATTGGAGAGATATGTGAGGGGGTGTTGAAGACGTCTGGTAGCCATATGACTTCACAGGAAAGCCTCCCTCGGCAACTCACATTCAGACTAGAATACGGACGTAGCCTTAGTCTCTCAGTCGCGCATTTTTGCAGGTGTTCATGTGGAAACTATGAAGTAACCACACGGCTCACGGCACAAGTTTAAGCGGAATCCGTTTTCATCACTTTTGTGACTGGTGGGACAGGTAACGGAAAAAAGCATCTTACTTTATACGGTACATTGTCTCGCGCAGTAACATCAATGCTCAGTCAGCACAGAGAAACGAGTCTCCTAATCAGGACCCACAGGCTGTGTTCAATGAGGCTTCATTCACTCAAAGTTACCATTTGCTCTATGTATCATAACGTCCGTGGAAAATCCGAATCAGTTTATCAGAACCTAATCAGAGAAGCTTAAAATCTGTATACAGTTATGTAGCTGTTATTAATCACATATAAATTATAATCTATAGATTATATTTTATATGGGGTTAATAACAGCTACAGATTGTATAGGAACTGTTTGTTATGGCTCCCTAGTACCCCGAGATGGATATGCGAGCATTCCTGTCTGGTACCCAGCGTTCTTCACGGCGGGGAAAGCGACGACAGTTATCCAGCGGCCTTTTTTCAGAGCTGATTGATTGTCCTATTATTAGAACGTACAGATGAACACGTGACGTTCACCGAGGACGTCACTGTCCAGATCCGTACCAGGCTGGATTGGCCTGTGCCTGCCCCTCAAGTCGACGGTACGGTATTCACCTAGCGGCAGGGGAAAAGAACCAGTCAGCGTGCATTCTGCCGTTATAGAAACAGTATGATTGGCTGGATTTTATTCCAAATTTCTCCACAAGCCAATGAAAATACCGGATTTCATCTTGAGAATTTGAATTAACCAATCAAGCTTATCAAAACAAGAATCTTGCTGATCTATATAGTTTCTAAAAAAGTCATATTGCACACTCTCGAGAAAAACTTGCGTGAAATTTCGCTCAAGTAAGAGTGGAAATTCCTTCCACTCAAGCAATTGAGAGTTGAGAGTTAAGCTCAAGTGAAATCAATTTCACTCAACTTGAGTGAGTTAGTAACTCAAACTTGAGTGAGTTAGTAACTCAAACTTGAGTGACATTTGAGTGAATTTCACTCAACCTTGAGTGAATTGCACTCAACGTAAGCGTGATGACTTTCTACGCTATCTTGAGTGAACTTTTCACTCAAGTTTTTTAGAGGGTCGATTTGGTCGACGAGATTGATATATGTACGGGATGAACTGTGAAGGTAGACCTCCGCTAAAACTCCTGTAATATTTTCGCTTTTCTGTAGCTTTATACCAGTTATAGATAGGTCCTATTATTTATCCTCACAGCAGTCTCAAGGGTGCCAATATACTTTATTGTGGAACCTATTATTTTATAAATTAAGTGTATACGTACTTGATAATATTTCCCTGGACAGGGTATGTTGTTGCAGACTTCTCAAGTTTCGTTGGAGTATTTTCCTCTGTTGCAATAACGCGGCGGCATTTTTCACCTTTGCCTTGATGTTTTGGTCGGTATCGGTAGCTTGATGCCTGGAGGAGAAAATATACACATTTTTAATTTCATGCAGATTTGATTTTTAGCGATGTTCTGATGTTCAACTATAGGTGTTGAATGATGTTTTTTGTGTAGCCGGAGCAGTTGATTAGTCACTCATAAATTCAACAGGTCTGGTCACGTTTGTGTTAGTGGGTCATCGAAATGATCGCATTTTGTATCAATGAGTCAATGAAATTATCGCACTTTTGTGCTAATGGGTCAGTTAAATTGTCACATTTGTGCAAATGGGTCAGTTGAATGTCATGTTTGTGTCATTGGGTCAGTAAAATGGTCACTTTTGCGCCAATGAGTCAGGAACTGCTCACTTTTGTGCAATGGGTCACAGAACTGGTCGCTTTTGTATCAATGGGACAGAGACTGCCAATGTGCCAATGGTTCAGGGACCTGGTCATTTCTGGGCCAATGGGTCAGGGAACTTGTCACTTTTGTGCCAATGGGTCAGGGAATTTGTAACTTTTATGCCAATGGTTCAGGGAACTGGTCACTTTTGTACCAATCGGTCAGCGAACTGGTCACTTCTGGGTCAATGGGCCAGGAAACCGGTCCCTTTTGTGCAAATTAGTCAGGGAACTGGCCACCTTTGTGACAACGGGTCAGGCTATATGTGCTTCAACGGGTCAATGAAATGGTCAGTTTTGTGTCGATGGATCATTCAAATACCAATGTTCCTGCCATTGAACCAGAAAAGTGATCACGTTGTTCGTCAGTAGGCCACATAAATGGGATTTTTCGATTATTGACGCCGAAATTGAATGTAGGATCTAACGCTTGCTATTCGTCTTTGTACACTTGCAAATCGAAATCGTTCCTAAAATGTATAAAAAAAAAAATGAAAAAAAATGTGCAGTTATCATAGCAAGCGTCAGCTCCGACATTCAATATTCAGCCGTCGTCCATGAAAGAACTTTCACGTCAATAATCATATTTCGTATGACAGTTAGGACCGACATCACATGTCTATGGAATTAATATAATTAAAACAAATAATAAGAAAAACACAAGATGGTTCCTCACATCAGTTTCAATGATGTCAGCAAGACATGATGAATATACTCCTAATCACTAACTAGCCCATTAGTACATATATGTGAGCCACAAAAGACAGATGCTAACATGCGTAGATATAATCGTCTAATAATTCGCAATTATCTAAGGAGCTTCTCATCCAGGCGCAGGTGTAGAAAGATGAACATCTATCTTAATATTTTGTGAGATATGAAAAGCTAATGAATCTATTATAGTAACCATGAAATAAAGTTTTGGCTCGGAACAAGGATAGATCCGGTGCCTTCTTCACGTGCTGCATAGCTGGGTAATTACGTTCAGTCAGTAACTATTACGCACTGTTACGTATACACGTAACTTAATACAATTTTATGCGATTTACTGGATAAACTGTATACCACTTCATTCCTGCTAATTTCTATTTCCGCACAAGCACGTGCTACATAAGGCTTTGATTACATTCCTGCAGGTGATAACATAGTGATGTAGAAATCCGTATAGCCCAATTCGGAGAGGGTTTTATCTCCCCACAAGGGGTGTGTTGGTGCAGAGAACCTCCGATAAGTACCGTAGGCCCTCACAATGAGTTTAAGTAAAATAAATATTCTATTTTTCTAGAAAATTATCTTTCTAATTTACACGTATGCAGGACATATCGATTCATGTAAAAATATAATAAAAAAAAATGTTTGGAATAGTTCATCAATATATTATTTGAAATCATTGCGAGTGCCTTTGGTTATAATGAAACAGCGGTTACTACCTCCCGGAAGCAGCTTTCATACCTCTAACCTTAGAGAGTGGTAGTTATTCAGGGGGAGATCAGACAATTTCGGGAACGGGCACCAGTTAAACGCAATATTAATACTATATAGATTACCTACCGGAGAAAACGTTTGGTCACACTTCATCCTCACTCGCTACAACAAACGATGGAAAGGGATCTTACAACGTGCAAGGCTGTGTGGTTTGGTAGAATAGGAACAAACGATCGTGATCGAACCGGATCAGCTTGTATGTTGTAAGACAGGGCATTGTTGTAGCGAGTAAGCAGGAAGTGTGACCAAACATTTTCTCGGGTAGGGAATCAAGACAGTGATTAATAGGGTGGTGGAAAACGAAGCCAAGAAGTCCCTACATAAAAATATATTGACTGCATATTTCTAATTACAACACATATAAGAGAAGTGAGAAGAGGTGCCGACATACTGACAGAGCCACATGACTTCACAGTATAGTCTTCCGGTTAACCTATTCTAAAGCACATACATGTACCAAGAATCTAACGATTCGTGATATGTGTTGTATCTCAGGTACGCTTTTATTGTACCTGTTCATGTGGCAACGTGGATGATATGACCACACGGCCCCTAGCACCGGCATCAGCGGTATTAGATACAAATCTAGAGAGCTATGATGGAAATGCTCTGACAACTCGTATACTGGTAATTGGTGAGCTGTTTCGCTGTGACAACTCGTACACTGGGGATTGGTGAGCTGTGACGTCGTCAGATAAAAATGACGGCATTTAATACAAATGACTAGTCTGTAAGATAAGAACCACGAGCGCTCCCTGTGATGATTTGTATCGTACAACAGCCAGGAAATTAGCCGTTGCCGAATTAGGTATACTGGACCAATGTAGTATTGACAAGTTGCTAATTCGATGATTGAGAGGATTTCAATTTAAATATTTTCTCATTGGTGCCGGTCTAAAAAGAATGAATGTCCGATAGGGAAAAAATGTGTGGCTAAGACATTTTCTCCTGGTGTGCAACTAAGGTATAAATTGGAGCGATATGCGAGAGGTGGGGAAAACGTACGATGTCTGACGACTAGGAAAAAGCTTCCATCGGCACCTCACATTCATGCCGAGAATACGGTGGAATCTCGGACGTAGTTTTAGTATCTCAGCCATCTCCGCGGATGTTCATGTTCATGTTCATGTTCATGTGGAGACTATAATATATCCACACGGTCCCTAACACCGGCTTAAGCGGAATTAGATACGGTGGCTCGGGGCATGAAGACATATCAAAAGGGGCCTTGTTTCCTGGGACATTCTATAGCCGGTGTTAGGGGCCGTGTGGGCATGCCATTCAAGAGGTCTACATGAACAGCTACAGTAAAAGCGCGGCTGAGATACAAATCATCATTCGGACCTTTTTTGGTAGTTGTGATGTGTTTAGATATACATTTACAGTCAGAATATTGGCCTGTGTCTTCTTATCGCGGATAAATTAAAAAACGCGGCCATATGGGGTACCAGAAAAGTGATTTTCTTAAAGAAAAAAAAATATAAAGTGCACAAACGTATTATATTTCACTTGAGATAATTATTCCCTAATTTATTTTCAGTTTTGTGGAAAAATTCAAAATAAACAAATTCGAAAAATCGACAGAAAACGTGTTTAGAATATAACATTTAACTTTATGGAAGAGCGCAAGGAGTGAGAAAAATCCCCCCTCTCCGGCTAGAGTCAGGCATGTTAGGGTAGGGTTGAAAAGTCAACGTTTTGTGCAGATTAGAATTTGTGTTGCAAACTTAACAACAAAGAGGTAGAAAGTCCTTTAGCGGTTTTCGCTATGAAAATACAACGGATGGAGAGACAGACAGTTAGACAAAACATTTAAAATTATGTAAACTATAAACTCTATCTTCCTGACTTCATGTCAATATTTATGCGCGTTATATGTTCGTCTGGGATCATCAACATTTCTCTCATTATACGTGTACAGTCGGTCCTGCAAAGTTTAATGACGTGGAAGGCATCTGAATTCGCCATTTGATATTGACTGATAAATCTGGTGTTATTTTCAATAGCAAATACGCCCTGACATACGGTATGTTTTGAGGTTACAGGAGTTATCATATTTTTGTACGTAACACCGGGGAGTTGGCATATTTCAGAAAACATATATGTCAAAATAGAATGCTTGGAGATAAGCAAACACGGGCATCCCTTGGAGTAACCAGGGTAGATTTTATATATAGGAGTCCTCATTATTCTTGGGCAGTTTTGCCGATATATATATATTTATATATATAGTTGAGGGAGGGGTTTGATCGGTGGATCTGCCTGACTGACTGACTCGCTGAAGATTGACCATTCAGGCAAAATAAGAATTCCGAACAAAATGTACTTATGTTCTAGTTCTATTTATTTGAAGGATGCATCTTACTAAACTTTTAGCAACCTTCAATATTTATACTGTGTTACCTCCATCGTGTCACCATGAGTAGATACACAGCCTGAATCATTATGCCCTTACCGAACTTTCTGTCCTATCTCCAAAATGACACAAACTTGACAGATAACACCCCAGGACTTGACAGATTATAATATTGGGTCATTTTGAGCATATTTTCTTTCGCCCCAAGCAGAGGATCGTGGGTAAATTTAAAATGGCGGCCATGTGGTGTACCAGAAAGAAATTTTTCGTCGTTTTTCTTCATATTTTTTGTTTTCTTGCCCGAAGTACACAAAAGTATTTTATTTCACTTGAGATAATTATTTCCCAATCTATTTTCAGTTCTGTGGACAAAAAAATCTCCTAAACGACACAATTCTGAAAGATGACACTCCAGAAGTTAATACATTATCATATTGGGGTCATTTTGAGCCTATTCCGTTTCTTACGCCTCCAAGCAGAGGATCGCGGGTAAATTCAAAATGGCGGCCATGTAGCGTACCAGAAAAGTGATTTTCTTCATTTTTTTTAAAATTGCACAAACTTAATAATTATTATCTTATTTATTTTCAGTTTTGTAGAAAAATGCGTTTTTATTATTTTCAATAGCAAATACGCCCTGACAAACGGTATGTTTTGGGGTTGCAGAAGTTACATGTATCATATTTTTATACGTAATTACAAGCGTCTAGTCCGTCATTCATAATCCAGCCGTCGTCCATTAGAGAATATCCGCGTCCATAATCCAAAGACCTATTCCATTTTCCATATAACAGTATTAGCACCAAATTCAAAAAGACAATCATAGTATACATAAACATAGGCTTGTTTCCTGCAAGAGAGAAGCGGTCAACAGTTTTCAATGATGCCGGTAAGACATCATGATGTTCCAAAAATATCAAATCCGTATCGCTGATCAGTATTCTTAATCCATAATATTCGTTAAAAATGATGTATCTCAGTCACGCTTTGATTGTGTCTGTTCATATGAGTACCATGAGGATCTTGAAGTACATGGGTTCATACGGCCCCTAGCCCCGGGTTAAGCGGAATTAGACACAAGTTACGAAACGTAGCGCCATATATCTTGCACGCTACGTTCGTATTTTGCTATCAGCATGCGATATGTATCGCCAAATTTGAGAAACTTTGAGTGTAGGCGCTTGGTGGAATAGCCCTGTTTTTAAGTTTCTGCACAATGTTTTGTGACGTTGATTAAAATCGTCACATTTAACACAGGATCTAGCAAATGCTACTAAGCGAGATATGTATACGCCATATGCAGGTCCCACTGGAATATTACTGTCCAGAAAGGGATAGTTTACGATGTCGAAATTGTAATCATCTCTTTTGTCATAAAGTCGACGAGAGAGAATGCCCGCTTCATTTTTATAGAGATATAGATCTAAATATGATGTGCCTGTAGGGCTATCTGTAGTTTCCTTCAAATCCAGTGAAGGTGGATATATATCCTTCACTGCGTCATTTATATAGCGATTATCCACAGCGAGAAGATCGTCTATATAGCGTTTGGTGAATGAGAAGGAACGGGCTTTGAATGGATCGGTTAACACCGGAGAGTTGGCATATTTCAGAAAACATATACGTCAAAATAGAATGCTTGAAGATAGGCAAACACGAGCATCCCTTGGAGAAACCAGGGTGGATTTTATATATAGGACTCCTCATTATTTTTGTAGTTGAGGGAGGGGTTTGATTAGTGGATCTGATTGACTGACTGACTCGCTGGAGGATTATCCATTCAGGCAGAAGACGAATTCCAAACCAAAATGTCACGATGAATGTACTTATATTGTTGTTCTATTTATTTATACATGTTAAGATGCATCTTACTAAACCTTTATTAACCGTCTGTTTGTAGTCCTCTGTTTGTTTGCTTGTTTGTCTGTTCGGTTTTGGTCGAAATATCTTGAAACTTCGTAAGGGCACGATTGAGGTCACTGCCAACTGACGCCCGTGGGGGTCAAGATTAATTTTGACAAAAAAGCCATGAAACTTTACCAGGATAGTGATGGAGTTTGGAAAAGTAACTATAAGAAAATAAAAAAAGGTACTCAACGCCCACATGGGACCGGGAACATAAAATGTAAATAGTTTTACTCTAAAATTTGCGAGTCTATCTGTTGTCATCGAACTCTGCTTAGGATAATATTAGGAGAGAAAGAGAGAGAGATATTAAGGTTCAACGTCGCGTTCAGCAATATTTCAGCTATATAGCGACGATCAAACAAAATTCTAAGTATTCCAACAACAAGTAATAATCAACAATCAACAAGAAGTAATCAACACAACACACCAAAAAATGTATTTACATTAAAACTTACACAACAAACTGATTTCTCTCAAATAACGTAAAATACAGTCTCCCTTTACCTGACTAGAAAGATCTTCTAAAGTAGCTGATTGATAAAAAGAATCTCTTAAAATCGTAAAATCTATACAGTCGACCAGAATATGTTTGACTGTGACCTCTTCGTGGCACGGAATACATGCACTTGGGGCTGATTCCTTGTTTAGTAAATGTTCGTGATTCAATCGAGATAGCATTAGATACTGGATACTATTCACTCTATAAAGTGGACATTAAGCGACACTTCATGAAAACTGTTACCTTATCTGCAACCAATAACAAATTCAAATTGTTACATTGCCTTCGAAACGGAAAGATATCTTAGCAAGGCCCATGAAACAGGCAGCTGAAGTCCATTGGATGGCCATGGGCAGTATTTCCAGTGATCATGGCTGTTTACATCTTGCGTTTTAATTCAGTGGCCATTAATTTTATTTGATGGTAAATGAATATGCAGATACTGAATTTTTCATGTACATTAACTTTAATTGTTACTGGAATAATTGCAATTCTACTTTTTTTTTTAGAAAAGCCCGATTTATTTTAAATACTCAAAAACTATTTAATGGATTGAAAACCATCAAAAATAATTTATGGCAATTATACCTTGCCGTCAATGCAACTCTGCATTGGATTACTGTCTATATTTTAATGTTTAAAAGCGAAAAGGATAAATACAATGCAATAAATTTAATGGAAATTACATTTGAATATACGACGACCATTAAATGAGTGTAAGCTGTCTCCATTACACAGATGGTATTATATTATATGGTCTTAGCTTCATGGTATTTCCTCTACTGGGAAATTTAAATTCCAAACAGAAAAATTGCATGAAGACTGATGGAAAACCTGCTGGTTAAAAATTGGCTCAAGATCTGGGTAAAATTAATTTGTGGCAAGAAGAGGTTACAAGTTACTCAACGAAAGTTATGGGATATAAACATACATGAAAAATAAGAAAAAAATTGTATGTGATAAACCCAACAACAATCACGATTCTGGCCTGTGCAAGCTATAAGGTTGATGCTTCGAGTAATTCTCTGTCTTCTTTAAAATTTTATGATGAATTGTTTTAATACGAAAATTTATTATTACCTTCCGAAATACCCGTAATCGTCATTATATTAGTAATTAATGATAAATATCATTTTGCTTTGCCACAGACTCAGGGGCCCTTGAATATTGGATTGTACCCCCATTAAAGCATCAGTGTAACCCACTTAAATAACCAATATCTTTCCTAGATCTTCATTTTGTAGCAGGCTGTTATCCGCAAATTATTAGCCAACTAATGAATACCCGATAAAACTACAGGTCGTGAACTATGGAGATAGAGTCATTCATTGCCATTGCCAGTTATTAATGAGCATTTAGTGGAGAATTTTCAATGCCACTTGATAGACATTAACGTTACGTACATAGCATTCTTTCAAATGTGTATGTCCATTAATCATAATTACCATTGAATATTTAATAACAATTAATCAATAATGGCCATTAAACAATAATGCTCGCCCAATGAGTTGGTCATTTGATATGAACCGATTAATGGGTATCGATGGTTTTGATGGAATGTCCCTGCCACATTTAATAGGTTGCTGCTAATGGACATTTATGAGTTTAAGAGCCAACAAGTTGGGTGTAAAACTGGTTCTGGTGTCACGTTAGGCAAGCCAAACAGTTCTTACTTCAATTCTTTCCAAAAACCTGCGTCTCGTACAGAACAAAAATACTCAAACTTTGATATTGTTAACATTCAGAGTGGCGTAAAACAGCGTCGACTGACGTTTGGATTGGGCTTTCGTCTGGTTTTGGCTTTTCGCATACATTTTAGCGTGGATTTTTTACTATGTTTAAAATATGATACCTTGAACCGAAATAATATTTCGTTGTAATATCACAGCAGATATATGTTGACTTTGAAAACATTAGATTCGTTTTGGTTCAAGGTGTCATATTTTAGATATATTAAAAACGATTTCAAACGTCAATCGACGCTGTTTTACGTCATTTTTAACTCTGAACGTTAACAATATCAAACTTGGGTCTGTACGAAACACTCGGGCGGTTGGGTGGGTTCAGGTTCCTGTTGCTTGATAATGTGATGTCTAGCACTGTAATATCACTTGTCTTTATTGCACCATGTAAGCGTCCTGTTTGTCTTGTGCGCTGTCCTCAATGTTTTATAGGAGGGTATCTGGTTGCATGCTGCAAAAAATTCTTCTTTGAAGTAGCAGGAACATAACTGGACTGGGTGGTGCTTAGTTGGTTCGTCACGATATAGGTGAAATATTGTTGAAAGCGACGTTAAATTCTATTCACTCACTCACTCACTCACTCACTGTACGAAACACAGATTTTTGAGCAGAATTAAAGAAATTAATATTTGGCTTTAATAAAGTAACACCTAATGGAGTTTTCTCTCCTTTGTGGACAGAATTGCATGAGCGTCTGGCTCGGCTGTTCTGGCATACCACACCTCTCGGCGATTCATAGAATATTCATGCGAACACTCTCGTATATTCTGTCCCGAATTATAGGCGCTACTGGAAAAGGGCGGCACGGCGAATCCAAACGAAAGTTTGTTCAGTGCGAATGATAGCAAAGATTACGTAATTACAACCGCCTCAACAGAGGAATGGAGGGATCCGTTTCTTTCCACTGTTGACATAACACCGAGACAAACGAGAAGTCATATGTTAAAACAGACCACTAGCGTATGGAATTTCATCAAATTACTGTCACGTGCATGGAACTAAAGACCTTAAGGGAATCGGTAAAAATACAGCATTGTAAAGGGTAACACTGTAACCGACTAACAGATGAAATTTTCTTTGGTGTTTTTGATAAGCCAGAGTCAGAGGGTCAGCTGTCCCCTCCGGGATATTGTCCCCTGCCCCCAACCAAAACATGTCGAAGATGGAGGAGGGGGTGGGGAATGGGGGTGGGAGATGTAGAGGGATGTGATGGGTGACTGTACCGTTTTGATAAATACAGCGTGCTTTTTCACCGTTGGCATCATTTTCCTCTAAAATTTCACTTCATCAAACTTTATTTGTATACAGAAGAAATGTTTCAGGGAAAGTGCAACTTAGGTCGGTTTCCATGAATAAGAATTTATTTTTCAGAATATGGAGGTCTAGTTAAATGTGGTAGCGTCTGAACATGTCAGTATTTCAGCCTCTAATATTGTTCGCTTCAAGGACGCCCTTCTTAACTGTAGTAATTAAGATGTCTGGATAAACTCGTTATGTATGGGGCCGTTTGGCTCAACATGCCGGAGAGGTTGGGAAGGAGTGGGGCGAAGCGGGGCGGCGTTGGATGGGTGTGAGTTTGGTTGGGGGAGAGGTCAATCCGTGTAGTGTTGAATATATGGCCCTATATTTTCTCGAAATACTACACTGTCCATGGACACCCCTGGGAAAGGTTCGCGTAGTACAAGCAGTCAATTAACACAGAACTTGTTATCGATTAGACCAACGTCTGTACATTTTGACACGATACTACTGCAGTAAATATGCCGGGTTTCGGTAACACCTAATATATAATTTTAGCCAAGTTGTATACAGAAGCAACAGTATACAATGAGGTGAGTTTTCAAAGCGTCTGGTGCACTAGAGAGTCTGTGTATTTGTTCGCGTTTCTTTCCGTTCATTTTTCTACGCCCCCCTACCGTCGAATCACGCAAACACGTTGGAAAAGTAAATATCTGTTCTCAAGGATTTTGTCTGTTTCCCCTTGAATTTTTTGACACATGCGGATTCGTGTATCCCGGACATTTAGTACAAGCCAGAGCTATCTGCAAACACTGCCGTAACTCAATATCTCTTTATCGCCTATGAAAACTATAGGTAGCCTGTTTTAGTCTTTGATACCACGACTTCCATATGTTCAAACTTTTCCAGATACATTCATGTTCGTTCTTACTTTTTTCGTTGCAAGATGGCGTTCAGCATGTAACATTTTCGGTATATCACAGAGTCAATCCAGCTGAAAGGTTATGAGATTTACTTTTTTCTAGATTGTCGATGAAAAATATTTCCAAGTGATGGTCCTCTACATTTCTCAATTTTGTATATATTTTGCCTTATTTCTGGTACTAACTGCCAGATTGTTGATCAACTCCAAGTTTGATTTCTGGTCTTCTCTGTCATTTCTTATCCTATTCCATGACAAATGCAAAAGAGTGGTTACAATCCAATTATGGCCGTTCGATTTGCAATGCATTATAGAAAACTGTATGATGCTTTGAAATAATCTTTTTAGATGCATCCTGTCCGGTAACTTTTGCATTTTATTAAGCCGAATTTTTTCTTCGACACATTTATTTTTATAATAAAAGCAAAAACATTTATTTTTATAATAAAAGCAAAGAACGAAGAACATGTACTTTTGGGACGGTTAATATCAAATGCTGTTAGATCTACGGTACTTGACAAGAAAAATGATATCTCCTGTATAACAGGGGCTATGCTCAGCTTTAGCAGCCGCGGAATCATGGATCATAAAAATTCAATGAACCATAGCGACACCTCTGAAGAGTTAGTCCTGCACACTCAATCTAAAGGTTGATAGGAAAACTATCTGATACAAAGATAGCTTCAGGTGCCATATTTTACTCGATCAATCAGAAAATGAAAATTAATTTATTTGTCTCAGGAGCAAATATTTTCTGTTTAACCGAGAAGTTCACGGATGCATTAACAATTATTAATCTCGCTTTACGACGTCTTGAATTTAACGATCCCCTGTTTTCGACCGATATAACTGAACATACATGTAAGGGTTTTTTTTTTTAATCCTTTTAAAAATATTTTGAACTTTTACTCACCGTCTCAGGGCCACCTGAGCCGCCATGACTCGTTGCCTTTCGACCACGAGGAGACAGTTCGCGCACTGGCAATCTCTCCATCTACAGTATCGTTTGTGTCCCTTCAAACAGGAGACCACCCCGTGGTTCCGACATCTCGCGCATTTAGGTGTTCTCAACAATCTTCGGGATACGGCTTTCGCCCTAGAAACGCCCGAGACTTTGCTTGCTTTACTCTGGAACCCTTCGTTGAAGACCTCGCTAGTTGGAATGATTTCAGGTGGGTCCATCGAAGAGACATCAATAGAATCGTCGGAGTCACTGTCTGAAGATATATCCTTATATTCCATCACTGACTGAAAGAACAGATACAGGGATTGCGATGAAATAACGTTGACAATTCAAGGGTAGATTGCAGGTTTCGAAGTCAAGGTGACAATGGCTGTTCTATTCTTACAAGCCAATGATGAATTCGGCGCAACGATATCTCCCATAGTTCATGCAACCCAATATATAACACCAAAGCTATTTCAACAACCATAAAGTTATATATAGTCACAAATATAACTCCAAATGTCAGAAAGGGCAACTGAATTGCCGGTGAAACGACAAAGATCTGTATATCCACGTGTTTGGTACTGCAGAGCGGTCACCGAAACATCTTCACTGCCTAAAGTCGCTCGATCACACAATAGAACCGAGAAGATAGGGGAAACCAAGTGCAAAATCTGCTTTCAATATCTCGTGTTTAATGTAGAGTGTACGGAAAAACTGCACCCGGTCGCCCCTGAGAACCGCCGCCCGTTACCGACAGAACGTTTAGCTCGCGTCCCGTCTGAATAGGCAGCAGATGGGAGAAACTACGGCGAGATATGCGACTATATATTTGTGTTAGAGACAAGGAAATCAAAAACGCATCCGAAATTTTAACAATTTCTCGTTAACCAATGCCAATACTTTTGGACCGGGTAAACTAAACTAAATTGTAGCCTGAAGCCTAAAATGCTTCCACCGAACTTGGATTTGATATTTAGGTAGTAAAAACCTTAAAAGTTGTTTGATAATTAACCAGGCTGTTCTCTTTTCCCACTGCTTGCGGGGTTTAGGCTTCTTAAGATAAACATAAAGATTTTGAAGAGCGGGGAGTGGGTGGGAGGGGCGGGGAGTGGGTGGGAGGGGCGGGGATTATATATCTCTCTGCATAATCCTACATTCAATTCCATGACTAAATTTTAAAATGGGGACAATGTGAGACGTTTTTTGTTGTTCCTTGGATTTTCAGCATTTTCCCACCACAAAGTTAAATATATTTTATATTTTTACTTAATCTAATGTTTTCCTCTCGTGTATAACTGAACATCAGCCTCAGGAATTTTGATGTGAATTTTAATACACTCCCTAAAAAACCTTGAGTGAAATTTCCCCTCAAGTAATAGTGGACATTGACATCACTCAAGTACTTGACTTTACTCAAATTGAGTGAAAGTAAACTACACTCAACTTGAGTGGGACCAACTTCACTAAACTTGAGCGGAACCAACTTCACTCAACTTGAGTGGAACCAACTTCACTCAACTTGAGTGATGTATGAAAATTCCAACTAGAAAGAATTTCACTCAAACTTGAGTGAATTTCACTCAACTTGATAGCTAAGATTCATAGCGTCTCCCTTCCCCCAACGCTATGCCGACGACAAATACATTTCCCTGGTGGTAACTCGAACATCTCCATGGCGCCCTATTGGACCTTCATTAACTTGAGAGAATGGGCCGCCCTGAATAAAAATACCATAATCGATGTTGTGATCATCATCCCCTGTATACACAGGGTCTATTATGACGGAAATGCCCATCTTCTTGACCCTCGATTTCAGGTGATTTTGAGGCTCCATAGGGATAATTTTAACGCCTGTAATTAATATATGACCGACGAAGGGCCATTTAGTCTGCCATTTCTGTATTTTTATTCATGGCGGCCCATTTTCTCAAGTTAATGAAGGTCCAATAGGGGGCAAAGGTGATAATAAGTGCGCCATGGAGATATTCGAGTTACCACCAGGGAAATGTATTTGTCGTCGGCATAGCGTTGAGGGAAGGGAGACGATCTTAGTTATCAACTTGAGTGAACTTTACACTCAATATTCTTAGAGAGGCGGTACCGGTACATGTATAAACGGTTCGCAATCATACATGGTCAGCGTAAATGCGTCGGAAAATTAAATGTCACCATAATAAGACTTGAATACGTTTGATGTTGTAAGTGCTGTTTCAGCTGCAAAGTCCATCTCAGCGTTCACGAATTTCTTCAAATTTGGCCACTTGTCGCATACAACGCCATGTGAACGGTCGGGGCAGAAATCGTCACTTGATCGGTTCTTGACGTCCAGTCGGAAACACAAAAACCGTATCAGGTGACGAAACGAAAAGGACCACACTGACGCAGAGGAATATATCACCGAGGTATTACAGGGTCTCCAGCTGCGCCAATGGCTTACGGCGAATGAACGTAATTGACAACAACTGTTCTAATTATGGTCGGTCGGTGACTGCTGGTTTAGACAGACATTACACCACCCAATACGGTGTATAACTTTGACCACTGGGTAAATAAAATACCGTGTTAAGGCGGAAGAAAACACGGACTTGGATAAGCTCTGAGTTGTCCATGGTAAAAGTATATGTCAAGCTGTACAGTTACGGCAATATCTCACTCACATCCAGTGAACATGACGTATATCTTATGACGCCGTATTTACTTATTATTATGGAATAAACTGAATAAATTTAGTTATTAATTAAGTTAATTACGATATGTAACACTTAAGTTTAGAACCGGTTTGCAACCCAGAACACGTGAACAGATCTGTTGTAAACGTAATTGTATTTCACTCAAGGAATCGATGCTCTCTATCTCGGGTGAAAAAATACAAGGCCGTTTTTTTTAAATTGCTTCGATTGAACTCGAATATTCCAACTGTGTATATTTCAACTCCGTAAACTCTGAATCTAAAATGTTTAATCAAATTAAATTGCCTGAATCCGTACTTTTCGATAAATATACAATATACAGGTTCGTTCAATGCCTTAGTTGAGATGGACTAAGGAAAAAAAAGAGGGTGTCCGTCTTTAATATTAAGTTTCACTCTTTTGAATGTCTCACTTTGGCACTGATATTAACATTATTGCAATACTATTATCTTTAAAAAAACGATAAAACTAAATATTCCAATTCGGCTATAATTAATTTATCACGAAATCAGAAAAATAAATATACCAGATACAAGTTTCAGCGAATACATGTATAAACAAAATTAAATCTTAATAATCGAATTAATGCAATGATTTAAGCTACTTCTTTCTCGCGGATAATATATTTTGACGAGACCAAAGTTGAAGAACCCCATCGCCTCGTCGACCGATAACAACATATTAAATTTTAGCTGCGTGCATTACTAAAATAAAGAGATTACGAAAGAGGCATTCTAGCCCTGTCATCCATTCTTCCAATGTCTATATGGAGAACCGTAAAACTCTTACGACCACGATAACTTGTACCAAAAAACTACAATTTATCGATAGCACTTGTCACAAGTATATAAACAACTTTTAAGAGGATGTTAAAAACCTTAAAGACGGGTTATCATCTGTTTATAGACAATTTGTATTCGGATGGATACTTTTACCAAATGTTTCATATAAAAATGCCGGTTTTCGGTCTCGCGCTGGTTTCATTGCTTATATACATGCACTATAGGGATGATTTTTGAAGAGCGGTCTCGTAGAGTTTATATCCGCCTTTAAGCGTTTCAAAGCTTTAAAATTCGCTCTTTTGAGTTACAAATATGAGATATTTAATTTCAGTGAAGCAAACTTATATTTTAATGGTAAATTTGAAGAAAAAATCATACCCTGAGACAGCATGTTGACGATGGTAAAGTTCTTATATAGCATTTACGTGCCACTTGTCGATCCAATTAAAGACACACCACAAAGGCTAAGGTACCAACGGGTACAAATCCTTTATACAACTGTTCACCAGGTGAACAAACAGCCTCTAACCCACGCCGTACTGCGATACGGTGTAAAATGAGAAAGTTAAACGAATACAGGGCGAAACAGTTACAGGGAAAATGGCTTTTACAAACATTGTGCATGATCTCTGGCCCGAAATACATGACATCTCTCAAATGAGCGTTTACTTGCCAGTCATATTTTTATTTGAACACTGTAGAATTTGAAACGATTATTTTAATTACTTGTTATTTTTGAATATTTGAATATTTCTTTTTTTTGAAGAAGAAGAAGAAGAAAGAAACTTGTATGGTATTATATAATATTGCTGTTTGAGAGCAATAAAGAAATGTAAGCAATATTTTTAATCAGTATATAGTCAATGACTTCCCAAAACTGCGAAAAATAACATTTCAGAGATTGTACACTTAAAAACATTTGATTACTTAAGGCTGTTTAATTTCAACATTATTTGCTCATTTTTATGCAATTTGGCTGCACCATCTATTCCTATAATATAATATTTAATTAGAATTATTGGTTAAGAAAAGTTTTTAAAAAAAAAATCACATTTATTTTCTCTCAAATTCTACATGTCATGCGATGAATGAATATCTTCCCCCAGTCTGTCGTGAAACACCGTATGTTTTGACACCCATAATAAATAGGTATACATGTAGGCGATATATATAGATATAAAAAGAGTGGTCTTATTAATATGTGGAGAAGTGGTTTAAGAAAACTAACAATTAACCATCTTGACTTTTTGCATCATTATATTAAACTGCAGTTTCGGACTTTGTTCGTTTCAAGAAATATTGGAGAGAAGCAATGTGGCTAAGCAACAATTAAATGATTTCAAATGTTAGAACATGCTAAACAGATCACGCAAATAGACACCATATCCACACTAGTTATGATTTTGAGATAAATTGAGCTTCTACTTAATCAGGAAGCGAGCCAGCTATATTCTCAGAAACAGAACTCAGAATAAACGTGAAATAAAACAGACTTTGGTATAAGTGATAAAACTGTCGGCCACTATAGTTTCAATCAGGAAATAGTGATCTGTTTAAAGAGCAAATGAGGAATAGATGAGGGTACATTTCTGATTTTGAAGAAAAACAGATTTTCTCAAATTGTTGAAATTCTGCTCCGTGATAAAATGCAGATTCATCCTCCCATAGTATTTCCATTGTTATCATTTCTGTGCGGGAAAGTAAAATGCTGCACTTTATGAAGAGATGAAATATGGAACGCTCCTAAACGCTTTTGTATGTTTTTGTTCACTTTTCACCCGTCCAAGACAGATAAGTATAAACACCCAGAGGCGGAGACAGACGATTCGTTTTTCAATGGTGGATCATTTATCTGTTATACCCGTGGCTGTTTACCTCGCGAGATCTCGCGGAAACGCGTCCGTCATCAATCCATTTACCCGCACAGTTAACATAATGGCAGAGTGATTGAGACGTTAATAGATATATCCCATCACCGGTATCATTGTCAACTTCCCCGCTTTCTAATGGGCCAACAAACATAAACACATCTAGTACAGAGCTGTTAATTTTTTCTTTGATTTGAGATGGCTTGAAAAAAATCATTTAAAGTTATGCTCATATTTCTTCATGTATACATCGGTGTTTCAGATTAAATTGAATTAGATAAAATAGTCTTGAATTTCCTGATGCTGGAAGAATACTTGACATTTATCTTACATATTCATATTTAACATTTTACTTTTCAGATCATAAATCACAAGATATCTTGCTATCGGGTTTATTGAAATTAAACTAAATTACACTGGTGATGATACAACATTCTGTTGAAAACATAATGTTGTGAACATAATTTGACTTTAAGAGTGTTGAAACTCATTAAAACAAAACTAAGGGTCCCATAAAATATCACTGACAATCTTTCAATAGTTTCTTAAAAAGTATAAACTTGTCTTTAAAATCTTACCTTTTTACGTCTTTTTCTTCAAGTCGACAAGTGTATGTATATTTCCCATTCACAATCCGCTCGTGAATGCTTGCTCTTATCGTATCCCTCGTGCTTTGATGGCGCTGCTCACGCGCAATCAGTCATCAAGACCGCTCGTGCAAGTTGTATCGTTTCCAGGTCGTTCCAAGAGAGAAAATAACCTTCAACGCCGCATCAAAAGTATAAATATTTGATTGGGAGGAGGAAGGCTTTGCGCATCTGGTGAACAGCGGGCAAGAAGCGGCGACAAGGCGCGCTTGGCTCCCATTGGCCTACGTCTGGTAATTGCGGAGAATTTGTGTTCTTTAACTGTATCAATGACGTATCGAGTATCCCGGGCTTTTGGAAATTGGTACCATGCCGGTATATCACACCATAACACTAGGCGTACAAATAACAGTCTGATATCACTTCTGGTTTATTTGTTTGATAGGCGCACCCGGAGAGAGATGCTGCCTGATAGTATTTTGGCTGAAACTCGCTTAGACGTCTTCCATAGCCCCAATTTCTACGTAACTATGGCGACCAAGATTTCTCATCTCTATAACTCTAAGGAAATATAATCAGGCAAAAAATAAAGCAAGGAGGATCATTTTCGATCTTGATGTTTTTGATTCTTCTTGAAGTCTTATCAACTTGCGAAAACATGAACCCAAAGTAACAAAGTGATGATAGGGTTGTAGTGATCTTAGAGAGAATAACCACTTGTTTATGGAGAGCCTTTTGTAACCCTTCATCTATTCTGGCGTAAAGTATTATGTGAAGTATCCATTCACAAACCATTCACCGAAGTTCCAAACTTCAAACGCATTTGCGCTTGGAACCGGATATATTTTCCGAGTGTTAAACAATTGCTTTCGGATTCATTACACAAATTAATCTTTCTGTTTTCTGAAGATAAAGCCGCCAAATTAAATCTGTGTGACCGAACCCAGAAATATAAGATTTTTGACGAAATATTTTGTTTAAAGGTCATTGTTTTGGCACCAGGCTAAAACGAAAGCAAACCTTACGGGAACAGAACGAACTGGTACCCTTATTCAAGTTATGCAAAATCACACATCTGTCCACGATTTTGTCTGCTGCTTTGGTGTCCATAAATGCAACTGCAAATTAGAAGTAAGAATTAAGTTGTTCGTATTTTCATACATACTTTAGCTCCAATCAGCCATGCTGGCGATAATGTTGGCGTTAAGCAATAACAAAACAAAAGCCGATCACAAAACTTACACCAAGTCTTTGTCGGGTGACGAGCGATGAAGGTCAAGCCAAATATAAACGACACCCACTTGAAACACATTTCAGTAGTAGATTTGAATTAATACTGCATGTTTTATCGACGGTCATTGTCTTTGATTTCAACGTCTGTTTATTTTCGTCAAACTAAAGCAAGACGATTTTCTCTTTTACTCGTATTTCCGTAAAGCGGAGTAGATAATAAAGCGCTGTCGAGGTCCAATTCACATGATTTTGACGGCCATTTTGGATTGTAGCGGACATCTTGGATTTTAGATGCCGTTCAAACTCTCACCTTATCTACATTTCTTTCAGAACACTTCAGTTTTGCCTCAAACTGAGAACTCATATATGAATTTTGGTCTTCGCAGTTCCAATTTTAACAGAATAATGAAAGTCAAGTAATAGAGAAGAAAAGCAACTCCGAGTAGGGATGACAATTTCATTCTGTATATTTCACTATTAATTATAGCATCTTCAGCAGTGAACAAAGTTACAAACAGCTCTATACGCGCAGTATATATACAAGGTATAATGTGATCTTAGCCAATACACATATATAAAGTAAAGTAAAATAATCTATAATGCCTACAACAATTGCTCTGTAAGCTTGCTTCGTCAACTGTAAACAGTTGGGACATTGTATATCAAGAACGATATAATTGTAGCATCTTCGAAATTTATATTAGATTTATCACATATAATGACCAATGTTAGGGTTACGGTTTGCCGATTCAATGTCTATTCATGGCCATGCTTTTCAATTACTTTAATTTAAGGGCCTATATCCTATCTGAGCGGCCTTTCACACACCGACTGACAATAACTTATTTCTGTTGGATTACGAATATGCGAATATATATTGTTTGTGATATTCACAGGGTTATTATTCCGATTTAATGCTTGTCATTTCATAAAATGAGCCTTCTTTTTCAAAAGTTTATTTTTCGAGAGGTTCAAAATTCTCCCCTCCTCTGATAATTTTGCCGAGTAGAACAACCCTTCAAAAAATATCGGTATCTCATTTTCTTTATTTGACCTAGATCTTTTTCTGTGGAATTTTAAAAAACTTAACAAAATGATTAGCTATTGGTCTAACTTTGAATATTACTAGCTCAGCAATCAGGAGTATTCCTATAAACAACAGTTCACCGGAAATAAACTGTTTTCCCGAAGAATCAAGTAACGGAATGAAAGCAAACACAGATGAGAGAATATTGAATGATATTCCCCGAATTGTTCGCTTGTGGCAATTGCGAATGCCCAGTTTAATAGGGCAGACGCTAAATCTGGCGGAAATTTTGCCAACCAGATTTTAAAGGTTAAAATGTCATCCAAGCAAACATTTATTCACCAAATTGGTCTCACATCGAGAAAGAACCGATATAGTACTTACAAAATGTTGAATAAAGTTGTTTGATAAATTTGAAATACTAATGACTAATGCTTCTATTTGATAACAACAGCTTTCGAGGTCATCAAATTCAACTGAATCTAAATTTAATGCCAATAATAATTATTTTCGAGAAATTCCCATTGGTACATGTATACTTTAGATTATTCAATGGCCTTGAAAATCAATGAAACACATTATGGCAATTATATGTCTCCTGAAATTCTGGTATTCTGTTTGGCCTCTCTCATAAGGTCGTCGACTATTATAAGGCTTTTCCACACTATGATCGAAATACCATCTATAAATTTAACGGTACACCCTTTACAAACCATACACTGGGCACTCCCTGAATCATATTCCAGCTGCCATTTCACGTAAAAGTATACACTTCTGTGCGGACCAGGGTTCTAAATAACCTTCTAGTCTGTGTATAAGCTCATCTGTCCATTTGATTCTGTTTACAGTCAGTGGGTCCCGCAATATTCTTCGTAAATGGATGGACTAAATGTTTTCCGATTCAATAATAAAAAGTATTTTTGATCACGTCAGTTTATAGCTGGCGAAGCCCTATGGAATACACATCCTCATTCTCGTCTCCCAAAGTTCGTTATTAGTTCTTTGACTTTTCATCAAACTAACACATTTCTCTTATATTTCACCAGGAAATTGGTGTCGAGCTCCAGTATGCTGGGAAACTTGTATTTTCAAAACTGTGTCGAGCAAGACAATTTTGTTACATACGGTAATCAGTACGCCATAATTTTAGATCAATAGCGAAGATGGCTGGTATTGGACACTGTAGAATTATGTCATCAACGATACGGTATTTATTTGGCATGGACTCGAATGGCTCCTTCACGACGACAAGTGAATTCCATATGTCACTCACTGGCGGACAACCGAGCCACGTGCAACCGGTTACCACTCATCCCCGGGGGACATGGGTCTGTCAATTCCCCGGGTTTGTCAACAGGGCCAAAGACTAGTTTTACTTCGACAACAATTAACACGCATTTTGTCAAAGTCTTGGACGCACAAAATGCTCAGAATAGTCCACGATGTTCATATAGTCCACAAACATTCTCTAAAAGGTTTGTTTCCTTCACCACCACACATAAAAGTGGAGCCAAATATTGAAAAAATATAATCCACCTTGTACAATTTCACCTTGAGCTGTTTCATCGTTAAGGAGGAAACAGGAATAGAATTAACAAACTGATGCAGGCAAAACCAATATACTCTAGAATCGAAAGCAAAGGGTTTAATTAAGCGTTTTTTTAACGTCATTAGATCTTGTTTTGTGCTATACGCATGCGTTAAGAAAAGTGTTCAATATCTGAAGATGGGTACATTGATGTGATCAGTACTAGACATGTTCAGGTCTACATGTGTGCAAAATGAAACTGTAATATGCATTCAAGCAAGCATTTTCGCCATAACCATATCATTTGGAAAATATGGAACCGCACTGTGCACTGGATTCGATACGAAGATTAGTCATGTTTTACACGAGCCGTAGCATGCAAGAAATATGGCTTTACGTTTCCTAATTTGCCTAATTCCGCTTATCCCGGGGCTAGGGGCCGGATGAACTATGTACTGCAAGGTCCTCATGATGTTCATATGAAAAGTCACAATCAAAACGTGACTGAGATACGTCATTCTCTAGATAGCAACTTCACAACGAAAATCATATGGATTAAGAATATTGATCAGCAATACGGATATGATAATCTGGAACATGAAGTCTTGCCGGTATCACTGAAAACTGTTGACCGCTTCTCTCTTTCAGAAAACTAGTCTATGTTTATATATATATATGATTGTTGCCCCCCCCCCCCCCGACGCGCGAAGGGCTAAAGGGGGACTATAGTATTGGGGTCCGTCCGTCCGTCGAAGCGTCCGTACGTCCGTCTCAGCGCCTGTCCGTCCGTCCGACTTCGTTTCCGGACAATAACTTTTGAAAAACTGAACGGATTCTTTTCAAGTTTGGTATGTGGGTACCTTGCCTCAAGATCTCGCTTGGGATTGTTTTTCGCGCCGATCTGCCTGTAGGTGGCGCCACCTGGGGGCAAAGTTAAAATTTCGTGTCCGGACACTATTTTGAAAAACTGAATGGATTCTTTTCAAATTTGGTATGTGGGTACCTCACCTCAAGGTTTCGCTAGGGATTGTTTTTTGACGTCGTTCCGCATATAGGTGGCGCCACCTGGGGGCAACGTTAAAATTTCATTTCCGGACAATAATTTTTGAAAAACTGCACGGATTCTTTTCAAATTTGGTATGTGGGTATCTCACCTCAACATCTCGCTTGGGATTGTTTTTCGCGCCGATCCACCTATAGGTGGCACCATCGGGCAAAATAAATTTCGTTTCCGGACAATAACTTTTTAAAAACCTGAATAGATTCTTTTCAAATTTGAAGCCATCTCTGGGCCAAGTTAAAACTTATACAATAACTTCTGAAAATCTGACCAGATTAGGGCAAATTAGGTGATTGTGGGTACCTTGCCCCTGGATGTTCCTTGGGCATGTTGGAATTGCTCTCCATATCAAGTACTGAACGTTACGGTTCCAAGCTAAATCATTTGTATCAACGTCGGAGGACTTCAACCGCTCAGGTATTCAATCCCTTTGAATGCTAATGCTGTTATATGGATTAGGTGTTTGCATTATGTCTTTGCATTGTATTCCGTTACGTGTGTACATGACCTCAATGGATCTCTTAACGATTTGACAACTATGTGATAATATTTTAGGATGAGTCAATTCAAACTATCACTTCTGGACATAGGCACTCTTGAATGACGATTGGGAAATATATCAAACATCCAGAACCTTTTGTAGGAACCTTTTTGTATGTGCATGCACCCTGTCATAGTCACAAGTTCTCAGATGACTCTTCCGTTTCTTCAGTTCTCTGATGAATCCAGCTCTTTTCATCAATCCTTGGATGATTACAGCCAGATTCTTCGGTTCTGAATCGATGAATTGAAGCAATTTCTTCAGTGCTCAGATGAGTACAGCCAGTTCCTTCAGTTCTCAGATGAATCCAGTCAGTTCATTCAGTTCTCAGGTGAATCCAGTCAGTTTCTTCTGTTGTCATATGAATCCAGTCAGTTTCTTAAGTTCTCAGATGAATCCAGTCAGTTTCTTAAGTTCTCAGATGAATCCAGTCAGCATCTTCAGTTCTCAATCAGATGAATCCAGTGAGTTTCTTAAGTTCTCAGATGACTCGAGTCAGTTTATTCAGTTCTCAGATGAATCCATTCAGTTTATGCAATTTTTCAGATGAATTCAATCAGTTTCTTCAGCTCTCAGATGAATTAAGCACATTTTTCTGTTCTCAGTGGATCCCAACCAGTTTCTTCAGTTCTCAGATGAATCCAATCGGTTTGTTTAGTTCTCAGATGAATCCAGTCAACCCCAGCAGTTTCCAGATGAATTCGATCAGTTTCTTCAGTTCTCACATGAATCCAGTCAGTTTCGTCAGTTCTCAGATGAATCAAGTCAGTTCCTTCACTTCTCATATAAGTCCAGCCAGTCCCTGCAGTTTTCAGATGAATTCAATCAGTTTCTGCAGCTTTCGTATGAATCCAGTTAGTTTCTTCAGTTCTCAGATGAATCCAGTCAGTTTGTTCAGTTCTGAAATGAATCCAGTCAGTTTCTTCTGTTCTCCGATGAATGCAGTCGGTTTCTTCAGTTCTCAAGTGAATCCAGTCAGTTTATTCAGTTCTCATATAAGTCCAGCCAGTCTCTGCAGTTTTCAGATGAATTCAATCAGTTTCTTTAGTTCTCAGGTGAATCCAGTCAGTTTCGTCAGTTCTCAGGTGAATCCAGTCAGTTTATTCAGTTCTCAGATGAATTTAGTCAGTTTCTTCAGTTCTCAGAAGAATCCTGTCAGTTTCTTCCGTTCTCCGATGATTCCAGTCAGTTTCTTTAGTTCTCAAATGAATCCAGTCAGTTTCTGCAGCTTTTAGACGAATCCAATCAGTTTCTTCAGCTCTCAGATGAATCCAGTCAGTTTCGTCAGTTCTCAGATGAATCCAGTCAGTTTCTTTAGTTCTCAAATGAATCCAGTCAGTTTCGTCAGTTCTCAGATGAATCCAGTCAGTTTCTGCAGCTTTTAGACGAATCCAATCAGTTTCTTCAGCTCTCAGATGCATCTAGGCAGATTATTCAGTTCTCAGATGATCCCAACCAGTTTCTTCAGCTCTCAGTTGAATCTAGCCAGATTCTTCGGCCCAGAGATGACCCCAATCAGTTTCTTCAGCTCTTAGATGAAACTAGTCAGTTTCTCAATCCAGTCAAATTATTCGGTTCTCAGATGAACTTAGCCAGTTTTTTCTGGGACGGGTCCCTATTTTGCCTTAAAATCAGAACAATTTACTGAATCTTACAACTACCCAAATCCAATCTATAAAATCTTAAAGTGGAGCAATCGCCATAGCTATAAAGGTACATGTTTAACCCGGTCCATTTCGAGCCTTATCGATCTACAAGTCTTTCATCAAATCAATATGTCATATATTGGAACACAGGTCCAGGTTTAAACTGTAAACACTTCACAATCTATTTTCAGTGTACAGCCAAAACAGTGCTGTTGTTCTCGGTTCTAAACGAGCTCTCTCGTAGAAAAGCTGGAATCAGTGTTAAAATGTCACAAATTGGACAACAGTGTACACATAACATTTATTGACCAATCTATGCACAAAGAGCCAATTAACCGAAGAAGGGGGGTCAACGGATTGATGAAGGAAGAATGGATGGTGGGATAAAAAGGTCACAAAGCCAGAAAGTTTTATCGGGTATTTTTTATGACTTCAACAAAAGACTATAGCTATCTTCATTAATTGAAATTAAATCCCATGTCAACCAGATACATATATACTGCTGTCAACAGGGGACCTCAATGGTATGACCCTGTTCCTTTCACAAATAATGTGTTTGACACTGTCAGCGTAAAAATGTTATATAAATGGTGCATAGATCAAAGGGTAGCGCCAAGGAAATAGGTTTTGTGTACAATACTACAAGATAATACCCACTTAATTTCTATTGCTGAAATTGTCCAGGTGTTTAGAAAATAAGATATTTAATTAAAATAAAATTGAATTATCTACTAAATATAACTGATACAGATGTGATCTACCCGCCCAATAGTTCTCGGTCGGAAGAGATTCGACGTAAATTATTTGGGTCGAATTTCGACGCAATATGCCTGTAATCAAATATCTTCGATGCAATAATGACGTGATTCGATGTAACGTCTATACCCAAATATTTTGGGTCAAAAGCAACCACAGATTTTTGGCTTGTATCGACTAAGTCATCCTATAGCTTGTGCTGAATAATATTCCTCTAATCCTAATAAGCCACCTGAGTAGGTTATCTGAGAAGGGAGCGAGTCGAAAATACTAATCAGTTGCTAATTATTATATTCAAGTCATGGAAAGGCGAAGAAAATTCGTGAAATAAAACTTTGACCGTTTGGGACAAAGGCACGGCTAGCACGAAGAACCTGCAGAAGTAAGCACTTGAAACCGAACCGTTAACAAATTTGATCCGCTTGATATAAACCTTCAACTTTACCGCTAATTTCATTGAATTTCCGAAATTCATCATTGCATACAGTGTCTAATTCCCTGTCTGGAATTTAGCGATGTAACATAATGTCTCGGAATGGAGAGAAAATATCCGCCGGAGGGAAGGTAGACTGGAGGAGAGAGGTAGAGGATCCTTGGCTTCGACCACCCATTGTTTATTTGAGCTCTCTTTGATGGGTTTTGCGTGTATCGGGTGTCCCTCCTCGAGGAGCATCCTTTCGAGTGACGTGCTTAACTCGACAAGCAGGAAAACCTGTATTTAGACGACATTTTGGGGGTAATTTTCGCCCAAGGCTACTACAGGTCGTACAATTACAGATATCCCAGACAAGACTAAAAACAATTTTGAGAGGAACAAGAGATCCACAATTACCTTCTCCAAACCGTTGTCTTAAAAGCATCAAACAGAATGTTTTACCACAAACAGTAGATGCAAGGAATCTATGATTATGATTTTACCATATTAGCCACTGGATCGTATAATTTCACTTTCCCCTATCTTTTAACATAGGAGACTAGTTTGAACTGGTGATTATTAACTGACATAATTTTATAAATATGTACTATATTTTCTTACTATTCGAAGAAATTGTCATTATGCTTGAATATTGAGAAAATATAATAAATATATATAAAATTATGTCAGTTATCACCAGTTCAATATAGTCTCCCGTGTTAAAAGATAAGGGAAAGTGAAATTATACAACCCAGTAGCTGATCAGCAGTAATGTGCGAATAAACCATTAATGCTCATATTGAATTGATGGATGGAGAAACTATCAAAGTTGGCATGTGATATTTGACTACCGTACTTATTCTGACTTGTAAATTGGTCAAATAAGCGAGTACCGGTATGCCGAACGCTAATTGTTTGCGCTAAAATACGGCGTATGCAACCGTGTCTAACAAATGGATATCTTTCGAAACAATGTTTCAATCTGGGAACAAATGGAGCTGCGATTGTTTGAAAGCTGTTCAAATTATCAGTATATTCCATTAAATTCCAAGTAGATATAATGTATTAGGCTATGGACCGACAATTGATATTGAGGAAGGGCGATTTAGCACAAAGGCAACATGGTTTCCAAGACCGTTTGCGCAGTAAAAGCGGCCTTCTTTCTCTATAAAGTTACTGCCGTCATAGCGGTTGAGTTTGGTCAGCCTCTGCGGATTATCTAGTTGTACGCTCATAAACAGCTTGCGTCACTGTCACTCTCCCTGTAGGGATTGACACCGCATATTTCGCGCCTCTTGGTCGTTAGGGGGCGCTCTGCACAGGCCAATCCGCGCTGGCCAATGAAAATCACTCTTACGGATGAGTCTCGATCCGGTTTGTTTATGACAGCAACCAACATCCGGGTTTCGAACAAGGAGAGTAGGGACGTCAGTGACACAATCTGTTTATGAGCGTAATCTAATAGGTAAATCAAGACGGTATATCTGGGAAATACCATCTGGCAGAAATGTTATCAAAACTTCGTACGATCTGGTCCCAGCTGAGTATCCTTCGAGAGCTTGTGTAAGCCAATCACGCCAATTTTCGTGTTTTCAATTTGACGTTGGTTAACGTTAGATGTAGACGGTTTTTTATATTTCCTGAAATCCGCTCATCTCAAGCGCAGAGAAGCCTGTCAAGACTTTGAGCTTTCCGAAGAAGAGTGCTTACCACGTCTTATTTGGATATTGTTTCTCTACGTGTTCACTTGCTCCTGTGTTGGACGTCAATCATGAATTCCTTTCCCCGTTGCCCACCTGATTGACTAACAGATGTATTGTAGTTTGAAATTTGCACGAGGTTTATATAGCCTTGGTGTGATATTATACCGGTGTGTAGTGCAATTGTCTCCGAGGTCTACAGAAACTTCGAGTAAAAGCGCTATAATGTTATGGCTTTGTCGAAACGAATTTGCTCAAATGTATTGTGACGTTGATTGGGAGTCGAAGACAACAAAATTATCTGGTAATAAGTTTTCTCTGTCCTAAACTAAAGTCATGTGTCAAACAAGCCGTCACTGGCAACGGGCATGGATTGGGTGAAACCATGACCTCCTGAGAGAATTTCAGGTGGGAACAAGGAAAGTAAGAGACGTAGTTATACAATCTGGTTTATGAGCGTAAGAGGAACATACGGGCGTGAGGGTGGCTCGCCAAGATGCATGAACTAGGAGAAGTTCAACACAGAACAAAAATGTGCTAATCGGACAGGAAGCCGCAAAATTGAACTCCCTTCACATAATGTCATACATGTTAAATAAGCAAACGTTATGCCTTGTCTGTTACTCCCTCCAGGACAATTACATATGCTCATTTGAACCGATACCGCAATGTCGCTTGGGATTTGTTAAATCTGATATCATCGTATTGCTTGCGGCTAAAATACCCGGTTCGACGCAAGTATGCTGTATATCTGGCGGGTGTGTACTAACCAAACAATAAAGGAAAGAGCTTTAACTGATGGATGAAGTATCAATGCTCGGTTTTCTTGGCTAAAACAATCAACACTATAGTATTTGACGTTTATCACATATGTAGAACAAATGTGTAAATACGTTTCAAAGCGTTGGTTTTTCCATCCCCAGGGTTCCGGATTTCGTGCCGATTTTTTACGGTGACCCTGGGAGCTCTCCGTAATTTGGAGGAGGGATATGTTGGTCCTGGTAGACGGACTGCTGGATATTTTTAGCTCGGTTTCCACAGGAAATACTCGCTAATCGTCAGGGTGCCGTTCGCGATCCTATCTTTTGTGTAACCATATCTCACTTATCCGTTTCAACTCCCATCTCCGACTGCAGCTAAATATTTGTATTTTCTGCTTTTGTTGTTCTAGACGCTAGATGGCCGGCCAGTTCCAACAGAAAGCGGGGGTGATTTGAACGAAACACATGTTTCCAATGAAGCATTCACTGTTGTTGACCGTAACAACAGGAATCAATCCAACATTATATTCTACGCAGAAAATAAAGAATTTCCAAGAAATGAAAAAATTTTCTAGTAATTTTAGGTAATCAAATCCCAACAGAAACTTTGTTTTTACAATAGACGATTGGTTGGTTTTCAGACCTCTCGTGTGATCAATTGACACTCATAAAGAACGGATGTTTTTGTGAGTTTTTTTTTCAGATAAAAGATGCGTTGATCATGATTTCTAATTTGAAATTCAGATATTATTGTGAACTAAATTATTTCTAGCTCATCTGTAATGCCGGAATAAAAAAACAAAACAAAAAAACGGTGTGGTAATAATTTGCTTGGAAAGAGAATGAGATTTGGTTCACCTGAACTTGATTATGGGCTGTATAGTATATGCACCGAAACAACTTCCAATATGGCGATTCAAGTTACAGTTTTACTAATGTTTAACAGAGGCAGCAAATTTGTTACATTACGGCAGCTGTTTTATGGATTTCACTCGACGCCCGAAAAGACACATGTTATGGCGTGTGCCAGTTGTTGTGGGTGACAAAGGTCAGTCACGCGAAATCTCGCGCCGCGGGATAAACCTGACACAGGTGATGACGTATTTAAGGAAAAGTTTTATTTGCAAGTCTACAATATATTTTATATTGTCCAAAATTATACTCTGTTATATTAAACCTGTCCTCCATCTTGTTGTGGTGTTGTTGCGAGAATTAGTCTTCTTGGCAGAATTTGTGCCTTATACAGAAGATTATTCATCATAGAGACACAATTCTCACTGTAAAACAGAATATGTACGCACTACATCAAGATGGAGATCTGGTTCCCGAAACTAATATTGGTTGAAGCTGGCACAGTTTGCAATAACGGGGAATAAATCAGTAGAAAGTTGTTTGCCATAGAGCACAGATCCAAGCCATCCGTGATGGATTTGCGATATTGATGTCATTCAATATGACTACTCGGTACCCATCTTGGATTTTCCGCCCAGCAATCCTTAGCCCATTGATCTGACCCTCGCTGGTCCTGTGAACGGGGGCTTTACCGAGAATGAAGTTTCTCTCCCACAAATGGCGCGTGCATTCCACTAGTCTGAATACGTCAGCCCCAAGCAAACTCCCTATAGCGCATGCTCCGTTTCACAGGCTTAATCCACTATGACCCAGCCCACAATAGCGGAAAAAGACCTTTAATACCGACGTGGCAATGACGTATAAGAAAAAACCCACTTGAACCCGTCGAAATGAATTATGAATGACGGACCAGACGCTTGTATTTTACCCGGACATTTTTAATGCCTGATACCGGTACGGAGCTTCAGCCAATCAGAAACATCTGTGGATTATTCCTCGCGTGCCCACCAAGCGAAATGTCATAGTAACATTTCTGAGGAATTGACAATTTAAATCAGAAAATCTCTATGATCTTGGCGTATGTGATGTTAGATGTCCAAACAAAATTCAGACTGGTCGGCTATCGACTTCTAGGTTGAATATCGAAATCTACATGCAAGCAACTACGAAGAATTAGGTTACCGCGCACTGTACTCATATATCTCGGCCACAGGTCCAGGCAGATCTCTTTCAAGATTGATTTGACTGGGTTCGCGCAGATGGCGAGAAAGAGCCGAAATCAGACACAAATAATATCCTGACTAAAAATACCCTAGGAATAATGGGCGGAGGCAGTGTCCCCCATACTACTCCATGTGGATTAGGATTTCAACAACCGTGGCATCAGGGAAAGCAACCTAGCCATCGTATAAAGGTATCTTTAACCTCTTCGTGTTCACTCGGTTATAATTTGCTCACTAATTATGTACTGCATAACAATGGCAAATGTGAAAGTGGATATTCCGTTATTACGTTACGAACATCCCGAATAGTTTGTGAATCAATTAATATGATTTCCTACATCGGTCGAATGAACAAACTTCTCTCGTACATGTACATTTTGACGATACCGGTACGTTAAGTAAAATGCACCAGTCATCAATGATATGATATCTCGTTCTGTTAGGGAACAGTTTATTTTTCTTATGATTTCCTGTAAGAGAGAATGTACTGTTTACAGAGATTTCTCCTTTTATCTCCTATTCTATTGATATTTTTAGATATAAACGTAATACCGAGGGACCCACGCGGACGGATACGCATTATTTCCTATTCATATAGTGGCGATTACTCCTCCACCGTATAATTCTTCTTAAGCGCTTCCATATGTCCGTATTTATATTTACCCCATAAATATATCTTCGGAATTATTTGTTGTTGTGCCCCTAGCAGAATTTGGTCCTGGGAGTATATATGAGGACAACGATGTGGATTCTTTCATAGCCCGCCCTAGACATTAGGGCGGTATAACCCCACCACAAATTCTGACCTACACTCGAAGGGTGCCCGCAGTAATGACCCTTTAAAGTGTTAGAATTTTTCAATCTCAGTAAACTCAGATATAAAAACACGGAATACTATATCTGACTTCAGCGCTATATAAATCCCGTGTGGATTTCAAACTATATTTTTTAGCCAATGAGGTGGCTAGCTTGGTGAAACAATTTCAAAATCACGCCCACAGTACTTACACACGGTAGCACGTGAACCAATACAGTAAACATTATCGGGAAACAGTATCCAAATATGGCATCATTTCCAGACAGTGTGCGTGGTAAACGTAAACATCAAAGGGTTTGCTTCTGATGAAAAGTCTGGCTTTGTTATGAGGTAGAAAATATCAAAGAATCGCGAAGGTTTTAATATCCGTGAACTAAACACCAATCACTGTCAAAGTGACAAGGCAGAAATTGTCGTGGTTGGCTTAAGCTTAATATGATCTCGTAGGATATCGAGCGTCAGATCTAGATGGTATTCCCCTGATTTACCATCTTGGTTTACCTAGATTGCGAATCTTTAATCTTCAGGTGTAGTTTCCATCACGTAAAGCGTTATGGGACTAGTTTTTAGGTGCTCTTTTTCAACACAGTGTTGAAAACCCCTAAAAATAAACACAAACTCAACAATTTTTGCGCAGTCACTTCTTGAGCCTTGAAGCGTTGACAACAACACTCCTGTTTTTAGTGTGTAAGATTTCTCTGATTCCGTTGAATAGAGTATCAAGCTAAGAATATAAAGTAATCAATAATGGTTAGGAAGTGAGACGGTTTAGCGAGGATTCGGTGGGGTGCGATTCGTGTGCCAAAGTGGGAATTTACATATTTTACATTACATTCTGTATAAGAAATTGCTCAATAATATAACCTTACATGATTTATACGAGTTGGCACATCCTTAAGTGTATATTATAACCGAAGACACAGTTTGAATTCTCAGACAAAGGTATTCCCCGGCACACTGACGAGTGTACTAACGCGTGAATCTCGGCGCAAATTAGTGGGTTTTTTGACTTTTCCTCTCTTGCCTATGCCTACAACATTGGGATATTTAAAGTATTGATAACTGGTATGCCTATGGCAAATATGCATAAAAGTATCCTACTATTCCAAGAAAGGACCATTATACTTACATTGATGAGAATTTTGGCAAATTCAAGTCGAACATTATACAGATACTGCATGTTGTGATGTGTGCTATCACGATTTGTCAGCACGAGAAGGTGATGTTCAACGAGTGCGGAGCACGAGTTAGACATAGACATAGACATATCGACAAACTTTATTTAAAGTCGATACAATAGTAAACATTGTAACACTAGCTCAGATGAGCTATTTAAATCGACTAGAAAAGAGTAATAGAAATATACAATATGTAAAAAAAAGTGCATAAAACAGTATTAATTAAAAAGAAGAAAATCGGATAGAAGACATGCATCAAAGTGATAAAAATTACCTACAAACGGAACAGGTGCAAATTGCGCCGTTCCATTTAGACAACATTCTTTTAAAAATCTTTATATTAGTTGTCTTGACTCTAGGTAAAATGAAACGGTTTTCATTTCTAAAATTATAGGCTGGGTGCATAAGAGTAAACATTTGAGATAAAATTTCGGGCCCTAGTTTATGAAGGCTTTTAAAAACCTCTGATGCCATAAGGCGTTGTCTTCGGACATGCAAACTGGGGAGATTTGCCTTTCTAAGTAAAACAGCATAATCACTATTAAAATCGGTGTATACAAAACGAAGAGCACGCTCTTGGATTTTTTCCATTTTTTTAGAGCTCTTCAAATTGCAAAAGTGCCAGACAAGCGGACAGAAATTAAAATTTGATATGATAAAGGAGTGGTAAATGGCAAGTTTTGTTTGAATATCTAAATACCTGCTCATACGTTTGAGAGCGCTCAGCTGCTGTGATGCTTTTCTGCATATAACAGAAATGTGCTCACTAAAATTTAACATACTGTCTATGTTGACACCGAGCAATTTGACAGTTTCTTCACATTTGATTTGTACGCCATTTATAAGAAACGCAGGACATTTGCTGCGCGTTTTATGTCCGATGGACAGAGCCTGGTATTTTTCCATATTAGCTTTCATTTCATTGTTTTCGAACCAGGTAGTGATAATTTGACAATCTTGTGTGATTATTTTCATCATTTTTTCAAAGTTTTCATCTGCATAAGAGATTGTGTTGTCATCAGCAAAATTATAGACAGAAATAATAGTTTCACAGAAATAAATATCATTTAGAAACACATTGAATAGAAGGGGCCCCAGGAACATCACTTTCGAGAGCTGACAAATCTTGATATCACATCCCACAGCATGCAATATCTGTTTTATTATACCGAAAAAATCCATAAACAATACAAATAGACGTACATATATATGTAGGCTTATATCTTCATCAGTTGGTAACGTAAAACGCTTTACGTCTGCACACGCCATCATGAAGTGATTACAGCGGAATGACAGCACAACAGATGACAATGCCAGGAAAGAGTCTGTTCACGGGCGATAACTGCGCGAGACAGGTGTGACATTGCCTCTGCTGTGTGACGTCAGCGCGTGATAGTGTGATATCGGTGCGAGATCGTGGGACATCACATTGACGAGCTGTTTTTTCATAAGACATCGAGAATTGCGGAATATCACGTGATGGTGTCTCAACCAATTAAAATAAAAGTCCAGTTATCACTGATTAAAGGCATTTCCCCATACTGTAAGCATTGGAAGAACACAAATGTACACTGGCAGTCACGCGTCAGTCACCGGTATATTTAATATTTCTCATTATTGCGGAGTCAAACATCGCCAAACCGTATCACGCACTCTTTGCCCCGTCCCCGTAATATGTTACCATGGTCATTCATCCCCCATTGCGGGACCTCTCTGTGGCGGAGATGTAAAATCTTTTCTCCCTATCTGTCTGTGCGTGTCTGGGTGTGTTTGCTTGTGTCTGTTGGATGATGTGTCGCGAAATTTTGTTAGCACAAGAACTTCCAAACCATTCGTCATTTCACCGACTTCAATTCCTCACTGAAGGTAAAATGACCAAGTAGTTCTCGGTCTGTTGATTATGAGGTAGATCAGAGATCAATGTCCGAGCACCCCGAAACTGAATCCCACTTATCCGGACTATATTTTGAGTTCTGTTTCATCAAACTTCTTGAAACCTCATACTTATTAAGTTCATTTGATTTCGAAATGTATATCCATATTGAGGTCAAACGTCATGGTCACAGCATCTCAAAACTGAATTTACATGTCAGGATTGTGCCTTGATTTCCGATTCGTCGGTCTTATCGAAACATGACAAATGTGTTGCTTCCACGCTTAACTGCTTCAAACTGTGAATGGATGAGTATAATTTAACATTGTTTTCAACCATCTTTCACTCTTGAAAGAGGAGTCACTGCAGTGTGGACACCCCTAAAGAATTATTTCAACAGCCCAGGAGTGATTTCCAAAACTTTGTTCTTGAGCGCGTATGGGATTACAAAGAAGTCTATACGGAATGTGAGTGGCGCAGTTTACCCGAAATAAATTAATTTAATCTCAAAGAGATATTTTTCTATTTTGTCTCATCTGACGTCTTATCAATACGGGGCTCATGAGTCTTGTTCTTGTTTTTAGTTGTATTTTAATTTCGATATCAAAAACAAAATATCTACAATAAATTCGATATTTTTAATGTTGTATGCAGATGCTCGCAAAAGTGACCATACACAGCCTGAAAAATGATGTTGGCCCAACCGGTTTTGGCTTCGAGAGCTGGTCAACACCATAAAGTTGTGTTGAGAAATAGCGTTGACTTATTTCGACACTAACACATGGTCAAGTGTTGGGTCCAGTTGTTGAGTCAACAAAAAAATAAAATTGTTGAAAATGGATGAGAAGAGCTATACTGGTTCAACACCAAATAACGGTGATCCCGAACACCCTTCATTGGTGTTGGGGACATATTGTGTAAGACTTTACTCAACACCATTTATTGCATCTTCACAAGTCCAGATAAATCCTAAATTCTCGGAGAGGGTTTACCTGGATATTTCTGATGATTCGGATGAGTTCTTGAATCAATGCCACCATCATACAAATTATCTCGTACATCTTATTTATCTCCTACGCTTGTTTTGAATTAGGATGTCGGAATCCCAAGCTTGCGGTTTTTGCTTTGACTTCCGATGTCGATTTCACCCCGACATCAAAGTAGCTTGGCCAGCAATGAAATTCAAATCTGTCACATCTCATACCTCACAGCGGATTGGCGTAATCAGCTAGCTTAGTGCGTTCACTGATTGGTTTGATTAAGAAGAAACCCCTTGATCTATTCATATCCAGAAATGATTTGTGTAACTAACCAAGCCAGTGTATCGATCCTAACAGATCGATCGATACACTGGCTCGCGAGGATGCAATGAAATTTAAATCTGTCACATCTCATACCTCGTAGCAGATTGGCGTAATCAGCTAGCTTAGCGCGTTCACTGATTGGTTTGATTTAGAGGAAATCCCTTGATCTATATCCAGAACTGGATTGGGTGACTAAACAAGCCAGTGTATCGATCCTTACAGATCAATCGATACACTGGCTCGCGAGGATGCAAAAGCGAGGACCCTTTTTCATGTGTTAAACAACACCCTTTTTCTTGCTGTGTACGGTTGGATATAATACTGTGTAAAAAGAAGCTCTAATTCTTTTCAACAAGAACAAAACAATCAAGGCCACAGCGTATAACAAATAAAACAGTTTATGTCTTCTATTTCGTAAAGTGATAATCGGGACATTTACCCGGAAACGTAAAGTTAAATTCAGGACAAAAAGACTAGTGTGTTTGTAAACCCGGCAAGTAACACGTGATCCGAAAACACACTTTAGTTTTTTATAGGAGCTATTAATGTCCAGGAAATGGGATAATAAAAGGAACTTGATAATTGAACATTATTTGTTAAACATCGCGACTTGTGAAAAGATGACTGTTAAATCTTTCACCGGGTGTCGTGTGGAATATCTCCGAATTTGTACAGTTCCCCGGCTGTTTTTTATTCTGACTCTTATAGGAAGATATAGAGTTGCTGCTTCGACGGGCGTTTCACGTGAGTATAATTATCTAATATATACTTGTGAATGTATAAACATTTGCACGACTTGGTCAGCTTAATCATATATATCTCAATTTATTTACCGCCCAAACAATTTGAAATTCGACTTAATTTTTTTTGTGTGTGAAATAACTGAGTATTTAGATAATCATGACGCTCCAAAACGATTGCATGTATAGATTTGAACTGCTGACGAAGCTGATCCAAGAATATAATCAATGTGTAGGGACAGCACATCTTATAATTTAGTGGAGTTTAAAATATTATTTTTCAGAAAAAGTTGTACTTTTTTCTCTCGCATTTTATGAATCATGTTATTCATTTTGAAAACAACCAGTGCTGCATGGTGTCTGAAACTTGAAAACAAAAAGAGTTTCCATTTGCAAAAAGTGTTTTTCACAAGAACGGAAACACCAAGCATCTGATCTGGGAATAAATACGATAAATTAACCGTGTACATTTTATGTGAATATCAAATCATATATTATATTATAATGAAATCTGTGCTTATTGTATTGGGTGTAATTATGAGCCTATTTGCATTATCCAAGATGTAGGGCATCATGGGTATATTAAAAAGGGGGCTCATGAGTGGGCCAATAGAGATTTTCGACTTTTTGTATTCCCGCTATATATTTACTCAAAAGGGCAGGGAAGCTATTCCTGTTTCACTTACAGTTATCGTTCTCTAAAAACATAATTTACACGAAAATCGGTGTAAATATACCGAATAATGCCTCCTGGCGATATGACGTCACTGTGACGTCATCAAAGCGATCAATTTGGATTTGTTCTACATTTTCTGGCAGAGCATGACCCAAAGATAATGAATGGGGAAAGTTTCAGGTCACTAGTCTCAAGGGTTTTAAAGGGAATAGAAGCAAACATTTGTGAAATTAGTTATGAAATCAGAGGGAGAATGGATAATCATTCGCGGATGCTTCTATGATTTCTCGTTTTCCATAATATAAGCGGCACATTCTAGACCCATGAGACTCCCTTCTACGAGAGGAGTTTCTGAAGTAAGTATAGGAGCCACCCAGGGCAACTTGCGGGGTAATTAAGCGGCGTATCTTTTGCATTTCTCTGTATCCGGCTTTTCGCTCCTCACTGTTTTCAAACGTCCACCTAAAAAAAAAAAAAAAAAAATTTTTTGATAAATAACTGTCTGTCACGGGGCATATCAATCACGGATATATCAATGATATTATGTGAATATGACCATGAAAACAGTTATCTGCTCTCTGAAATAATTAGATTGGAATTATAGAATCTATTCCGATTAAAGATCAATCTATTGGACTGAAAATCTCAGTTTATTTTGATCTATTAGATTGAATTTTCAGTATACATTAGATCTATTGTGTTCTTTTTCAATCTATTAGATTGAAAATAATTTCAATCTCATCGAAAGATTGACATTTTAATCTGAGAAGATTGGAATTAGGAACAAGACCTAATATTCTCAGATTAAAATATCAATGTTTCGTCGCGATTGAAATTATGTTCAATCTATTAGCTGAAACTAATGAATCTAATGTAGAGAAAAATCATTCTAATAGATTGGTTTGAAGGTAGTTCAACCTAACCCACTGTAAAATCATTTCACAATCAATCTTAGCACCTTTATAACTTTTGCTATATTTTCAACTATGAGAAAACGAATTACTAATACATAGTTGTACAGTTTCGCGTGAATGATACATAAACATAAATCATTGATATCCTAAAACTGAGCCTTGATGTATACCTCGTCATTGACACAGGATTGAAATCTGACACATTGTTTTCTGTCGGATAAGTAGTTGGCAATTAGACCAACAGCAAATTTAATGAAACCATATGCTTTTAGCTTTGCAACCGAAAGGGATGCAAATTGCTATCGAAAGCTTTGGGTAGATCCATTAAAACAACGCCTGCAGATTTGTTTTCATCAAGGGCAGCTTTCCACTCCCCAAGGAGTCGTAATAAGTACTTTGGTAGCTATATCCTTGTCTGAAGGCATATACATAATCATCATGATTTAAAATTTGGTCCATTAGTGGCTGTAGATTAGATACCACTATTAAGTGTGTATAGACCGCAGAAAACAGGCCGTCTGTTGATTGACTGTTATTCATCCCAGGAAGGAATGGTTGATATCATATATATTGAAATTCTTTTTGAATTATTTGACAAAGAAAAATATGCAAGAAAGCAACATTGTGACAGCTTTTTGTCGGGGGGGTTTTAGGGCATTTTTAGTTTCTGCGGGGTGATTGTCTGTCATGGCGGCTGGTTCGAAATCGAGCCGCTCATCATATGTTCAAATTGCCGATAAATTTGACAGAACAAATCAGTCTTTCCAGCAAGGTAGGTCATTTGTTGCAACGAAATATTGGGAATAGGTTTTTCTGGGGATGTGCCAGCCAAATTTACTACATAATAAGTAAGGAATTTTAATAGTGGTGCCTAACCTGAAGCTGTGTCTGTTTTAGTTTTTCACGGACCTTTGAATTATATGTTAAAACACTGACAGGTCTATAATCTTTGAACAAGAGATAATTACATCAGCCATTTTGGCCAGTGTAGGAAACTCCCAGTTATCCACATCACAGCTGAAACTGGTACACAGAGGTGTGTCTATTACTTCAGTGCTAAACTTTAGTCCTTTTGTTGGTATAGATCACGGCATACCCTGTTACTTATCGACTGATAATTCCCGAAAAATTATATCTACATCACAAGGTAATGTCAACCTGTGACCACTTGGGTCATCTACACGCGGTAAGCAGACCCTGGGAGCGTGAATATTCATTTTCCGTCTACTTTTGACAAGTGCGAGGGGAATTCCCAGAAATCAACACCGCGTGATGTCGTCGGCCAATCAGCTAAACTCTAACGAGTCATGCATGTGATGTCCTGCTTGTTCAAAATTACAGATCTACAACACCTCTTTGATGATACGGAATTTATTCATATCTGTATCTTTTGTAAGCCCAGACAATATATGTTTAGAAGTGGTATGAAAAGCCTGTAATTTAGCAGATTTGTCGAGTCAGTTCTCCGCCGGATGAAGACCGAACAGTATACGGTAAACTATCGGATATCGCTCCGCGATATTGAAGACACACGATCCGCAAGCCATCTTATGGATGGCGAAGTGTACGCAAATGAAGGTAATGTTTGAAATTCAAAGGTTGTTCAGAGCTAGTTATATGTTTGGACTATGTCAGCCATAGCTAGCCAAGTCCTATGAAATGCACATTCTCCTTTTCCTTCTGTCTTTCGTTATGTTGTTCCTCAACCTTTCAACAAATAGTCCGATTCCTGTAAAATTTAACCAAGATAGCTATGAGGTCACGCAGATGTCTCGTACCAACATTAAGGTCGATAGGTCACAGGTCAAGGTCACTGTGGCCAAAATATTTGAAATTATTGAAAATTGCATGTATATTTTTGTGAGTGGATATATGAAGGAAAGACAGATTATCCAAAAACAATGTTTGAATCAAATGCCAATATCATAAATATGGCCCCAAAATCAGGAAATCATCGTATTTCAAATATTTTTTAGAGTCTAAAATTCAGAGACGATATGCTAGGCACTGAAATTGTCAACGGTCAAACGGGTCAAAGGTCAAACTGTCACATTGCCTTGCCACATGTAGCAAAGATGAACCCTATATTGATGTCGATAGGTCGAATGTCAAGGTCACGGGGGATAAATATAACCGGGAAATCATTGACAATCTCATTTCTACGAGTGTATGCCTTAGTGGAAAGCGATGTGTCGGGTACCCGGTACCAAGCTTGAGGTGAAAGGGTGAACCAGTCATGATCACTGACCACCAGCAACTCACGGTTATACAGGTTAGGGTCAACCGTCACATTTCGGTATATCAATATCTGATATTATCGCAATCGAATGCACCTTTAATGAGAAATTGATATTTGGAATATGACATTAATATCTATTCGCATCTCTGAAAAAAACCAAAACATTGACGAGTTTATATTCAGGGTTTTGCATAAATTAATTTATTAAAAAAAAAAACCCTCAAACTCGCAAATTTTGCTACTTTCTCGGTGTATTTCCTTTGAAAACATGCGGCAAATAATTAGTCAGTAACATGAAAAGATGCTTCAAATAATAAAACTGCAAGTTTCCTGCAAGAGAGAAGCGGTCAACAGTTTTCCATGATGATAGTAAGACATAATGATGTTCGTTACATAAAATCCTTATCTCTGACCAGTATTCCTCATCCAAATGTATTCCAAGTCATTTTCTAGAGTATGATGTATCTCAGTCACGCGTTGATTGTGACTGTTCATTTTAACACCATGGAGATGTAAAACACATGGTGTTCAAACGGCCCTTAGCCCCGGATTAAGCGAAATTAGACACAGACATCTTACATACTACGATCGTATTTTGCCTTCAGTGTACGAAATTTATCACAGAAGCCCTGGATTCGGAGTGGATTTTACGGGCCATACATTAAAATCGACATCTAATAATTGTATTTGAAAATTAAATGTACTCGAGCTCTTCGTCAGCAGAAAAGCAAGAGTCAAGAACACAATTATCACTCTCTGTCTATATACTCTACTCGCTGTTATAAGGTTAGCGCAAATAAAACGGATATCGTCAAGTATTTATCTATTTCTATTTTTTGCGTGTTGGATGTGGCGAAATCTCGTGAACTTCTCCGTCTTAACAGCTTTCTCTTTTCAAGTGTGACCTTTTAGCGAGACTTTATCTAAATGATTGGGAGATTTCTGTCGCGTCGGGGAAACCTGAGACATACGTTTGTCACTGGAGTAGCAGGCGCCCGGTCGAATAACACAATTTGCTCCCCTCTTTGAGTGTATGTACCCTGCAGGCATTGGTGCCAATCAATTGTACTTTCACAGCGAGTAGATAAAGAATGCCCTTAGAAGACAAAAAAATTATCCCAGAGTGGCACCATATAATATACAGGAACGCCAAATGGATTCCTTCAAACACCCCGTAGAAAATTATTACTCGCTTCTGCCTATAATTAAATTCCGGGGTCAGCTTGGTCGGTGAACGTATGGGTCCCGATACGAGAATTCCCCCGGCGAGGATTGAAACCATATTGGCTAATTTGAAGCTTAGTAGACGAATAAAAGAAATTCAGCATTTGTCTCTATTCGACTAATCTCAAATAGACATGCAGAAGCTATAAAGCTGAGAGCTATAAACGTACAAAAAAAGGTCCCTTCAGCTCCTTTCAGATACCACAAAATGTAGCTGTGGACATCACGAAACAGTAGATCATTTTTTCCTCATTGCCCTGAATTTCATAACTCACGGACTCTTGCGCAACAATCTTTTTACCATTTCTAATGCTCCTGAAATCCCGACATCAATACTTATGTTATTTGGCGATCATGACAAAGACGAAAACACAAACATTAAAATTCAGAAATTCTCAGAAAATTATACCACAGAAACCAAACACTTTGATTAGGAACAAATCTGAACAAAATCTTAGATCTGTGAAATTGTTTAAAATTATATTAATACAGCGACCTGACGGGGTCAAACTGTCCGGTGACACCCCGAGTCTCTCCGTAATACGGATATATTTATGTATTTTTTTATTTTTTTTTTATTTAGTATTATTATTATTTTCCCTTTCTTTTCAAGGCTTATCTTCCCGAGCCGATTATCATTTATGTTACATTGTAAATTAAATTTGTACTTGTACTTTTTGCTGAATGCGGGAGACACACTAATAAGCTTATCTGAATGTGCTCTCAATTATAAATGTAAATAAATGCTATAAAATAAAAATATAAAATAAAAAAAAGTTGAATTTACCAAATAAATGTTATATAGGAAGGCTCAATCCGCCCCACTTCAACCCAGATAAGGTTGGATATCGAAGTGACCCAATCTAATGTCATAATGTCAAATAAAAATGGTGTGGATTTCATTTCCTGCAGGACATACTAATCCAATCCACAGGAGCTCGTTACCGTTGTTAATTGCTTAATTGAGTTGATTACAGGGGGGTCCTTTATTCCCTACCTCGACCCCCCCCCTGTAATCAACCTAATTAACCAATTATAACAACGGTAACGAGCCCCTGTGATCCAACCGACCTAACATCATCATCATCATCAGCAGCAGCAGAAGCAAACGGCATACAGCATGACACTTCATGGCTGAATGAAATAAATGTGTAGCTTAGGCACCGCCGCGTCATTTTATTAGCGCCGTGACAAGCCTGTTTATCGCCTCCCCACCGTTTTTATACACTTTGAAAGTTTTGCCAAAATACCAAAATAAAGAGCCGAAGAGTTGTTTGATGTCTCGATTTATAACCAGGAAATGGTATTGTTGAAAACTGACTCATCGAGTAATTCAAAGAACATTATTGGTTTCATGTTAATTGTATTAAACTGCTGCATAGGTTTGTCGGAAAAGATGGATATATTTGATCTGTGCGACAGACAAAAAAATATATACAGATATAAAAAAAAGCCTCCATCCCTCGTCATTCCTTTTTTCAAGAAATTGCTTGACGTGAACATATAGCGACTAATTTGATTCAGCCTAACCAACTAACCATTCGGTGATATATAATAATAATAATAATAATAATAAAGCCCTGTATAATAATAAACCCCGGTAAAACTTTCGTCTTAGTTTCCTTAATGAGTGGATAAGTTGATAAGGCTACTAAAAGTGTTGATGATTAGCTTTACCAAATTTCATCTCCGATGTTGTCCTCGATACCAGTACATGTAGGTCTACGTCCTGAACGCGTACATTTCCGTTAATCATGCTTGAGAGCTCATCATTACATTTTATTGGATAAAACAATTAAACTAATAATTATTCCAACTTTAATTCTATTAAAGATTAAATATTTTGTAGATATTTGATAAATGATATTAGGTTTGCTACAAGGAAGATATATGCGTAAGTTTCCTAACAGTTCCTTCACTGCATGTATATAGTATTCCAGAGGAATAGGAATTGTCTATATATGGAAGAATTAATATTTATTATAAATTATTCCTTGCTATGTTATGGAATATTCCGCTGGCGTTAGTGGAGGAAAAACGTTTTGAGTATTTTTTTTTCAATATCCTATATACGATAAAAGTTATGTGAGGTGAGAATTTGTTATAAATTGCAACCCACAACCGAGAGATAGCGATACAAATATGTGAATAGTATAAGATCATTTCGGCCACTGATCTAGAATTTTTCCTCATCAGAGACCACTGTTGAAGGTACGATTCAACTTGAAGCTTCTCTTCGGATAATATAAGCACAATGATTCGCAATCTCCCCTTAATATAACGTTTCCTCAAATCATCTAGGCCTATATTAAATTATATCCTGAAGCTATACGTTCTTGAGTTTAAATTTTATTTGTCTTTGTAGGTACGTTTTAGGCCTGGGTCTCGAGAATGCCAGTTCCAGTTTCGAAATCTTCTTCGCATTGAGATCTTGTAATATAAGTCTCCCCAATCTATAAGCGTCCATGCATGGACACCCAGAGATTTCTGTCAGAAATCAGAGATAGCTGTCTATTATTTCGTCGTGTCATCCACATTCTTGTTCGATATCATGTCGTCAGATCTGACATTCATTATAGACAATCTTCTGTCAATATTTCGTTTTTGATTCCATAAACGCACCAAGAGTAATCACGCATTTAACTGTCAACACCTCAATGTATACCACCCTCACTACCAAGCCTTTCTCTCGCCTTTCTCCCTTTCTCTTCTACTGTCGGGAATGAGCTAGACCACGGTGTTCGCGATGATGATCTACACATAAGTATATATAAACATGAAGAAAGCTGGTGTCAAAAAAACCCCCAAAAACCCCCAGATAAATTCGAAATTGTAATGAATATATTTCGAGTTTTTTTTTATCGTTTCACGCTCTGCTACAGTGAGAGCAGAATAAAACACAGAGGAAAGTACATGAAGACATGCAATAAAACGGCCATCTCAGAGCATGGCGCACTCTTTACCGGGCCTATAAGTAATATTAGATGCGTATATATGTTAGGTGAGAATACGTTCTAAGAATAGTTTGTTTTTTTGATTTGGATGGCTTCCACGGCTTTTCTTTCTTAGAAAATTCAAAGATGGATTTTCAGGTTACATGAAAATGCCGATGTAATTTGTTTTTCCAAAAACTGAAATTGAGTAACAACATAGTACAAAATTGCCTGATATATACAATAAGAAATTCGCCTACAATATAAAACGAAGACGTTTAAAATGTCTAATCACAAAATACACGACAAGATTGGTTTGTCAAAGGATCGAAGATTGTCTCATATACAGAACCAATTTCAGTATTTTGAAAAACCAAATTACATCGGCATTTAACCTGCAAAACCTTCATTTCGAGTTTCGGAGAACCATTGAAAAAACTCAGTTTTTTTCAAAAAACAAAGCCGCAATAAAACAACCAAACACCACGAAAAATCTACAATTAACTACAAACAACAATTACAACAATAGATTGAAAATAATTTCAATTGAACGGAAAGATTGACAGTTTAATCTGAAGATCAGATCTTGTCACTGATTCCAATCTTCTCAGATTATAATGTTAATCTTTCGGTTCGATTGAAATGGTTTTCAATCTATTTGATTGAGAAAGAACAGAATGAATTCAAGGTGGACTGAAAAATCAATCTAATAGAGCATAACAAACTGGGATTTCCAATCTAATAGATTGATTTTTCAATCTAATAGATTGATTTTCAATCGGAATAGATTGGTCACTAATTCTAATTTAATTATTTAGGAGAGAGTTCGCAGCACAAATGTATACGTTGATGGACTGATCAAGTAATTGGTTCATTTATCTCAACTTCTTCTGATAACTAATAGTGAAAATTAGGAGAATTGCACTGATGTATAGGTTATATCTGTCATTTAGTTCGGAGAATCTACTGATCATAAAGAAAAAAATCTTTTCATGCAGTTTTCCTTGTGTGTTTTATTAAAGTATTATTAGCTTAAGGTTATTTAATTTTAACACAACACTCCACGCATAACTGAATAAGCATAGCGTAGCGTATATTCTTTTTTAATTTGTTTGCTTTTATAAGTCATCAATCCGTCAAATTGGCAGGAGTCGAATTTATCAAATATACCGGTATTCGAATTATTGAACTTGGAACTATTATAAAATCATTTCCAGAACGAAATAAAAACGAGGTTCCCCTTTTAGGTTCTAGTAGTATATTGTAGGAATTATGAAAGTTCAAATATTTTTAAGGAAAATTAGAAGTTACGAGAAGATATGGAAGCTAAAATGTCAAAAATAACTCCATTCAAAATCAGATAATTCAGTAAGCCATCAAAGGAACAAAATCCTAAATTCCTGTATGAACAGCTTTCAGGTAATATATAACTCGTTTTGTTGATATTACAATTTAAATGTTGTAAAAATTGACCATTCCAAAATGCTATTGCTATGGAAATTGGAACCTTAACTCTATTACTCTATTCCGTCCGGAATTATGGCGATGTAGCCATGGGGACGTCTGGAGGGAGGTGTTCTCTCAGACAAGAGAGGTTGAACAATTTAAATTATTGGGACTATGTAGGCAAATAGCATGAGTAACAAAACCCCTAAATACCGACATGGTCGGCTCACAGAACGATAAAACATATTTATAAAATGGAATAAAAAGTCACCACTTCACCTAAGTTTTAGATGTCCACCAATCTCTTTGACTCGCAATCGGCTCGGATTAACATATGGGTGATAAGGAAATAATCAAAAAGTTACATTTGTTCTTCAAGTTTTCAGGTATAAATCACTTCGTTTCAGGTTTAAAAAAAACAACTGGGACTAACTTGTTCGTTTATCTTTCTAATGCATTAATTTTTATTAAATTTTCCTAATCATTTTCATGATATTTCCATTATGTTGAGGTGGCGGTCGTAACAACAAATTTAGTCGTACCAGTAGATGGTTTGTCTATGAACATACGCTTTGAGTTTAATTAAAATAGTTTTTCGAAATTATACCCCTTTTAAAATATTTTTTAGCTGAAACCATAAACCATAAAACCCCAGAATCCTAACAGCAAATATGCTTGTAAATTATGGGTGACTTAGTGTGGGATGTAGCTGTTGCATAGTAGAGTCCGAATGTACATGTATCATTGAAACTGGGACTCGGCATTAACATCGGTATAAGTAGGCCGCCTGTATGTGGTCTCCATCAAGGGCATTTACAATCGCGTGGTTTCGATTCGCATATGTCCCAAGGAGTTGTTTCCCTTGAATATCCACAACGAAAGCGGTACCGGTACCCACAGTTGCATATTCGCTTTTGTCTGTGGCACTCGCAGACTATTACGTTTTATATATAAATCACATATTCTAGAAAAATAAAGAAATAAAAGACTACCGGTATGTATCATTGTATACACCAGGTATATAAATCTATATCCTATATAGTATAATATACTTCTGTGTAAGACAAAAAAATTGCTTCCTCGCCCGTCCTCAGTGGAGAGCAGAGCTGTCTTAGGAAATATCTGTCACCTTGGCGATAATGCGTTCTACCATATGTCCAGGGTCGAGTTATAGAGGTTTTCGTCTAAGACAACAAATCAGTAAATATACACGCTAATTTACACGCGCGAGGGAGAAGGAAGGAAGAAGGGGGTGTGTGGGGTGGAGCAATAGTCGAAACTGGACTATATCCAAAAGAACTCAAATGCCTTACAGCTGGATCGAATTAGCCATCACTTCCGAGATTTAAAGGTATACCCTTTACAAACTCTAAACAGGGGATTTCAAGAATCATACCCACTAATACTGGCTGCCATTCGCCATAACAGTAGATAATTTTGGGGGATTATTATTTACATACAATCGTCTAGTGCGTCGTTCATTATTCAACAGTTGTCCATCAAAAAATTTCCGTGTCTATAACTCAAAGACCTAATTCATCTAATAACATTAGCCCCAAATTAAAAGACTAAATCATAGTATAACATAGGCTAGTTTCCTACAAGAGCGAAGCGGTCAACAGTTTTCAATGATTCCGGCAAGACATCATGATGTTCCAAAATTGATCAAATCCGTATCGCTGATCAGTATTATTAATCCATATGATTTTCATTGCAAAGTAGTCATGATGTATCTCAGCCACGCTTTGATTGTGACTGTTCATATGAACACTGTGAGAATCTTGAAATACATAGGTTCATACGGCCCTTAGACCCGGGTTAAGGGGAACTAGACACAAGTAACGAAACATAACGCTAACGCTTATGTACCGCCAAACTTAAGAAACTTCGAGTTGAGGCGCGTGGTGATATAGCCCTGTTTTATAAGTATCTGCAATAACGTTTTGTGACGATGATTAAGAGCGTCACATTTTAACACAGGATCTAGCAAACGCTACCAGACAAGATATGTATACGCAATATGCAGGTCCCACTGGAATATTACGACCAGAAAGAGATATAGAGATATAGGTCTAAATATGATGTGCCAGTATGGCTATCTGTAGTTTCCTTCAAATCCAGTGAATGTGGATATATATCCTTCACTGCGTCATTTATGTAGCGATTATCCACAGCGAGAAGATAGCCTATATAACGTTTGGTGAATGAGGAGGACCGGGCTTTGAATTGATCTGTTTTTGAAAGCGCCTGGTAAGAGAACAGATATATGTTAGCCAATTGGATGCATAATTAGTACTCATTGGAATATCTGTATGCTGTTGATACATTGTGCTGCTATATATGTCACATAAATATTATTAATGAGAAACCTGCAACCATCTGGGTCATTTATACGCGGTAAGACTGACCCTGGGATCGTGTGTATCCATTTTCAGCCTACTTTCGGCAACTGCAAGAGAGAATTTCCAGAAATCAATACCACGTGATTTCGTTAGCCAATCAGCTAAAGTCTACCGACGTAACCCCAACGTAACCCGCCATTTTCGAGTCATGTGATATCCAACTTGTTCAAAATTGCAGATCTACCACACCTCTTGGATGATACGAAAGTTATTCATACCTATATATTTTGTCAGCCCAAGCAATATCTGTTTCCGAAGTGGTATGAAAACCTGTAATTTATGAGATTTCTCGAGTCTATTCTCCGTCGGATGAAGGCCGAAAAGAACACGGTATAAAGTACCGGATATCGCTCCGCACGACACACGATTCGCAAGCCATCTTATGGATGGCGAAGTGTATGCAAATGTGTATGTAGTAGATCTAAAGAATGATTTATGGCTTCTGACATTAATATATCGACGATCAGTTTCCTTGAACACCGATACTATTAATGAACCAAGAGGGGCAATAAAGTCCTGATGATGGATTGTAGTACAGAGAGTCGAGGAATGACATGTGGATATACATGTCTGTACGGCATTTGTTCTTTCGCATCAAGTTCTTCCGTAAGCTACTTTGAGTTTTTCAATATCCACATGCATTCATTGCCAGAGTTCTTAGAAATAGTGGCGCAATACCTTTCCCAAAATGCTTTTACCTCTTGAAGGGCCCTCGTCAACAGGTTTGAAAGAAGCTTGGTGTTGCAGCTCCTGGAACCAGCAATGAATCTGGTTTTGTATGGTGATTTATGCATTTCGGGAAAGTACACTTTCGGTATATCGTTATGAGTGTTTGGAGGACAAATGCCTCTTTCCTTGAGAAACGTTTCTAATCTTCCAGAGTAAATGCTGTTTGGGAGTAAGTAGACGTATTCGGCGATGGTGTGCTTATACTCAATTCCTTAACCAACACCTGGTAATAGCAATATTTGCATATGCCTGTTATATTATTTGGAGCTTTGTCTGCTGGGACTATGACAAATTTTCTCTATGTCTCTTCATCAGGGGTGCTTTAAGGTTTTCATGGCTCACTATATCAATGATGACAGTCACAACATGTTTGCATGGTGTAAAGAAAAAGTTCGACGATTCACACATCACTACTATAGCCTCCCGGCGTGTACAAGTTCCAGTCAATCTCCTTGACAGTATTAGAGTAATTGAATGTTTTGGTGGCTAAGATTTATCCTTTGATACCGCACAGTAGCTTGTCTATCCACACAGTTTTCCCACTCCCAGTAGTTCTCTCAGCTATCATCGAAAATGGATGGAGTAACGGTTGCTCTGTCTCTGGTATAAGCGGTTTCTCGATATTATGTTGTTCAAATGTTCATCCGTGACAGTTTGACAGTATTAATCTCTTATGATGTTGGTATCAGATTTTCAATCTCTGATTCTACTCGCACTTGCTTGTCGATTGGATTATTAGACTCACGAAGAACCAATCCCATAAGTCTTTGCAGACTGTCAGATCGTGATAACTAATTATTAGGGTAGATTTGATGAGCAGGGTAAATATGAATATAATCGATACGTCGCGGTCAATATATTCCTGGAAAATGATCTAGTCTGAATATGCTACCTTCTAGGGTGAGCAAAAAAAAATGTCCACCTGTGATTTTGTTCATTTATTCATATGAAGTTACAGTTTATTGTGTATATGAATATAACACATGGAAAGGTACTTCGTCTCCCCACTATATTCAGCCATGATTTTTTTATTAATGGAAGAAAATATACATTTATTATATACCTATAGCATTTTTAGTATGTAAATGTTAGGAAATCAGCGGGCCTAATATATTTCGATATCAGGCCCGGCTGTATCAAGCCCGTCTGACGTCAAATGCTGTCGGTTGCCAGGCAACCTTCCCACCGGACTACTTGTCAATCGGTGTCAACAAACATGGCTGAGTCGGAGTTGAACACCATCGACCAGCAACTTCTGTATCAGTTATTTGATGAACCGATGGACTTCAAACCAAAACCGGTAACAGAAGATGTACGTCGTTTTATAAGCGAACAAGAAAAGGTGAGCACTCGACGTTGCACAAACCGAGATGTGAATAAATTTCATGACTGGCTTGTGAGAGAGCACTTCGAACTGCGGGATTCTGCAGAAATTCCACCGTCTGAGCTCAACGAATATCTGTCATCATTTATAATATCTGTTCGCCGAAAAGATGGTCAGAATTTTGAACCGGTTTCTCTCACAAGTATGAAGAATTCTCTTGAGAGGTACCTACGAAAGCCGAGAGGGTTCTTCAGAGTTTTACTTTTTTCCGACTTCTGACTTCTGACTTCCGACTTCCGACTTCCGACTTCTGACTTCAGTCTTAGGATTGTTTTGCTTTTATAATGCATTACATCTTAAATTATGAAACATGGAATGACAGAATACCATTATTATGACATCTTGTGCTTGAAAAACTGATTGCATGTACTTTTAATAATCAGATAACCATTGAAGTTTATCTGCAGTTATGTTCTGATTATTAAAATGCGATAACTTCTAATGTAAATCGAAATACCTTATGTCACAAGTCAAAGGCGCCTCAATTACATAATATAATAGCACAATTCTATTCAACTGATCATAATTACTTCCGAAATATTATAAATAAATATATAAATATACATTTCTCCTGGTTGATGAGAAGCTTTCTGGAACTGAAAAAAATTTGATATGCAAATAAGCTATTGGTGAGTTGATTAGACAGACAAATACGAATATTTTAGATTCTGATACCTTTGCAGTCCATTAACTTGTGTAAGGATGTGTGTTAGTTGAAATGATTTTTTAATAAATATGAATCGCACGAGTACTCCTTTGTTACTTCATATTTGTTAATAAGATATCATAATCCGTGCAGTTTCCAAAATAAAGTCCTTTATAATCTGTTGATATGTCATGAGAACCGTATATTTCTATAAATTCTTATAACTTTTTAGAACTAGTTTTCATGATGCTGTAAATAAGCAATATTACAAAGAAAGACATTAGACTTATCGCTTTGTGACAATTCCAGTATAATCTAGCCATTATCTTGAGTTCATTTCATGACTTCACCAAATACCATTTGCAATAAATTACATCATTAGCAGATTTAAACTTCAAACCTAATGTCTCTCTAACCGTGGCCTAAAACTGGACCTAGAACGTTGCATGGGTTCCCTTTCAAATCGCCAATACTATAATCAGAAAGACCAAAGCACAAAGTCACAGATAGATTATACGAAAGCCGAGAGGGTTCTTCAGAGTTTTACTTTTGACTTCTGACTTCTGACTTCCGACTTCTGACTTCTGACTTCCGACTTCTGACTTCCGAATTCAGACTTAGGATTTGTTTTCTTTCATAATCCATTACATCTTAAATTATGAAACATGGAATAACACAATACCGTTATTATGGCATCGTGTGCTTGAAAAGCTGATTGCATGTACTTTTAATAATCATATAACCATTGAAGTTTATTATTTTGATTTTGACTTCCGACTTCTGACTTCAGACTTCAGACTTCTGACTTCCGACTTCTGACTTCTGACTTCCGACTTCTGACTTCCGACCTCTGACTTCTGACTTCTGACTTCCGACTTCTGACTTCCGACTTCTGATTTCTGACTTCCGACTTACGACTTCTGGCTCCCGACTTCAGAGTTTTGGACATTCTTTCACCCCTTGCAACTTTACCTTTACATATATTATAATAATACCTATAATTCTATCTGTGACTTTGTGCTTTGGTCTTTCTGATTATAGTGTTGGCAATTTAAAAGGGAACCCCAACGTTCTAGGTCCAGTTTTAGGCCACGGTTAGAGAGACATTAGGTTTGAAGTTTAAATCTGCTAATGATGTAATTTATTGCAAATGGTATTTGGGGAAGTCATCAAATGAACTCAAGATAATGGCTAGATTATACTGGAATTGTCACAACGCGATAAGTCTAATGTCTTTCTTTGTAATATTGCTTATTTACAGCATCATGAAAACTAGTTCTAAAAAGTTATAAGAATTTATAGAAATACGGTTCTCATGACATATCAACAGATTATAAAGGACTTTATTTTGGAAACTGCACGGATTATGATATCTTATTAACAAATATGAAGTAACAAAGGAGTACTCGTGCGATTCATATTTATTAAAAATTCATTTCAACTAACACACACCCTTACACAAGTTACATGTAATGGACTGCAAAGGTATCAGAATCTAACATATTCGTATTTGTCTAATCAACTCACCAATAGCTTATTTGCATATCAAATTTTTTCCAGTTCCAGAAAGCTTCTCATCAACCAGGAGAAATGTATATATTTTATTTATAATATTTCGGAAGTAATTATGATCAGTTGAATAGAATTGTGCTATTATATTATGTAATTGAGGCGCCTTTGACTTGTGACATAAGGTATTTCGATTTCCATTAGAAGTTATCGCATTTTAATAATCAGAACATAACTGCAGATAAACTTCAATGGTTATCTGATTATTAAAAGTGCATGCAATCAGTTTTTCAAGCACAAGATTTCATAATAATGGTATTCTGTCATTCCATGTTTCATAATTTAAGATGTAATGCATTATAAAAGCAAAACAATCCTAAGTCAGAAGTCGGAAGTCGGAAGTCAGAAGTCGAAAGTCAAAGTAGTCAGAAGTCGGAAGTCGGAAGCCAGAAGTCGAAAGTCAAAAAGTAAAACTCTGAAGAACCCTCTCGGCTTTCGTAATATGTAAAGGTAAAGTTGCAAGGGGTGAATGAATGTCCAAAACTCTGAAGTCAGCAGCCGGAAGTCGGAAGTCAGAAGTCAGAAGTCGGAAGTCAGAAGTCGGAAGTCGGAAGTCGGAAGTCAGAAGTCTGAAGTCAGAAGTCGGAAGTCAAAATCAAAATAATAAACTTGAATGATTATTAAAAGTACATGCAATCAGCTTTTCAAGCACACGATGCCATAATAACGGTATTGTGTTATTCCATGTTTCATAATTTAAGATGTAATGCATTATAAAAGAAAACAAATCCTAAGTCTGAAGTCGGAAGTCAGAAGTCGGAAGTCAGAAGTCAGAAGTCGGAAGTCAGAAGTCAGAAGTCAAAAAGTAAAACTCTGAAGAACCCTCTCGGCTTTCGTAGGTACCTGACAGACCGGGAATATGAATGCAGTTTGAAAGATCGCAAATTCCACTTATTCCATCAAGCACTTACAGCAAAACGCGTAGAGCTGACGAAACAGGGTAAAGGAAATAAACCTAATGCCAGCGAACCACTCACTGCAGAAGAACAACAACAATGCTGGGAGAAAGGATTATTCGGGGCCAGTGATGGACGCACATTACAATGCACATTGTGGTTTCTCTTCACATTACACTTTGGTTTGCGCGGAAGGGACGAACACAGAAGGTTATGCTGGGGTGATATTGTTTTGAAAGGTGACGATGTCAATGGGGAATGGCTCGAGTTTAGTTGTACCAGGTAATTCAATTCTTTTATTGTACTGAACGCTCGTTAGTTGCTGTAATATTTATGCACCATTCCTGTCATTCTGTCTTTCCCTTTCTGATATCTCTACTCTCTTTCATGTACTTTTCTCCCTTTTATCCCTTTTCCTATCTGCTAATCTTTTCAACTCTTCCCCAGCTCCACCCTGCCTAATTGCTTTCCCCTCTATCAAGAATAGAACCCCAGCATCCTTGAGCTTGTCGTAGGAGGCGACTATAACAAGAGAAGGCCACAGGGGCTCGTTACCGTTGTTAATTGGTTAATTAGGTTGATTATAGGGGGGGGGGTAGTCGAGGTAGGGAATAAATGGAGAAGGGAGACAATCAAGTGAGAGCCGTCGCCGTTATATTTCTCGATCATCTGTTAAAAGGGAAGTTTATATGATTTTCGAAGACAAGAGGATAAGTGTTTTGGGAGCGTGGTGAGGCAACGGCTCCGACTTGATTGTCCTCCCTTCTCCATTTATTCCCTACATCTACCCCCCACCCATAATGAACCTAATTAACCAATTAACAACTGTAACGAGCCCCTGTGGGGAAGGTGTGATGTAGCTGAAATATTGCTGAAGACGGCGTTAAAATCTAATTCACTCACTCACTCACTCACTGCAATAAACAGATCTACATTGAAGAGCCCATTCTGATAGATTCTGTTCCCTTGGGGATAACAGAATTTTAACAGAATATAACATAATTACAAGCATCTGTTCCATCATTCATAATTCAGCCGTCGTCCATTAAAGAATATCCACGTTCATAATCCAATAATCGAATAATACCTTTTCTGTTATATTCTGTTAAACTTCTGTCAAATCGTTAACAGCCAGTGCGTAGTCTGTTACCCCAGAGAGAACAGAATGGTAACCAAATGGGTTTTCAGTGTGCTACTTGTAGTATAGGCTACATGTTTAATTAGAATTGAGCCTGAGTGTCATCATAGCATTAACACAAGCATGCTTTTCATTCTGAGTGAGGAAAGTCAAGAAATAATGTTTTTGTGAATGACAAATTTATATCCCCATAATAGTACAGAAATTCCCACTAGCATATGAAAGGTTGTGAATGCATGAATGTTGCTCTAAAGTTATTCATATGAATGCTTGTTGAATTATTAAAGCTATACTTGCATTTCTTATTCCCAGGGGATCAAAAACTCGGGATGGACGTGACGAATCTCACACTGACAGACGTCAGACGACACCAAAATGTTACGCAACTGGTGATGAAAGATGCCCAGTGCCTCTGTACAGGGAGTTCTGCAAGCACAGACCAGCCAAGGCTCTCTCTCCTGGCTCGCCCTTCTATCTACAAGTAATACCGGAACAACGTTTGGCATCGGCTGAGTGGTACTATTACACCCCATTGGGTAAGAATAGTTTGAATAGCCTTCTGAAGTCAGTGTGTGAAAAAGCTGGGTTTCCTGGAAGGAAGACAAATCATGGATGTCGCAAAACCACCGTTCAAGTTTTGAAGAAGGCTGGCATTGAAGATCGTACTATTATGAAGATTACCGGCCATAAGAATATTCAGTCTCCAGTCCTATGATGAAGGAATATCACCAACTGAACATCGTAAGATTTCCCACATTCTAGATCAACGCCCTCTTCCGTCATCCAAAACATCTACAGTAACAACCTCATCTTCAGCTTCGAATGCATCGTCCAATCCTGTCTCAGGTACTCCAACTCCGTTACCACTACCAGGCTTTCCCAATCCTCTACAATTTCCTGCAGGAACTGTGTTGCAGAACTGTACCTTCAATATTAATTTCAATTCCAGTAATCCCCAAAGCCCTCAGATGACTTTCCCTTCACCGGTGCCCAAGAGAAGAAGGATTCTTGCTCTTCCAGACAGTGATAGTAGTCAGGAAAACTGAATATAGTATATACGGCACATGTAGGCCTACATGTATATACAGCCTGTTGGACATTCACGCATAAGTCAAATATATCTCGAATTCATATTCGACATGATTTAACCTGCACATCTCTCAGTTCCATAGTGTTGTGCGAGGTCATGACACAAATGTGCATTCGACCTGCATAATGCTTTCAGCCAATGACAAATGAGTTAATGAAAATTTTGGATTTCAAATTTTGGTAGTGATCTGAAACTGTTTTTAAGATGCTATAGTTGATTGGCTAGTCTCTGGAAGGATCAACGTGACAAGTGGCACTGGTATGAACTTGATTGACTGTTTATGACGTAACCTACTTCTTCCCATGGAACGATATTGCAGCACGCTAGGTCAAGGCAAATGATAGAAAGATAGTGTTGGAATTTGTCTTGAAAATGTGAAGATGCCTCGTCATATGATTATTTTGAAATGTATTGGAACTGTGAGCTGGGGTATTGTACATGTACAATTTCCAATATGTATCGACCAGTATTTTCAGTAAGTTTCAAATTGTTCGCATCTATTTAAAATCAGATTATTGCTTGTGTGTCTTAAATTCAGTCAGCAAGCACATGTATATTGGGAATTTATTACATGGTTATATTCATGAGTTTATAGTTATATTCACTTTAAATTTAGTAATGGTATTCCTGAAGTTAAATACCGAGTATGAACATGGACATGTTGAAGTGAGTAATGAGAACCGTTGTCTAATATATTCGAAAAGTGAAAACTTTTTGTACATCGGTTAACTAGGACAATTCAAGTAAATATAACACAGTTTGTTGTTTAATTCTTGGAAGTTCTTGGAGTTGTAAATAGTCCTACTAAGTTTACTTCTTTCATATATATTTCAGTGTGCATGTAAGCTGCATATGGTGAATAAATTCCAAAATTAAAAACTTACATGTACATAAGTTAACTATGACAGTTCAAGTAAATAAAACACAGTTTGCTGTTTAATTCATGTTATTTTCACATTTATTGGCCATACATTTATGACATAGTATATTACAAGTGTTGTTAATCATCAAATGTACATCTGGATACATGTAGTACTATTCTCTGTCGCACCAGAAGTGGAGCCCCGTGAGAACTGAAGATGGGCGGTTCAATCTTTCACACCTACACAACTGGGGGCAAGAAACGTATCTCTTCATGTGTGTCTTAACACTAGAAAAGGCAAATATATGGCTTATATTTTTTATTCCACCAGCTCAACAAGTCTGAAACTGCAGTATTGTAAAATAAATCGGCTATGTAGCCTTCTTAGGGTGGTATTTTTGGCATATTTATACGGATTTTATTTATATGCTACCCGAATATAGCATGATATTCATCATTTTTAGCCCTTTTCTCGAAATTTGGAGCTTATTCGAATTGCATTTATAAAGGTTTCAAATTTCCAAGACCGAGGTGACTTCGGCCATACAAAAATGCCAGAGGAATTCTCTTCGAGATGATATTTTGATATAACGAATTTATTCAAGTCACGAGAATACGTCTGATTTAGGAGGGGACAATCCGTCGTGTCCCACTCATAGTACGCGTAGTAATCCCATCATGCACTGCGCGTTTTCATTCATGAGCTCAATGTATTCGTCCGCGTTCAGAGAGACGTCGGCTGCAGCCGGAATCGTTTGATTTGCAGTGTATATTCTAACATTTGCAAAGATTAAAACTGACTCAATACGATTGGTATAGCTTCATTCATTCGTTATCGGCGGTCATGAAAATACGACAGGTATATAATAAATACAATACTGCACGATGTTGTGAAATATTATGCCCGAGGTCGCTGCGCGGATGCCCTCGCAAGCTCGGGCATCCGTGCAGCGACCTCGGGCATAATATTTCACAACATCGTGCAGTATTCTATAAATATTGTGTACATACCAATGGCGCTCACGAGAGGAAAGTGCATTTCTCCAAAAATGAGTGAACACAGCAGCTGATGAAGAAACATGAATGAGGCCCTTCACTGTTGATCTATCTTCAGATATTTCTGTTTCACATTTTCTCAATGCCAAGTAACAACTCTCGGAGAGAAAGTCTTCAAGTGCAACAGAGATACCTGAAAACAGCTAAACATGTGAAGTGTCTCATTCCTGTGTCCGTTTTCATGTATTAACACATTATGTGGAAAATGCACTTTCTATCCATGAGCGTCATTTGTTATATACACATTATCTGTATATTTCTGTCCATAAATAAAACATACAGTGGGTGGATACGGCACAGAGAGGAAGTACCCTTGATTTTGTTATATTCATATACACAATAAATTATATCTTAAGATGAATAAATTACCAAAATCACCGGTGGACATTTTTTTTTACTCGCCCTGTATATATGGAATCGATGATGTCGCTAAAGATTGTGATTAAGGACAGAACTTATGATGACTTTTTTATACGATACTTAGAAACCAAACATGGTAATGTTGGGTGGACACTGATGAAATGAAAACTGAATAAAATTGCCAACAACGGTGACCATATGGATCACGGATTGGGCAAACCTGTCAAACCTGTCTGTCTACTGGGAAATCCATTATGTCTGGTTGTCACATTAGCTCTATTGTATCAAATACTTGTGCAATTAGCAATCGCTTGTACCTGAGAAATTCATAAGCGTTGACTGTTATTCACGCCGTACCGGTAGCAATCGATTCTAATTGTACACCGTGCCGGTATTGTGATGTCGCGGTTTCAGATGGTCCAATCCCCTGCTGTCTGTGATGCATCTAAAAGCTTTTGTCAATAGCTATGATTTTCCTTTACCAATGCAAAGGGAGAAAGTATTGGAAATAGACAGATTGGGTAAACATATTCATATGAGCGGTTAAATTGCCAAAGGTCCGTCAATAGGTTTAGCCGATGACATTGGCAATGGTCAACCGTCGGTATTTGGACTGAGCATGAATTTAGTCATTGTTAAATATCACGTTGTCAGAATAGAGTCGATGACCGCAGGATATCCTTCAGCGCTTTGTGCCAAACGGGAAGTCTGGAGTCTTGGAGCACCATCCATTACCTGAGAAAGCCAAACAAATCCGGACTGTATCAAGCCATCAGATAACCCGTAACCTTTCCCGTGTGGAATTTATTCCGTTTGAGTGTTGGGAGATATATGAGGTCAGGATGATTTTCAACCACAAGTCTGGACATTTACAGATGCTTCTGATATCTCTGGTGAGTCAACTCTTTATTATGTATATGAAGAAGTTTTTTTATTGTAATATTTATTGAGGTAATAGGTGTGAAAATTAGGACATAATCGTATTTGATAATCGAGAAAAAAAAGTTTATTTGTCGGAGTTGTGTCCAAGCCAAAAGTAAAACTATTGCGTAGGGGACGACGGAAAAACGGATATTCCATTGCTCGTGGAGCCTACTACGGAGCCGTAAAAGGGACATGGAAATTATTTTTTTCAATCCCTGAAATTTTTCTTCTCGTCTTATTAAGTCGTTATAACGACTTAATAAAAAAAAAAAAAAAAAAAATGGGGGCTGAAAATTTTTCTTCTCGTCTTATTAAGTCGTTATAACGATTTAATAAAAAAAAAAAAAAAAAAAATGGGGGCTGAAAATTTTTCTTTTCGTCTTATTAAGTCGTTATAACGACTTAATAAAAAAACAAAAAAACAAATAGGGGCTATTTTTTTTTATTTTTTTTTTTTTTTTATTATGTCGTTATAACGACTTAATTGACCAATGAAATTGCAGCATTAAGTCGTTATAACGACTTATTAAGTCGTTATAACGACTTAGTTGACCAATGAAATTCCGTCTTACTTCTGCAGCTTTTATTTTGTTAACTGACAACTCCCCGGTGAAATAGCGTTTAGATATGCAGTATGAAGTCTGATAATGCCATTGAAGTAATAAACTTTGGATAAATTGGAGAGATATGTAGGCTATAGAGGTGGGAAAAGTTGACGGCGTCTGTCGACTAAAAGGCAACCCTATGACTCTATGCCCAAACCTGCCAATTCACATGGATTCTCTGTGTTGGTCCGATAATATCGCCAAAATTGTTTTGCTCGCCACCAACCATTACAGATAATTGAGGAGCTTGTAGCGTTGGCTCACTTCAAAGAATTAAAAATGGGTCAGACATGCTGATAATTGTATAGGTATAGCTGTAGTCCACTCCTAAACAGTCAAGCGAAAAAATGTGAAATGCAGACGGATTTTACTAACACCTATTCAGGCACGGCGGAGCCGGGGGAGAGGGGTGGGATGGGTTGAGAGGCTAAACACTGGATTATAGTTTTGATAATTTTCGCAGAGAATAACACATGTGATACAAATGCCGTAATCCTACTATCATAATGCACCACAACACAGCGTTTGCATGCGTAAATTTGACACTTTCTGGGAGAGCCGTTCATAGATTGAACAAGACTGAACTTATGGAGTTTTACATCCAGTTATGAAAAATGGAGAGACCCATGCAATCAAAAACATGAGAGTGGGAACTGAGCTCCAGATCGAGCAACGGTATAATGTTCATTCAAAACAAACAGAAAATATACCGTCAAAATGCACCAAAACAAAATAAATCGAACATAATGTATGTAGATTAACTTTCACTTTTGTTTCGCATAAGCACGCATCGATATTGAAAAGTATCAGACCTTATGCCCCCATTTGACATTGTGGTAAAACACATACAAATCAGGACTAACACTTCACACGTGGTGCGCTCGTAGCCATAATGTTTTCATATTCAACATCGAAATATAGTACGCTCACAAACCACATAAATAGATGTCTGTTTAATATATCAATAGATACTCTGATTACATAATCCACATTCGTTTATTTTAGATATAATTTCAAGATATTATTTCTACGTGAAATTCCAGGGTTCGCTGATCCCTCTCTCATTTTTTTACAGGTCTAATTGGGGGGGACCCCTGACACCACCCCCCGTAGATCTGCCCTTGATAGTGCCTATCTAAACGCTGTTTCACCGGGGAGGTGTCAGTTAACAAAATAAAAGCTGCAGAAGTAAGACGGAATTTCATTGGTCAATGAAGTCGTTATAACGACTTAATAAGTCGTTATAACGACTTAATGCTGCAATTTCATTGGTCAATTAAGTCGTTATAACCACATAATAAAAAAAAAAAAAAAAAAAAAAAATAGCCCCGATTTTTTTTTTTTTTTTATTAAGTCGTTATAACGACTTAATAAGATGAAAAATTTCAGCCCCCATTTTTTTTTTTTTTTTAAGTCGTTATAACGACTTAATAAGAAGAAAAAAAAAAAAAATGGGGGCTGAAAAAAATAATTTCCATGTCCCTTTTACGGCTCCGTAGCCTACAGACGCCCAAGGCGGACAAGCGAGGTTTATTCTCTTTTATAGCTACATCCTCGATCAAACCAAGGATGGCTAGCTCTATCTTAGATAAGCTGTTACAGATGGGAAAAACTTGTGTTCTCAGTAAGAGAGGTGCTCTCGATTTTACGGTAGAGCCTCGTATATGACGGAACAACCGGAATTCGGAGAGTTACGTAACCAATGATGCTGCTTCATGTAAATGACTGACAAAGGACGATTTTAAGCCAATGTAATTGCATGTAATTATCAAGTATCCCCATGCCCAGTGTCCTCACACTCTTCTTATTTAGTATGGAATGGGTTATACAGAAGCTCTCGGTTTAAGGCTTATCTATGATGGCCGAGAGGGGCCATCGCGTCTTTCATTTCTAATTTAACGCGATGGAGCGATGGAGCTATGCGATGCGCGATGGAGCTATGCGATGGAGCGATGGAGCTATGCGATGAAGCGATGGAGCTATGCGATGAAAAGTCGCGCTATGCGATGCGCGGTGAGGCTATGCGATGGAGCTATGCGATGCGCGATGGAGCTATGCGATGGAGCGATGGAGCTATGCGATGAAAAGGCGATGAAAAGTCGCGCTATGCGATGCGCGATGAGGCTATGCGATGGAGCTATGCGATGCGCGATGGAGCTATGCGATGGAGCGATGAAGCTATGCGATGAAAAGGCGATGGAGCGATGGAGCGATGGAGCTATGGGATGGAAAATCAGAAATGAAAGACGCGATGAAAATGCGATGGAAAATCAGAAATGAAAGACGCGATGAAAAATCAGAAATGAAATTAAAGACGCGATGAAAATGCGATGGAAAATCAGAAATGAAAGACGCGATGAAAATGCGATGGAAAATCAGAAATGAAAGACGCGATGAAAATGCGATGGAAAATCGCATTTTCATCGCGTCTTTCATTTATGATTTTCCATCGCATTTTCATCGCGTCTTTAATTGATCATGTCAAGAACACAGTCATAGATATTTTATATTTGTTGGGGAGCCGAACACAGAGCCAGATTTTGAATGATGCTTGTTGGAAAGTAAACGAACATGCGCAATGACTTTTCATCGCATAGCTCCATCGCTCCATCGCTCCATCGCATTTCCATCGCATTTCCATCGCGTCTTTCATTTCTGATTTTCCATCGCATTTTCATCGCGTCTTTCATTTCTGATTTTCCATCGCATTTTCATCGCGTCTTTCATTTCTGATTTTCCATCGCATTTTCATCGCGTCTTTAATTTCATTTCTGATTTTTCATCGCGTCTTTCATTTCTGATTTTCCATTGCATTTTCATCGCGTCTTTCATTTCTGATTTTCCATCGCATAGCTCCATCGCTCCATCGCTCCATCGCATAGCTCCATCGCATAGCTCCATCGCATAGCCCCATCGCATAGCTCCATCGCTCCATCGCATAGCTCCATCGCTCCATCGCATAGCTCCATCGCGCATCGCATAGCTCCATCGCATAGCCTCATCGCGCATCGCATAGCGCGACTTTTTATCGCATAGCTCCATCGCTCCATCGCATAGCTCCATCGCTCTATCGCATAGCTCCATCGCGCATCGCATAGCTCCATCGCATAGCCTCATCGCATAGCGCGACTTTTCATCGCATACCTCCATCGCTCCATCGCATAGCTCCATCGCGCATCGCATAGCTCCATCGTTCCATCGCATAGCTCCATCGCTCCATCGCGTTAAATTAGAAATGAAAGACGCGATGGCCCCTCTCGGCCATCATACTTATCACATGGGAACCGGGTATCACCTATATAGGTAGAGGTGCGCCATGCAGTGACACATGTTGACACTGTCAGTTCCTTGTCCGTTAAGGAACATCAATGCCGGATGGCAAGTTGGCCTAATTAAAAATGGTTACACCCGTAAAATCTGCTGTGTCAGTTATTCATGCACAATTAAGCACTTCAAAGAATATTTATAATGCAGAATCATTCTCCTCACAGCGCATGCTCCATTTCACAGGCTTATTAACATCCCTGCCTCCAATAGCGGAAGTTGACCTTTACTACGTCGCTATGACGTATACAGGAAAATCCACATACGCACGGTTCAGTTTGAATCCGGCCGAACAACTCCTTTAGTTTTGCACATGAGCGAACTACTTTTCATGGGCTCTGTCCAGATAAGCAGGGGAAATAATCTCCAGATAATTCTTTTTAACGCTAGATCAACAGATGTACTATGCAGACTTGAAAAGTAATCGAAATGTTCGGCAAATATCTATTTTACTATATATGATGTCACTTCCGGCGATGTGCGCGCGGCCGGGAATCCTGTCCAAAAATCTGAATGGTGGCTTTATTATTAGACCCCAGCGGGTTGGTTGATGCAGAATAAGCATTTTACACATCGCCCATTTATTTCACTTGGATTCCATCCGTCTAATTCAAAATAAGTTCAACATTGTGAGTTTCCTCCAAATTGTGCAAGATTTGACGTGTGTGCTAAGAAATTACATTATTTCAAACAAATTGTCTTAAATCTAAGGCACTCGCAAGCGACTAAAAATACATTCTATAGAAAAATTAAGAATAAAATATAATACTACATGTGTATAAGGTATAGGCATATCCAGAGCATAATACATACCTGTAGTGTTCTATTTCCATGCGTTTCTACAATGTCATCAATAAACCATTAGTTTGCGAGTGCCTTAGTCTTAAATCAATAGAACTTGGAAAGCTTCAGGCCTGGCTTCATTGTTCCATTGTCCCTAGTCTGAACACCATAGTATTGGACTTTACCATTCTGGATTTGCCTTACAAAAGTTCGTCTTTTGAGTTCACACAGACAGCAAACTGCCGTTATATTATAGCTTGGCCTACAAATGAATGGCGTGGAGAAACTATTTTCAAAAAGAACTGTCAAGAATGTGACGTTAAATGGCAAGGCTTTGGCTAAAACCTCCCATTGAAAAGGTAATATCCTGGACAACAGACTGACAATACAACTTGCAGCAGATCCTTTGTCAATTATATTTCGTGAGTCTTACACCAAATCGTTGCCTGTTAAATCTCCGTCTCTCTCTCTCTCTCGTACTCAGTTATAACCCTCTGGATGTAGGCTGATTTCTGTGATGCAATTTCGCGTTGCCTTACATGATGGAATGATACGGACGTTTGACCTCTCTGGGTAGACCCGTCATGTAAGACAACGTCAATGGGCAACAGTTTGCGTGCAATGTACTTGGCCCTTGTCACTTCTTGGTTGAATGGTTCCCCACATGTAGTCACCTATTGTATGTGTCTTACCTGACGGATTTGCCCATCACTGGTGCCTCTATCCATGTCAGTCTGAAGAAATCTGCCTGTGTGATAAGTCTAGAATGTTGCTCACGCGCAACTTTCTTTTAGCAGGCGGAAAAGGGAAAGGGTGTTGAGCGGGGAGGAGCTCCTGTGGTTATCATGAAGGATGACGCTATGATGATCCGATAACAAGTGGGCACTGTCCTCATGCAAACTGAAATGGAGACTATTATCATGTGTAATGGGTGTAGTAGTCACTCTCTAGACGAGCCCAAGGAGCGCAAGGGCGTCGCTACTCATGGTGCGTGTGGTGCGAACGCACCCCCCTTTTTGCCCGTAGATTGGAAATACAAAATCATGTAAGATATCAAACCCCAGTTTAGCATTAAAATACGCTAAAATGCAGGAATCGAGCGTAAAAAATTGAAAAATTTTCCGGTGAGGACAGGCCCCCGGACCCCCTAGAAATACTTGGCGTGCATTCCTGGGATGATGAAACCAGCAAAAAAAAAAATTTCTTTTGAGGGATCAGCGAGCCCTGGGATTCCACGTAGAAATAGTGTCTTAAATCGGTATACAGATGAAATAAACGAATGTGAGTTATGTCATTAACATACCATCATCTATTCATGTGGTTTGTGAGCGTAGTATTTAAGTTGGGGTTTCAGTATGTATCTAAAATCAAACATTATCGCCGCGATCGCATCAAGTGACGTAGCTTGTTATAGGACTGTTCTGTATCTTAAACCAGAAAGTCAAATAAGTCCGGGCATTAGGTGCGATATTTTCTCAATATCGATGCGTGCTTATGTGAAGCAAAAGTGAAAATAGAACCTTAAATCTAAATACATTATGTTCAGATTTATTTCCGGGAAACGCGTAGAAGGCATCTCCGGCAACCTAGGATCCCGGAGCTTCCGGGGCCTAGGCGGTCCCTGGACCCTCGCCTGTTGGTTTGACAGAATTCGCTTATCTTAGCTTTGTGTAAGTCAATAATATAGGTACGCGTATTGGTTTCTAATGTTCATTGGCGTAAAGGTTATCTTTTTGTATGTATTAAATATAACTAGAAAGTCAAATGGATTCAGGCATGAGGTGTGATTTTTCAACATCAATGTGTGCTTATAAATGTGAGACAAACGTGAAAATATAACCACACATCTGCATACATTATGTTCAGATTTATATCCGGGAAAACGCTTAGAACGCATCTCCGGCGATCTAGGACCCCGGAGCTTACGGGGCTTTGGCGGCCCCTGGACCCTCGCCTGTTGGGCTGTGATAGTCGCCTCCCTCTCCCATGAACTTTCGCTAGATCCGCCCTTGAAAATTGAAAACAACCATCAACGGAGACATCGCAGCCATGGTTGGAGAAAGTTTAATAGTGCGATGATTCACGATCATTTCACTTTAAATTACTTAGTGGGTTTAACTAACACACCCAATAGTACACATAGCTTACGTACAGCTCTGTATGCGTTACCTCTGAGAGCTTTAAATCATATAGCCAGAGATATACAACAATCTGCGTCTAATACCACCCAAAATCTCTAAAGTATGTCAAGATATAGCGTATTTTCGATTGTAATCGAAACATCCCAAGATCGGCTTTTCTTGAAACTCAACTACTTAGATAAAGGACGGGACATTATTAATTTACCTCGAATCCTGAATGATCCAGAGGGACGCAATACTGTACCAAACTATTTTAAGTTCACAGAACCTCCTTGCATTTCATATAAGTATACTAAATCTATAGCCACCAAAATATTCAATTACTCTAATGCTGTCAAGGAGTTTGACTGGAACTTATACACGTCGGGGGGCTATAGTTGTGTTTGTGAATCGTCGAACTTTATCTATGCACCATGCAAACATGTTGTGACTGGTGACCTTGATGTGGTGAGTGATAAAGACCTAAGATTACTCCTGATGAAGGGACCTAAATATAGAGAGCCGAGAAATATAAATCTGAAGGCCGACCAGAAGATAGTCCTGTCTGCTTTGGAACAGTACGTTATTGATTGGTCTAAGCGAGAAAAAGTTGAACCTACATTACTCGATGATTGGCTGGACCTCACCAAGAGCAAGGTCGTTGAAACAATTCGCCATATTGACAGAAGTACCCTTCCCCAAGCAAAACAAGTACTGAGAAGCCCCAATTCGCAAGAAGTTCTAGCAAATCTCCAGAGTAAATTCGTCATAGTCCCAGCAGAAAAAGCTCCAAATAATATAATATTCATATGTAAATATTACTATTACCAGGTGCTGGTTGAAGAATTGAGTGTAAACATATCGTCATCAAATACGTCTACTTACTCTCAAACTGCATTTACTCTGAAAGATTTATTTAACAATCACAAAACGTTTCTCAAGGAAAGCGGTATTTGTCTTCCAACCAAACATAACGATATACCAAAAGTATACTGGACTCACAAAATGCATAAATCACCATACAAAGCTAGATTCATAGCTGGTTCTAAAAGCTGCACCACCAAGCTTCTTTCAACCCTGTTGACGAGGGCCCTTCAGGAGGTAAAAGCATTTTGGGAAAGGTATTGCGCCACTGTTTCTAAAAACTCTGGCGTTGAATGTATGAGGATATTGAAAAACTCAAAATGTCTTACGGAAGAACTTGATGCTAAAGGTCACATACCGTATAGACATGTATCCACATGGGATTTCTCGACTCTCTATACCACAATCTCTCATCAGGATCTCATTGACCGTCTAAGTTCATTAATAGTATCTGTGTTCAAGAAAACTGATCGTAGATGTCGGAAGCCATAAAGCATTCTCTAGCTCTACTACATACAAGAGATATCATTCATGGGATGTTTCTTTGTTTAAAGAGTTGCTTAAATTTCTCATTAAAAATATCTATGTGAAATTTGGCAACACAATATATCAACAGCATAGGTATTCCAATGGGTACTAATTGTGCACCCCTACTGGCTAACCTATATCTGCTCTCTTATGAGTATGACTATATGCAGGCGCTTTCAAAAACCGATCCATTCAAAGCCCGTTTCTTCTCATTCACCAAACGCTATATAGACGATCATCTCGCTGTGGATAATCGCTATATAAATGACGCAGTGAAGGATATATATCCACCTTCACTGGATTTGAAGGAAACTACAGATAATCCTGCAGGCACATCGTATTTAGACCTATATCTCTATAAAAATGAAGCGGGCCTTCTCTCTCGTTGACTGTATGACAAAAGAGATGATTACAATTTCGACATCGTAAACTATCCCTTTCTGGACAGTAATATTCCAGTGGGACCTGCATATGGCGTATACATATCACGCCTAGTAGCGTTTGCTAGATCCTGTGTTAAATCTGACGATTTTAATCAACAGCACAAAACATTGTTGCAGAAACTTATAAAACAGGGCTACACCACCAAGCGCCTCCACTCAAAGTTTCTCAAATTTGGCGATACATATCGCATACTGATAGCAAAATACGAACGTAGCGTGCAAGATCTATGGCGCTACGTTTCGTAACTTGTGTCTAATTCCGCTTAACCCGGGGCTAGGGGCCGTATGAACCCATGTACTTCAAGATCCTCATGGTACTCATATGAACAGTCACGATCAAAGCGTGACTGAGATACATCATTCTTTAGATGACGACTTGACAACAAATATTATGGATTAAGAATACTGATCAGCGATACGGATTTGATATTTTTGGAAAATCATGATGTCTTGCCAGCATCATTGAAAACTGTTGACCGCTTCTCTCTTGCAGGAAACAAGCCTATGTTTATGTATACTATGATTGTCTTTTTGAATTTGGTGCTTATACTGTTATATGGAATATGGAATAGGTCTTTGGATTATGGACGCGGATATTCTCTAATGGACGACGGCTGAATTATGAATGACGGACGAGACGCTTGTAATTTCAGTCATATCACGACGACCCAGTCACATTATCGCGATGCAGGCCCAACCAGTCCTTGATCTATTCTCTTGCCGCTGAGCGCCAAGCGATGAAGATACAAGTTACATTTTCAAATCGTTGGTATGACACCGTCCGGGATCGAACCTCGGGCCTGCCGCTTGCAAGGCGCGCGTGTTGGCACAAGGCCGCAGTGCGGTCTAGTTTAACCCCCTCTGTACCGGAATTTTTAGGAGTTCCAAACTGGTACCAACGCTGTCCTGAACATAAATGAAGCGAATATATACATGTACTTATCATCGCCTACATAGTTTCAGTGATTATACTCCAAGCTTTCGAACAAGATATAATATGATGAAAATATTTATCTATAAAGCCTTTATTCTTGTATGGCAACGACAGGCAATCACTGATCTATATTTCTATCCGTGCAATTGTACCGATACGGAACAGAAATAGTTAAACGGCCTATTCGTCATGTAAGGGAAACCCAATAGGTGACTACATGAAGGGAACTTTGCTAAACCCGGAAAAGCTATCCAACAAGCTGCACTGCACACGGTGTGCCCGGTTTGAAGATTCTTACATGACGAACTTCCCGTTTAAGGCCTGTTTAAACAGCTAGTCTTCAAGAAAATGTACAAGGCTTAGTCTTGGATTGTTTGATAGAAACGAGAGATCTTACTGGAACTACGGCGAAAGGACAGACACCGTTAGTCACATGCTCAGTATACAAGATTCAAAGCATGTGGCATAATTTCGATCGCGTTTTATCCAAACGCAAAACAGTCTATAATGAATATACGCTTTGCGGCTTTTATTGTACTAGTGCTAATGTTTTTGTTTCCAGATTGCCATCCCCGGTGTGTTCATGTGGCACGACCTAACAAACACGGATTTCCACTGTTGGCCGCTGACCGCCAACGCCATAAACAATACCCCATATTCTAGTTGCCCAGGTAGGTAATGAGCCCGAAACACATTGATTTTAATGGCTATTGACCTGAGAGACTCGCAAAATAATTAATTCGATAATTGATGGGAAAATATGGAAGACTAAAACACAAAATAGTTTAGTATTTACAGAGTATGTGAGTAATTCTACAGAAATGTGGTAGATCTATGTCCCACAACTTTCTCAGAACATAAATTCGCACTTTCTCGCAGGTTCGAACAGTTTTCTGGCATAGAGCAAAGAAATAATAATATATTTTATGTTATATAACAAGCTGTAGATTATTATAATGTTTAACCCTATCTGGCCTGGGCTTTTGGGGACCTGTTATGGCCTGGAGGGGGGGGGGGGGCGAAATGGCCCCCCTCAGTTATTTTTCTTACCCCTTGAGTTAGGGGGCTGAAACTTACCACACTATACCCTTGCGTCAAGATCCACCAGAAAATGTAAAAAGAATCCAAGATGGCCGCTTTGATGACGTCACAGTCACGTCATTTCAAAAACGGGATTTTTTGTTTATGCAATTTTCTCCGCAAGAACTGCATGGTAAATTAGTAAATATTAATGTGATGTGAAATAAAATGGTTTTTGCCCGCTTTTCATCGCGGAAAAGCAGAAATTTGGAAGAAATATGACAGAAACATCACTTTTCTGGGACCCCACGTGGCCGCTATCTTGAATTTTCTCATGATCTCTGCTCGGGGGGTTATGCAAATAGGCTCAAAATGACCCCAATATGATTCAAAACTATAAAGCCACGGAGTTTCTGCTCTCCATTTGTTGTCGTTCCGGAGATAGCGCAGAAAGTTTGGTAGCCCCCCCCCCCCCCCCCAGGCCGGGTAGGGTTAATTTAATTTTGTTCTGTGGTTTACCCTGATACACTCTCAATTTTCTGTTCTGGTGTCCCAATTACAGGATTGAATACTTTCATTGAAAGTATAGTTTGCCGAAATAGCGTGTGGAGAAAGGTGCCATCTGAAAAACAATTAACGATAGAAATGTCTTAACCGTTACGCATCTTTTACTGTCTTTACCGTTATAAGAAGTCCCGATTTCGCGTAACGGTAAAGACAGAAGCAGGACAATGTTCCACAAATTTACACAACGTTAGTGTTTGTCGACAATATAAAGGTACCATATTAATTTATTGGCTTCAAACAAAAGCCGCAGTTAGTTTGACACAATAGATTTGTAGGTTTACAGATTTCATCTGATTCATCACGGAGGAACAAATCTGAAAAATATTATATGTATATATCCCACATACACGAAATATAACTGTAAAGAGCTTAGTAGTATATAAAGGGCAAATTAAGTCGTATTTATGCAAATGAGATGACGTCATCGTGACGTCACAGAGCTCTCGTCCAATCAGAAGCGAGTATTTTTTTTCAAATCCGTTACAGAGCTCTCGTCCAATCAACAGCCATCCAAGGTCATTTCCGGGTCAAAGGTCAAAAATAGTTCTTTGACCTTTGTTTTCCTCCGCGGTGATGCGGTCTGCCTCCGCGGGCAGAAAGTAGTCCCACGGAATGTACACCCTGACTGGGGGGTTTTCCCCCGGCCGCAGCGCGCTACATAGAACTTATAGTAAAAACTTAATCTATACGTGTTGGACGAGTCTTCACTCACCGTATACACGTACCTCAATGAAATGCCCGCTCCAAACCTAGACCAAAACACGTACTTGGTCTGTGGGCTGATTTCATTGGCTCTCTATTTTACTATAGTACGCTTCCATTCTAACATTGATGGGTTACATTTTGGCCCCATCCTACATCACTGATTTCAGTTTGACTGAATCTCCACATTGGGCATTTACGCAATATGAATAAAACACACAAGACAGGGTTTTTTGGTGAAATCTCATTTTTTTTTCAGTAACAACAACAACGTGAGAACAACCATGTGAAAACTGAAGCCCAGAACAGGGGGTGCCTTATCAAAGGCGGTTGGTACCCATAAAATTGAATTGAATTATTGAACCTATATACAACAGTTAATTCGTTAGTCCGGTGCAATATCATCAGTACTCATAGAACATATAACTGTCTTATCAAAGGCGTTTGGTACCCATAAAAATTGAATTATAGAACAGTTCGTTAGTCCAGTGGAATATTCGCAGTGTTCGTATTTATCACTCTAAATGTCAAGATAGGTTGTAGTCACACCATCGGGCAGGACTTTGCGCTTGGGGTAAAAGTATGTGAAGGCGTCCCGTTCCTGGGTATACGAGCGCATCTGGTGGTCGATGATACGGAAACCTCGGTTAGTGCCACTCGCACTGGCCTGGCTCTGGAGGACATTCAGGTACAGAGCCTTGCTGATGTTGGAGTCGCGTCGACTCACCCCCTTACAACTGAATTTGTTGTCATCACCGTCATAAAAGTAAGTTTTCGAACACAGGGCGATCATGGCATCACCGCTCCACTCTAGTTTAAACAGGCCGGGCGTCCGCTTGTCGTAGGTGTAGTGGTCGCGTCGGGGTAGCCACTGGTCCCGTTCCGCCTCATATTGTGCACGTAATTCTGGTTTGACGAGTGACTCCCAGTCCGGGTTGGAAACGGCCATGTATGCTGAGTCGGTATCCATTTCTATCAATTGCCAGTCTGATTGGTGGAAATACACGCCCATGAAATCGTATATGAATTCCAGCATTCGCAGTTTGGCCAGCTGGTACACCATACATCCTATTTGGAGCGGCGGCTGGATTATGAATGACGGACTAGACGCTTGTAATTTTGGCGGACGTCACTTCGTAGGTGGTGTCGTCAATCATCTCCATGTGTCGGTATAGCGGCGAATTCACTTTTTTGCGGGCTTGTTTCGTGGTACAAATGTTCACGGTCACGTGACGGTCCTGGTTCGTTACCGTTTTTCCATATCCGCTGTTCCCAAGTAATTTCATCGTTTCCCCGATGATGGCTTTACTGGGGTCGGCGTCTCCTTGGCGACGGGCGGTAGTCACGTCGTTCTCGAACTTCTCAAAACAAGCCTGGGGGTGAATTCTATGACTTAGTATATTTTCGTAATTTCCAGTCCGTGCCGCATATACCACTGAAGCAGAGGGGTACCGAGCAAGATTTTTTCGCCAAACATGCTGCCGATCAACATACGCTGTGGTCGCGTTAGGTAGTCCTGTTCTTCAGCGTATGTGCGCATATGGGCTCCGATATCATCTCGACTCACCTCGGTGTTTTTGAAGATGGGTGGACATTCGCCAAACGTATCTTTCAAGTGGTCAGGGACGTGCAGATCACATTCCACGAATCCATACAGGTCTCCCGTCTCAACAGTGCGTAGGATGTCGGTCATGGTGATAACAGTCCGATAATCCAGTAGTCGGTCGTGAGCGTGTAAGAACGAGTATAACTCAGGTTGACGACGTTGCATGTGGTGGAATTCACATTCCCATAGCTGTTCATAGGCATAGCCCAGTCCACAAATGTAATCTCGATTCTGCTGTACTTCTTCACGTAAGGCGGCCGGGGTCAGTCCACGGCGCTCGTTATAGTGCCCTCCCGTGAACGAACACTCATGACCGTGCCAATAACAGCCGTGAAATTGAAACACGGTCGGTACTGTATTGATGATAGCAAATCCGTCCACGGCAAGACGCCGATCTCCAATTCGCTTTTCCGTGTGGTTGGCTTGGTGACGGATAGTGACGCCTCGTCGCTGACTTTCCCAATCCAGCCATTGTTCTGCTTTATGTTTCGTAGATCGTTGAGCTCTGAATTCTCGACCCTCAGGGAGCCACCGCGTATAATGACCGGCCGGCATCGGTTTACTCAAACACGATAGGTAGAGGTCATTGGCGTCGAATTCTATTATTTTCTCACACAATTTTTCTCCTCGGATATGGGTCAGCTGTTTCTCATGGTACCGATGGAATATAATACTGGGGCCGCCAACGATATTTCCCTTCAAACAGTCAAACATGTCGGCGTCTTTCTTATCGACGAGAGCGAAGAACGTGGGTAAATCCTGGAACAGATACCGCAGGGTCAGACCGGGGATGCTAACACAGTCTTTGAATATCTCGGTAGAAGGCGGACATTTTGTCGGTAGCTTCAAGAAAAGGGATGACATCCAAATTGTTGTAATAGACGAGAAAATCCCGGATAGTTTGCATTCCTTCACGGACCCACACCTGTTGCAGTTCGGTATAGAGGGTGGTAGATAATGCTTCTCCTTTGAGATCGTTGTAAAAGGCCTCCTGGGTTGGTAACTGGGTTTCGTCCAGACGCTCGAGACTCGTCATGTAGTTGTAGGGAAAGCAACTTTTCCTCTCCGCGCAGTCGTACGCTTTCACCCACTGTTCATAGCTGTAATTCGGCGCCAGGTAATTCCGTACATCTAAGAATCGGAGTGAAGTTGTGGATAGAGCGACGTGATTGTTGGTCTTCTTAATAATGAATTTCACATTCCCAGCTTTAGCGAGGTACGGGTACAAGAATTCTTTGATTAAGTTCAAATCATAGCGGCCCGAGTTAAATCCAAGGACGGGTAATTGGTTCATGTATTCCAATAAACGCAGTTTCAGTTTCTGCGCATAGGGTTTCGGTGGTTTGCGTTCCTCACTTTCGTCTTCGTCATCGGTATCGTCCTCCTCCTCCCCATTCAATGTTGGAATACGCGCATCAAGTGCCGCTAATACATCACGGTAGATAGTCGACGCGAGATGTGCCGCACTGGCTTGACTGAGAGTTTCAAGGTAGTCCATCATTCGTGTAATCAGTTCATGGGGGTCCCCGTTAGAGACGAAACACACCGGGGCCGTGTCGTAACTGGGTACGTTGGTGTGAATACTCACACTCAAAGGAATGTGATGCTGAGTCCATTGAGTTTTAGCCGATACCTTTTCCATGGGTTCTAATAGGGCTTCAAAATCATAGCACGCTCTGTACGGGAAATAACGGTGGTCGATGGGAACATCGATACCCTCATCTGCCAGGTACAGACCTTTTGGTCTTTGATATATGTTGGCACTTGTGGGAAGTTGATGCTGGGTCGACATCGGGCCTTACAGACTAGTCTTTTGTGTTAAATGCCGTCATTTTTATCTGACGACGATACAGCTCACCAATCCCCAGTGTACGAGTTGTCGCAGTGAAACAGCTCACCAACTACCGATATACGACTTGTCAGAGCATTTCCATCATAGCTCTTTAGATTTGTATCTAATACCGCTTATGCCGGTGCTAGGGGCCGTGTGGTCATATCATCCAAGTTGCCACATGAACAGGTACAATAAAAGCGTACCTGAGATACAACACATATCACGAATCGTTAGATTCTTGGTATGTGCTTTAGAATAGGTTAACCAGAAGATTATTCTGTAGAGTCATGTGACGCAGTCAGTATGTCGGCACCTCTTCCCACTACCCTTATATGTGTTGTAATTCAAAGATGGTCGGAGTGTTGTGGAATACGCCGCCGGGGAATTTTCGTTTGGTGGTCTGGTCACAGGTTTTCTCGTGTCGATGTAGGTGCCCAGACCGGTCAAACACGCGTTGGCATTTACTACAGATGTAGGACTGGGCATACCTGTTGATGTTCGTGATGTACGAGAAATGCCCGCCAGTGTCCGTTTCGTACAAATTCAATGTCATGGTTGTGTCGTATTTCCCCGGGGAACGCTGTACGAGTCGGGCGGTGAGTTGTGGGTCGTCGGCGTTGTCATCATCCACGTGTTGCTCTAATTTGTATACGACAATGTTGATGTGGAATAAATTTTCCACTACATCCAACTGCGATAACGGGACCCCGCGGAAGTGCTGTTTTTCCATGTTCTTTTCACGTAAGTAGTCTTCCCAATAGCAGTTGGCCAATTTGTCGCAATCTTTGGGTGGACGTTTGTTGAGATGGATAGCCAGGCAGCGAAATAAACATTTCCGATCAGTGTAGGGCCCATTGCTTCCACTCACTAAGGCGTACATGCCTTCTCTCTGTTTCAACCAGTCCGGGAGATGAATGGGGGCGCCGATAGGGTGATCGATCATTTTAGTGACGTAAAACGTAACATTGGTTGTCATCTCCACTTGCCATTTTGTGTTGGGGCGTTGTTGTCGTATCCACTCCAAACTATCCAAGCTTTCTAATTTTTCCAGTACCGTGTCCAGAGATGGTTGATGGGTAATGGTGAAAGGCTGGTCAAACACCCGGGTATTATTGCTGGGATAAAAGTAACGGAGCTGGTCTGTCTCTTTATGGCGAAGGATGTATCCAAAAGTGAGATTTAACTTGAAGGCTGTATCTTGGTCGTTGAAGATAGCTTCCACGTAGCTACGTAGACGGATGTTTTCTTCCAACCGGAAATTATATAAGTCCAATATCGGACGATGCCGATGAAAACAATGGCGTATGGTATTCCATTGTCGTTGATAAATGTTTCTCACACGCTCGTCTTCAGGCAAGACTTCAACCGGAGGTGCTGCTGGGTCCCCTGGAAAATCTTCTCCACGTCTCATACAGGCAGGCTGGTGAGAACAAGCTGGTAGGCAAACAGGCAGGCTGGGCAGGCAGGCAGGCAGGCAGGCAGGCTGGTCAGGTAAGTCAGAGTGCTCCGTAAGGTAGTGCAATGAATACACCCAACCACTAAAAATCACCCCCGTTTATACGTTTTTCTACAACATGGCCGTCTAAAAACGCCGCCATTTTAAAAACATGGCCGTCTAAAAACACCGCCATTTTCCAACATGGCCGTCTAAAAACACAGCCATTTTCCAACATGGCCGTCTAAAAACACCGCCATTTTCCAACATGGCCGTCTAAAAACACCGCCATTTTCCAACATGGCCGTCTAAAAACACCGCCATTTTAAAACATGGCCGTCTAAAAACACCGCCATTTTAAAACATGGCCGTCTAAAAACACAGCCATTTTCCAACATGGCCGTCTAAAAACACCGCCATTTTCCAACATGGCCGTCTAAAAACACCGCCATTTTAAAACATGGCCGTCTAAAAACACAGCCATTTTAAAACATGGCCGTCTAAAAACACCGCCATTTTCCAACATGGCCGTCTAGGAAAAACCCCAGTACATCAACACACACCAACAAGTCTAGACATGTACCAAAGGCCACGCCTCTTTCAACCCACACAAAGTACTGTGACGGAAATTGATGTGACGGAAATTTATCTGAAATAATACTTCTATGAATAGGGCGAAAATTTATCTGAGATAATTTTTCTGTCATAATTAATTCTTGGTCGAGTATCAACTATTCAGATATTACGGAAAGTACTGTTGTTATAAGGCATTGTTTGCTATATATCAGACACGATCAGCTGCTATATGTAAACAAACGGATCTATATTTAGACCCTCGCGTGCTCTGCTACGTTGCAGCACGTGCTCTTTGGTCTTGGCGTTCCGCCGACGTATAAGAAGCTCAAATTGAGACGGAGAATTTCGTTACCATTGCCAGTAAATTGTAAGTTTATCGCGGAAAGAATTTATATTGCATAAATTCCTGCGGGAAATAGGAAGTACACATATAAGAGAATATTGTCTTGACGTAAAAAGTTTGGACATTTCATATTTACGGAGATATGGATTTTTATAGTGGAGCCGGTTTTTCGTGTAAAACCATTGCAGCGTATAGGGAAACGGCTGTCATCTTCGTTTTGCTATGTCACAAAAAGTGCTCGAATTACTTATTTCTAAATGATTTCATGACGAATCCAACTAAGGTTAGGAAGTATATATATTTTACGATATAGTCATGAACTGTCAGCACATAAGACGTTCTGGTTGATGAGATCTGAATTTTTGAAGTTTGGCAATTTTCTGACTTCGAGCTTCGAATACCCGCCGCCATATTTGTTGGAAGCCGGTGTTCGTTTGTCATGATGGAAAATCATTAATTAATCATATTTTGAGATATATTTCTCAAGACAACCTTGTATTCATTGAAAATATAATTGTTCAGGCTTACCTTGCTAACTCGGTTGCTGCCTTTGAGGTAATATTTTTCCTTAGATCGGCATTTGTTTCCGCCCATGCGATGAGAAACACATGCCTGATTTTGCATGTAGTTTTCATGCACACGTCTCGCACAAGTTCGGGAGCGATAACTTTTCCATCTTCGTCTATAAAGAGTTCTTTTTGGCATATAATTATATCCATGGAAAGTTCAGAATACAGGCTTTCGTATGATATCTGGTTCTGCCAACGATTCATCGGAACTTTGTATAATTTTTGACTCGAAATTGCATGTATACGTTTTGGTAAAGTGCGCTTTCATTCAGCCTGCTGTCTGCTCTGTCTGCATCAGTTGTCGAGTATATTACGTCACCACGTTTGCAGAATTGTAATTATTGACCAATCAAAATTCGGCATTTTCGTTTAGCCGTAGAATTTTACGTCATTGGCTTGGCAACTGGTTAGCAACCCAGCACTATAAAAGGTGCAGAAATTTTGTGCGCAGCCTGGCTGTAGTATAGAAAGCAGGCATTTGGGGGGGGGGGAGAATGTGGGTGTGTGTTTGGGGTAGAGATGGGCTATTCACGGTTCGAATAGGTCATGTGAGGTATCCATGTGAAGCCTATGTGAGGGAGTCTCTGATGGCGTGGATGTGGGTTTGACATAGGGTCATTCTGCGCATGCGCAGCCTGGCCTTAGTATGGACATAGACGTTTTTGGGGTCTAGGCCAGCCCCTCATGGGCCTATTGGGTCGAGTGAGGTATCCATGTGAAGCCTAGGTGGGGGAGCATCCACCTGGACTAACATTCACGTGGTGGGGTGGGTCTGCGCAAGTGTGTGACGTCACTTCCGGTTTTTCAGAATGCTCAAACACTACCTCCAACTGAAATTAGGTTGTAAGGGGCGTGCCGGTACCTGTTGGCCATCCACATGCAGGGCCACGAAATTGATGTTGAACGCTTTTAGGTTGAACGGATTCCTCGAGAGAGTCCCATTATAACTGACGTTCTCCACACAGGCTAGGGTTAAACGCTTGGGCAAATCCCCCAGGAACAGGTTTTCTTGATTGACAATCATATTGCCTTTAGGAACGGAAAAGACCTTGGTCTGTACTCGTCGAATCGGGTACTGGGCTGGTTTTTTCTCCAAGGCTCTGATGTGCCCCAACTGTACACCTGGGCTCGGTTTCACTTTGCGTACAAACAGACTTGCCTCTTGGATGACAATGTTATACTCGAGGTCCTCATTCGCCATCAAGGCAAACGCAGGCGTTGCGCGCACTAGTCGTATTTTGACAGGTACTCCATTCAAGAGGTATCGGTCCTGCATGAATAAGTCCGCATGCAGACGTCCCATCATATCGACCGAGTGACTCTCTGCTGTGGCATCCACTCTCTCCGTATAGCCGTCATTATCAGGACACGCTTCCATCTTGCCTGGGGTATCTCGGTAGAACAACGGGGTTGTCAAATACGACTTTTTAGCGTCACGCCCGTAGGATAACAGCGTTTCGATGTAGGCTCGGTACGGGTAGGTGTTGGTCGAGGCGCTCACCAGTTTATCACTCAGGGCTATATCCACTTGCTGGAATAGCGAATGAAGCCAGAGATTCACTGGACCCACGGGTGCATCTGCTTTGAGGACTGACCCATCTTTATTGGTGATTTTAGCTTTCACATATGGGCTACGTATGGGCTAAATCCAGGTAGGTCGTATCTGCGTTGGTGATGGTGAATTCAGTGGGGCCTGTGGCTGTAATGCTGGAAAGGGGCAGATGTTCCACCCATTGACCCTCTTCGGCACTGGTCTGAGTAGGTGGGACGGTCCATAAATCAAATTCACTGTTGGTAGAAGGACACGACTCGGCATGGATGAAAGCCATCTTTAAGAAAAGATATCCTTGGTCTTCGATGTGCGTCGTCGCTGGATCGGTCGTCGACTGGTGCGTGGTCTCCGTGGTGCAGGTCTTTTATTCCCTACGGTGCGTTGTGCTTTGGTGACCAAGACGACGCCTGCTTCCTTGGCGCGACGTTTCAGTGCTCCTTTGGGTGCCGCACCGCCCAAGATATCACCCGCGACTTGCAGTCCACTGCGCACCGCTTGTTTGCCGATCGCTTTGACCCCACGCGTCACCAAGGGCAGGAACGTTTTGACGATGCTCCCGAGTATGTTCCCCAGCCCATGTCCTCGTTGCATGCGTGTACCCGCAAAGACAGGAAAGTTACCCCCGGCCTGTTTGGTGTAATGATCGACGTAACTGACTGTATGGCATTGATAAGGCACCTTCATTATGCAAAGTGAACCGCTCGGACTTGACGGAAATGAAGTGTCAGCACCACTTTCCCACGTTCGAATGCAATCGGTTGACCGGTGTCGTCTCTTATATCGATGACGATGGAGCTAATATCGGTCTGACTGACCGGTAGATACACGATATGCCTGAAACTGTGAGTGACTTGAGCTCCATACGTGCCTTTCACCGGGCAGACGCGCAGTAGAGGTACGTTGCTGTCGCCGACAATGTGTGCATCGACCACGTCCGAGTAGATGTACAGGCAATACATACCACCACGCATGCCCATCGGGATGTGGGCTCTCTCGCCGGTGGGGCCAGCGTACCCCCGTAGATCGAGACCCAGCATTTGCTGTAGGGTAGGACTGAGTTCGACACTCACGTTGGGGCTGAGCGTGAGATTGGCCTTGTCGTTGTGTGCGTTGTAATCGAAGTCCACATGATTTTTGAAGGGGAAAGATTTGATGGGGTTTGAAGTATTCGTGACGTCTCGTAGAGACTTATAATGCATCAGACTTCTCAGTCCACCCATGAACTCCTTGGGGGTATCGTATTGACCTTCGGGTAGTTTGAGTCGAGTTTCTTGTCCTTCGTAGGTCACCTCGTACCATACTTCATTGGCTCGCACGTTGTACCACGAGTAAGGGTATTGGATATCCACGAGTCCACATTCCCAGCGTCCAGGTAAATGCAACGGTTGCGGTAACTGGGTCACGTACTTGGTCAAGGTGTTGTCAGGAAACACATCAGCCGCGCTGTTACTGGGTAGGGTGAGGTAAAACATGATGACTGAGCTTTCCTGCTGCTGTTGTTGGTTTTAATACTTCTCCCAGCCCTTGGGCGCTAATCGTCGTGATGGTCGCGGTGACTTAGCTCTTGGTGGTTGCAGGGGGTGGCGTGGTAAAAGGGGTGAAAAAGTAGATGCCCGCCGTGGTGGTGATTTGGGGGGTGACTCCGGTTCCCAAGGTTGTGGTGAGAGTCGTCGTGCACGACTGGGTGATTGCATAAAGGCCCAGCGCTGGGGGTTCCCCACCAATTCCTGTGGTACATGCATGTCTTTCAAGCCTTGAGCGAAGACCTCCCATCCTCGAGGGTTCGTGTACGACCTGCGTTGACGCATCAGGTCATTCACTAAATCCGTCATGTGGGTCCAGGGAACCACCTGATTCTGTACCAGGAGTTCACCTTTATCATTCCAAGTCATGTTAGGATTCTGTTTCATCCGTTGTAATACCAGGCCAGCTTGTTTCTTGAACGATGCAGGTACACTCTTCAGGACTTCGTCTTCGACCCACTGTGGGGCTGTGGGTGGTACCCCTGGTAATGAAGGCTGTTGGAGCGGTGCTGAGGTCGGGTGGTGGTGGTGGTGGTGCTGGAGTAGAGAGGGTTTTGTATTGGTCCATGAACGTCATGTACCGCTGAAGCGTCTCATTGTACTGTTGTACTTTCTCACTATCGCTTAACCCCGGTCGTTGTAAGATCTGACGCATCTCTTCATCGAGGGTGTTTATCGTCTTCACCGTAGAAGGTACGGGGTAGGGCGATTGAAGGTTTTGAAGGAGCCGAGGTTCGACGAGGACCATTTTTTTCGTGTGGTTCATTGTCGGCCGAAGAGTCCACCCAATACTGGACCCAACACGGAAGCGGCCAACGGTGCTAAGATGGCCCCGAGAAATCCACCTTTCTGTAACACCTTTTTCTTTTGTGTTTGAGAGACTTGCTTCTGGACTAAGGTTCGGAGACCTGTCTTATGCTTGGTCAACTGAGCCGGAGTCAGTGGTACGTTGCCTTTTAACAGGTTGTACCCGATCTCGCACCGACAGCGTACAAGATCAGGGTCCGCACCGCGTGCAATGGTTCGAACCAACTCGGGTGGGGCCTTCTTCAATACACGGAGCGACGGGGCGTGCTTCCGTACTCGCGCAGACATCATGTACAACTAATGCCAGAACCCACAACCCTACCCTTTTTATCTATCTCAGAGAACAGAGACAAAAATCAACCATGATGTGGTATTCATTCTTTTTATTATCCCCATCATCAAAACACACACACACCCCAGCTGGGGAGCCACTGTGGGTGTGTTTACATTATTTTTGCGTGTACACGTGGTGAGTCTCTCCAGGAAAGATGCCGGTGCGTAGTCGAAGTTGATCGGGGGTGGCTTGCTTCAGGTCGAAGAGCATATACCCGTGCTGAGGGGTTGTCGCATCTTTAAAGGCTTCCAACGCAAACGCAGTGCGTCCAGGGTACATCTGTCTCGCCAGGTGCAGCAGTTGAGTGGTATCTCTCGGGTTTTTGAAGACCACCATGTAGTGGGCATTTAAGCTGATGTTCCGATGTTCTTTGTTTTTACTGAACAGATTCTGCACAATGTAGATGATGCTGAGCCGTCGATGATGGCTGCCTTTGGTAAAGAGTTGGGTAACCCGACTGTCCGTCTCCGCCATGAGATCATCCAGAACCACCAAGGTGTCGGGTTCCAAAATCGGCCAGATTGGGTAAGCCTTCCACGAACGTGATATGGGGCATTGCTGCATACGCTGCCTGCCATTCTCCGTAACACCACACGACTCGGGCAATGGGTGGAGTGATCATGCTGTCGGCGTGTTCGAGGAGCTTCCTGACGAAGTGCGTTTTTCCGGAGCCCGTCGGTCCTGTGATGACGCAAGTGAAGGGATGCTGCCAACGGGGGTCCATGGTTGGAGGTGTATCCGCTGTCGTGGTAGCCCGCTCTTGTAAATTTGGTACGAGTGAACTGGAGTGGTGGGTACAACGTCGGTCGTCGTTGTCTGTTCACTGTCAGGGATGATGATGGTGGTGGTGGGTACAACGTTGGTCGTCGATGTCTGTTGACTGTGAGGGATGAAATCCGGTGGGTCTTCAGACGTAGTAGGTGTACTTGGTGTAGGTGTGGAGCTTGGTGTGGAGCTCGTTGTGGCTTGTACACGGGGTGTGGTGATGACTGGGCTCGATACGGGGTTGACTGGTGCTCTCTGTAGACCGGTTTCACTGATGGCTGGTGTTCTCAATTGGTTAAGTAACGTGCTGACATAGGCTACGTCGTAAAATACACCTCCGTACAACACACTCAGCAGGGTTAGCAATATCACCACAAAGCCTACTTGCGCTTTGCGCGTTTTGGGAGACGCTGTGTTCAGAGACGGTTGCACCGTGTTCATGGTCGACCGTGGAATGAAGGATGACGGTAGTGGTGTCTGGCTTTATAGTCGTTTCACCTGGTTGGCTGCGACCCAGGAATTGAAGGAACTGGGCCAGCCTTGCCATTTCACGAAATGAAACAGTTTCCCACGTCGACGTTCCGTTTTCAAAATCTGCTCCACCGTGTAGTAGTCTTGCTGTGTTTTTACGACAGGCTGTAATTCCATCTCGTAAAACGTGCCTAGCAACGGTTCCCCTTGAAGATCTTCCAGTTCATAAGATTCGCCGCTGTCGGGGTAGGCGCCGTTTAATTAGGAAGTGCTCATCGCTCCAGTTGGGCAAGTAACTTTTCTCGAACTTGCCCTTGACTTTACTGATCCGTACAGGGTCCCGACCTTGTACACCGCCTTCGGTGCTCGTTGCGATTGTATGGGGTACAAGACACGCCGGACTTGGGCTTCATTGCGTTGGGTCACGGTAATGGGGGCTCTCTCTATACTTCGATGATAGGCTCGATTGTAACCCCTCACAAGTTTCGGGAGAACATCGATGTACCGCCTTGTATTCTTATAGGTGAAATATTTATACATACGGCCTTTGAATGTCCTGTTGAACCTTTCCACCACGGAAGCCTTGGTCTCGTTGTACGTATGGAAGAAGAAGACCTTCTGTTTCTTGAGAAAGGCTTGGAACGGTCTGTTGAGGAATTCCGTGCCTTCGTCGGTTTGCAAATACAAAGGTTTGCGCCCGGTCTTGAAGATGTCTTTAAACGCCGCTATGAGATTTGCCCCCGTTTTCGTCCGGATGGGTACCACCCACCACCCACGCATACTTCGATATGATATCGATGCACGTCAAGATATATCGATTCCCATCGTTGTGTTTGGCAAAGCCACTCATATCGACCAAATCCGCTTGCCACTGGGCGTCTATTCCTCCCACGATGACCCGGTTGCGTAGAAAATGGCGACGGACAGCTCGATGTAAGGTATAGGTGTCTTGTTTTCTTAACCAATCTCTGACTTGGGCACGTTGTATCCCATGGGGTTTGGCCGCTCGATAGAGAGCCGACAATGCACTATACGCAGCCGGACTGTCGGGACTGTAGTATAAGTTATCCAACACCTTCTCCCAGCGCTTCATGGTGACAAAATGATGATGGACCCGGAGAGTATGGTTTATTTATAACAAGTTTCTACCACCGTTGTGTTGGTTGACTGAGTTCAGCCGGATAGTCTATAGCCTCGTCGTCTGGTTCATGACTAGACAGTTGTTCATCGGGTTCAGCCAGCGCGTGCTCAATAGCACGAGCCCACCCCAACTGGTCTGATGATCGCTCGTCCGGTGTAAACAGCTGGTCCACAATAGGCACCACTTTCTCCAAGGCTGTCCACAGGTCAGGGTCTAGGGTGAAGCTTTGCGTAGGATCGTGGTAACGCCCCACACGGGCAAAGAAAGGTCCACGGTGTACGTAGTTGGCGTCCTCGAGGTGGATGAGGTTTCCGTCGAGCTCACCAGACAACACTTGTTTGAATTTGGTCCAACCATCACGGTGTAGGGTAACCGTAGTGGATGTGTACTCCGAACCCCACCCACAGACATCTCCACGATCTTCCACGAGGGTGACTTTATCTTCATAGACGTGTAACCCCACCTGGGGTGTAAGGGGCCGGATGGCTCGTAGGATCAGTGACATGCTTGATCCAATGTCGAACGGTGAATGACACACACGGTGTCTGTCTCTCGTATTTATAGTCCCACTGTCAATGCCACAGCGCCAGGGTCAATAGGGCACAGACCATGACTAGGCCAACCAGCCGTCGCTGGTTCCGGCGTGAGCGCTCTTGGTCCATAGCCCGGGCATCAAGGATGGCTGTCATAGTCCAGTAGTGGTGAGTGATGGCACACCTCTCCATCGAGTGCACTCTTTGAAGGACCGCTTCTGTGAACTCTTTCAGGATCTGGGGTCGCCCCTCGTTGTCGTCGCCATCTGCAAACATGGACCGAACCACCGCTCGGTAACCCGTGAATGAATTAACCACGGTCGCATGCTGTAAAATCCGAGACGCATGGGTGTCCGTCATTCCGCCGGAATGGAGGTGTAGGATGCAGAGCGACCTGTTATATACGCCTATACGTAGCTCTACAACGTAATAAGTACTATTCTGATGGGTTGGTCCAAGGCAACAACAACAAACAGGTCAGCGGGCCGCGGGAAACCCCCAGTCAGGGTGTACATTCCGTGGGACTACTTTCTGCCCGCGGAGGCAGACCGCATCACCGCGGAGGAATACAAAGGTCAAAGAACTATTTTTGACCTTTGACCCGGAAATGACCTTGGATGGCTGTTGATTGGACGAGAGCTTTGTGACGGATTTGAAAAAAAAATACTCGCTTCTGATTGGACGAGAGCTATGTGACGTCATCGATGACGTCATCTCATTTGCATAAATACGACTCAATTTGTCCTTTATATACTACTGAGCTTGTCTAAATTGCTGATTACTCCTGTGACTAAAATATAGATTTAAAGAATAAAAATGTTAAAATATGAATGGAAATGTCGTCGTAACGGTAAAGACAGCTATATCTTCCAACATACACACGAAGAAAGAGAAAAATCTTTATATTTCACATAAGAAGAAAATTGCCAGCTGTGCAAACTTAATCTGGTGAATATAATGAGTGCACTGATGCAAAATTTTACCATAGTAATTGCATTTGAAATTTGGAAATTCAGAATCATCAGTGATTTTCATTAAAAATCACCAGAAATTGTCATCAAAAGTAGGTCAGCTCAGAAGTTGCTGGTAACAGTCCCCTTATGCACCTTTATGCCAAAAATCAAGGTTCTAATGTCAACGGTTCTCCTCATTTTGCCGACGAAAGGATTCGGATGGACTCATTACCGGACAATTTGCAAATGGTAGCCTACTTCGTAGGAAAAAAAAATATTCCCCAATTTACTACATTTCTGTAGAATTACCCATATATCTATCTGCATGAGTACATACTCACTGTAAACGTTTGCTGTAATTTCTATAATAATTTACTGTAGTTTTACTGCTGAAAAGTTGCAATTTAATTCTCACAGTAATGTGCTGTAATTCGCAATATTTAACTACTGATTTTTGACAAACTTCAAAGTAGACGACTAATTAAAATGGACAAACTATAGATTGTAACACCTTTTCAATAAGTATGAAAAGAGATTTATTCCAAATGTGTCACTGAAGTGTTAAAAGCTCATCAACTAGGTCGTCTTCAATAAAAAAATCGAACACGTTGTCCACAATATCACCCGTGTTGAATTTTGGAACGCTGAAAAATTAGTGTTCAGTCTGAAGTGTGTACTGTGGACGCTAGTGTTCCAAATGTGTTACAGAATATGTGTTCATTTGTGAACATTAGTGTTCCGACATGATGATCAGTCTTGAACACGCGTATTCATATATGTTCTCTGACGTTCGGATATGGACATACGTGTTTGGACGTCAATATGAACGTGTGTGTTCAGTGCCGTCCAACTCCATATTTCGATTGGTGCAATTACAAGCGTCTGGTACGTCATTCATAATCCAGCCTTCGCCCATTAAAGAATATCCGCGTCCATAATCCAAGGACCTATTCCATATTCCATATAACAGTATTAGCACCAAATTCAAAAAAGACAATCATAGTATACATAAACATAGGCTAGTTTCCTGCAAGAGAGGAGCGGTCAACAGCTGTCAATGATGCTGGCAAGACATCATGATGTTCCAAAAATATCAAATCCGTATCGCTGATCAGTATTCTTAATCAAAAATCTTCGTTGTAAACTCGTCATCTAGAGAATGATGTCACGCTTTGATTGTGGCTGTTCATATGAGCACCATGAGGATCTTAAAATACATGGGTTCATACGGCCCCTAGCCCCGGGTTAGGCGGAATTAGACACAAGTGACGAAACGTAACACCATAGATCTGGCACGTTACGTTCGTATTTTGCTATCAGCATGCGATATGTATCGCCAAATTTGAGAAACTTTGACTGGAGGCGCTTGGTAGTATAGCCCTGTTTTACAGGTTTCTGCAACAATGTTTTGTGACGTTGATTAAAATCATCACATTTAACACAGAATCTAGCGAATGCTACTAGGCGAGATATGTATACGCGATATACAGGTCCCACTGGAATATTACTGTCCAGAAAGGGATAGTTTACGATGTCGAAATTGTAATCATCTCTTTTATCATAAAGTCGACGAGAGAGAAGGGCCCGCTTCATTTTTATAGAGATATAGGTCTGAATATGATATGTCCGTAGGGCTATCTGTAGTTTCCTTCAAATCCATTGAAGGTGGATATATATCCTTCACTGCGTCATATATATAGCGAAGATCGTCTATATAGCGTTTGGTGAATGAGAAGGAACGGGCTTTGAATGGATCGGTTTTTGAAAGCGCCTGCATATAATCATGTTCATAAGAGAACGGATATAGGTCAGCCAACAGAAGTGCACAATTAGTACCCATTGGAATACCTATATGCTATTGATATATTGTGTTGCCAAATTTCACATAGATATTTTTAATGAGAAATTCAAGCAACTCTATAAACAAAGAAACATCCCATGAAAGATATCTCTTGTATGTAGTAGAGATAAAGAGTGCTTTATGGCTTCCGACATTAATATATCTACGATCAGTTTTCTTGAACACAGATACTATTAATGAACTTAGACGGTCAATAAATACTTAGCGTTGTGGAAGTTTTGGTACCTTTTCCTTTTCATTATTGTTAACCAAAACGGACCAGTTGATGAATTCCACAATATTCACCGCTGTAGTAAGAGGCGAACGCTTTTGCGCGTTCGATAAGTGTTACAAATGTTTTCTGATAGTGTAGACTGTGGGACTCTCTGTTAAATCAAGATATTAACAGACAGTCAGTGTGCTTCCACCCAGCGCCTGATTCTTCGAGCCTAGCTATTTTAAATTAAGACGAGCATTCTCTTTGGATCACTATTTATAACAGCCATCCTAATCTTCATTCTCCCGCCGCGTGACTGTCTAAGTTGTCTCATGACGTAGCCCGGTCTCGTTTTCGATCTCAAAATCTGCCATCTGACGGGGAAAAGGTTGTTGTTGCTGCATCAGCCAGTAATTGGCCTTCGGTCCAATACTATCCATTGCAATGTAACGCCTTATATAATTATTTGCCATCCTCACCGTATACGGAATTACATTACTTTCATGTGTAAATATTAATCAATTAATCAATCCGCTTAATCAGTGGAATGGCGCTCATGATTCGAATCCGAGTCTTATGTACCGGTATCGAATAACATCTCAACCATCTATCGAGAGAATACTGATGCACTTATCTGAGACCAGATTTGCTGTCAGTGTATTTTCCATTATACCTAGCCATGCTTTGTCTGAGCACGCCAAGCCATGACAGAAGACGAATTCACAAGGACGAAGATCAGTCTTTTTATTCAATAGGCTTCCCGAATTGCCATCGTGATCTAACGACCTTTCTACATATGCCCATATTTGATCGAATTGAACGTCAGGCATTGTGTTGTATATTTCGTCTCTTCTGCATTGTTTCGAATTCATTATGTTCGCTCCCATGCCGTTTATGCCCGGAACTTCAAACTCTTTGTCCTCAAGCTTTTTCTCCACATAAACTAGGCCCTCGTCAAACTAAACGGAGATCCCACGAAGGTGGTGTATAACTCTCGAACGCTGTCCTTTCATCGCTCTTATTTTAAACCTATCTGGCCTGGGATTTTTGGGACCTGTCCAGGCCTGGCCATACCCCTGGGTCAATCACTACCAGAAAATGTAAAAAATCCAAGATGGCCGCTTTGATGACGTCACAGTGACGTCATTTTCAAAAAACGACATTTTTTGGTCGATTTTTCGGTCAGATTCTCCGTGATTATTGTGATGTGAAATAATAGTTTTTGTCCACTTTTCATCGCGGAAAAGCAGAAATTTTGAAGAAATATGACGAAAACATAACTTTTCTGGTACCCCACGTGGCCGCCATCTTGGATCTACCCATGATCCTCTGCTCTGAAGGTTATGCAAATAGACCCCAATTTTGCTCCCCCCCCACCAAGCCTGGTAGGGTTAAACGGACAGTTCGAATAATAGCTGTACTGCCCACATTTGTATGCAGGGTTGGTGCGGACTATTATGGAGTATTATGGAGGATGCATTTATGGAGGATATATATTTCAGAGAATTGTGGATCTCAATTTACCCGATTTAGTCAGGTTTTTCATATGGCGACGATACAGATCACCAATCCCCGGTGTACGAGTTGTCACAGCGACACAGCTCACCAACTACCAATATACGAGTTGTCAGAGCATTTCCATCATAGCTCTCTAGATTTGTATCTAATACCCCTTATGCCGGCGCTAGGGGCCGTGTTGTCATGCCATCCAAGTTGTCACATGAACAGGTACAATAAAAGCGTACATGAGATACAACACATACCACGAATCGTTAGATTCTTCGTATGTGCTTTAGAATAGGTTAACCAGAAGACTATACTGTGAAGTCATGTGACTCTGTCAGTATGTCGGCACCTCTTCCCACTTCCCTTATATGCGTTGTAATTCTTGCAGGTATACTCGTAGGCATACCGGTAGTTTTTAGCTTGATTTTCTTTATAAAATATAAGACGAGTGCAATCGGTAAATGAGAATATTTTTGTGGAATTTCAAATTATTCATTCGATGTAGCATATATCACATTGAGAAAAACATGGCCCGCTTTTCCAAATATGTTTACTAACTGAAAATTTCACCGAGGGGTGGTATTCGTACAACCAACAACTCGAGTCAAAACAGTTAAATATTTATACATTCAAGCGGAATGTGGCAAATTGTAGCATCAAGTATACCTTCAAAGCGCGATGAGTTGATGCTGCGATTGGCGATGTTGTGATGTTTCGATGCTGGGATGCACGATGTTGTGTCGATACTGCGATGAGGGGTGTTATGTTTATTCCGATGCGATGTTGTGATGTTTTGATGCAGCCATCTCTTCGCAACATGGTCGTATAGCCTCATAACATCACATCACAGTCAAGAAGCTTCCCTTTGCAATAATAGTATATTACTTTCAACCCTTTTGTCCTTTTCTGCATCCAAATCCCGCATCAAGTTACTATTTTTCATTCAGTATAACATTTGTAAGGGAGAACATCGCGGAAATAAATAGTTGAGAAAATGATCAGAAAATGACATAAGGTAGGGTACCCCGGAAATATCGAGCAGTACCATAGAAGGACATATTAAGTGGACACCACGGGGAAATTACCTTGTTTTGTGTCCTTTCAGTCTCCGCGGTATTTGCATAACTCCGCAGCTGGACATATTGTACCTCATTCAATATATTCTTTCAATCTTATAACAGGTATTGAGATTCACTGGATAGAGGCCCCACCTGATGAAATCAAGGCTTATGTCAGTTTCAATGTCAGCTACGAGTTGAATATGGACACATCGTTTTATTCGTGGGCAGTGGACCCAAGTCGTGATATATTTAAAGCTAACAGCATCACGTAAGTATACATGTGTTGACTGGTGAAGAATATTGATTGAACAGTCACGTAAAATACGATCGTAAACTGGTTCAGGATGTCTGAGGCAGCATTTTTCGTAGATTTCGTTAATATATCGAATACACCATTCCGCCATTTCTTTGGCACGAGCCGCCGGCCATACGGTACGGGACTGATGCTTTAACTGACGCATCCACTCCCACACACACGAGAGGTTCAATTATCGATTCCATAGACGCCAATCTGTCTGGCACGACGATGTTGATCCGGCTCACGGACAATACGTTATACTGTATGAATTAAATTATATACGTACAAACATTATTTAGTGACTAGACCTCGCGGCCAGTGGTCCACCAGCAAAATCCAGGCGTATATAGACAAGTAAATATCAAAGATTGTTTCTGTTTGGATTTGAACCACATCATCTATGACACTAGCCGCTAACCAGGCTGACACATCGTCTATGATACTAGCCGCTACCCAGGCGGACACATTCTCTATGACACTAGCCGCTACCCAAGCTGACACATTGTCTATGACTCTAGCCGCTAACCAAGCTGGCACATCGTCTATGACACTAGCCGCTACCCGGGCTGACACATCGTCTATGACCTAGGCGATAACCAGGCTGACTTGACCATGTTGAACCTGCTCACTGGGAACACAGGGGTCAGAATCTTACACTTCCTTGGTCGAATTCGATTAGTCAAAATCGGGTCACCCAATCGGGCGATTGGCGACGTATTAAATGCAAGAAGATAATATAAACGTAGAAAAATCTTACTATCGTATAAAATTTACCCCTACGACGCAGAATCTGGTCTAGACTGGTTGCCTCTCATTCAGTAGGCCTACGTAGAATAAACCTTTTATAGGCGAAATTTTGCATTCAACACGTCGCAAAGGACTGTTAAAGGTCATGCGCAGTAAAAACAGTCGAAAACGTTAAACAATTCCCGCCGGCTCAACAGAGTTGAGATCGGCTACCAGATACACGCACCAGCCGTGAGGAACAGATGTATGTTTTTTACTATGTGCTGTTCTATTTTACTCCAGAAACGCTACGGCGGCTAAGGAGTGGTGCGAAACGACGGCTTGTCCTGTCACTGCGTCCAGCGCTACTGAACAGAACTGCTGCATTCACCACGTGAACGTACACACGTGTCCACTGGGACAAACGGACGTCCTCGATAACGGTCTTTGCGGGCCATGGATTCCGGCCAACGGAGACATTTTCACCCATTCAGATGAGATGCACGGAACCAGCTTGACCCCGAACTGGACGAGTCTGATCTCTGGCCTTTACGAAGTAGGCGAAACCTCCATGATTGCCCATTTTAAACTGGCGGGCATGCACATCGCTTTGGAGAAGACAATAAAAGTCTTGCCGAGAACAGGTATAGTACATGTATTTACTTGTTTCCCACTCCCCCTACCCCCTCCTTCAATAGCTTGTTCCGCCACACACGAGGAGCACTGAACGAGTAAACAGCAAATGTACGCGTGCACCAAATTGAGCCAAGTGCTTGCTCTCTATATGTTAGCATGCCGCTGATTTCGCGCTACAGTGGCCAGCATCTTCCGTACTCAATACGAGTGTGTGCGTAGTGGGGGATAGGGCTGAACTGGCAGGAATTGGGCGAATTTTCAATATAATAATGTAATATATTTACATTGATACCAATTGTGTCTTATTATAGTTAGAAATATTCACGGGGTAAAACGTACATGGTAGAATTTGTTATGAGTACAAGTCTAGACTACCAAGTCATTGATCACTGGGGCGTGAAATCATCAATGGGTGGGCGTTTTTTGGTCCGAATCAGTCGTGTGGGTGTTGTATTGAAACTCTCTTGGGGTACAGTCAGACTGGTGTGCTTATTAATGAAAGTTGTGCCAATCTGCGCATGCAGAGTTGTGGAGTAGTATAAAAAAGATGGTACTCCAGAGACACGCAGGGTGGTGTTCAGGCGAAAAATATGCTATCCATGGTCAAACTATAGCGTACACACATACATCCCATACTCAGTACCCTGAAGCTGAGGTAGCTCTGCCAGGTAGCCAGACCGAACATGACCCCTTTCTCTACTATGCACCGCGTGAACATGCGCACCTTCGAAACTGCCCTTTCTCTACTATTCCTCGAGTACGCATGCGTGTATCACCCCCGACCTGACTCGACCCGATCAGAGCTTCAAAGGAATAACAACCATGCCTATTTTGACCACGGATGAAAACTTCGACCTCAACTACCTTTTTTCTACTACTTCACGGCTGCCACGTGCAGACTGATGTGACCTCCCAAAATTTCAATATGACACCCTACACAGCCCATTTGGTCTTAGACCCCACTTAGACCCCACTTAGACCCCAAAACGTCCACCCCGGACCTTTCTCATGATAACTCGAGCCTCGACCTCGAGAACCCTTACATCGTACACTACAGCGTGAGACAGAACGAACAAATACCCACACTATATACTTTACTCCACAAATAATTTGACCATCACTGCTCCAAAACTCTCACCCAAAGGGCCGCTTTCCACTATTTTCGACTGTGCGTGCGCAGACTTACGGAACTTCCAACAAAATCCATCCTAGTCGGACTCTACCCCACGAGTCCTTCAATATGACCACAGGCAGCAGTCCTTGGTGGGTTGGGGGGAGAGGAAAAGGTTTGGGGGAGGGGGAGAGGAAAAGGTTTGCTGGAGGGGGAGGGGGGGGAGGTCTCTATAGATAAGACCAGGTCGGAAACCAAATTTTTTCGCAGAAACCTTTTAGGCCCATTTGTTCATAATTTTGAGATTTGCGCTGAAAGTTTTGGCACAATCATGCTTTACTTGCCTGTAAATGAAATGGTGTGTACATTCATGTCTGAGTTCTCATACTTTTTTAATAAATCCACATAGAACGCCAAATAGAACGTCGTCGTTTTCATCGACTACAACATGGCCGCCGACATCTTATCTAATACTCTCGAACCGAGTGATATGGTGCACTGTTCGTCGAAATGCAATGGGTGCATTCCACACCTAAATGATATGCGGCTAAAAACAGGCATGGGTTCGGATCTGCGGCCATAAATAGATATAAAATCTTTAACAAAAACCCTGTAAAAGTATATATCAGTTAGTAGAAAGGTAGGAAGAATTACCATGCTGTCAGAATCGGACGACCTTCCTTATTATAAAATTAGGGCAAGAAACCGTGGCAAGTGTGGAGTGCACCCAATGAAGTTATACACATTGCTGAAAGTTGAACACTTGGTTCGAGACTATTTCTCTCGCGCGCGTACATGGATACAGCCTCTGTGTAGTCGATGAAAACGACACGGTGGAAGAGTGGACAAATTCCTGTTTTAAATGGAATTCGGGAAAAAAGGATTGAATTATCACTACTGAAGTAGGTTTCAATAGCTTAAGTAACTGTTAATAAAGGTAACTGAAAACAGTTTTGCCAATTTGGTACGAATTTTTTCCCCTAAATGAAGTTTTAGTTTTCGACAGCATCAAAATTGGTTTCCGGCCTGTCCTTATACTTAGATCCAATATGGCCTCCAGTGCCATCCCATATATACATCTCGCAATATTTGTCCTCCGATATACAGGGACTGCTACCTGTGAATATGACATCCTGCACGGCTAACCTATACCCCAGAACGTTTACTCAGGCCTTCCTGCCCGGTACATATGCGCATCATCAGCTTCAAGCGAAAGTCAGCCAAAGGCCCCGAGACTCGTTAATCGAACGCTACAGCCTATAATCACGCTCTTTTCTTTACTACAAAAGAAAACTGACGTCATAGTTATAGCGGTCTCACGCATTGTGACGTCATCACTTTTTGTGATATTGCCCTATATCATAAAAGGCCTGAATTGATGACGTCATCAGTTATTATGTTATTAACCGCTATTACAATAGGGCCGTTTCGAGAGTCTTCAAAATTATCCAACTTTTACACTTTCTCTACTACTCCTGGCGTAATATGCGCACATGCTCACGGAAGCCTGAAACAGGTATATGTGTTTTTGTCGGCGACATGCTTGTGTAGATAGCGGATCAATTCAAAGATTCTCCTTAAAATTGTTTTATCTGAAGCGCCAAAGCAACTATAATACTCAATGATGGCAGTGGCTTGGAAGAAACATTGCAGTGACAAGAGGGCTAGACAGTGCGAGCTTGGAGCACTGTATTTTCATGCAACTTGTAGACACCATTTACCGTATCTCCCGGACATGTCCGATGTAAATGTACCAGTCCGCGTCATTTTTATATTTTCTATACAAAGTTGCATTCCTCCGTTGTTAAATTATACCTTTTCCATACTTGCCACGAAAACGTCAGAAAATTTAAGAGATTACCGGAAGTTAAAAATATGCAATAAGAAGTTCACACTCTTTGTAATTGCAAGGATATTGATTGGAGATCTTCTCAGTTTTTCTATAAGAATATGAGCATATACATATGAGGTGATGTTTGGGTTCAGGCATGGGGTCTCAACTGACTGAAGAATATACAGTGGTTTGGCCGGTTTCGAAAATTGACTGGTTTCGGAAAATTGAAACAGCCGTCCTCATTTCCCATAAGAAAACTTCGTGGTTCGGACTAACAATGCAGGTCATTAGAAAGAATAATTATCCCTCTTTCGAAAAATGATAAATATATTGGCTTTGCGGCTTTTGTATATATTGTATCCTTGGTGATATTTAAACACCTGATGACTGACGGCATTTAGCACATGCTTATCCATATTCACTTTCAAGTTTGGCACTCTGCCAAGTATGTGCCATACGAAATTGTACAACTGCAGTAAATTCAAAAATTACCTTCAATAATCCAGTAATCTACCATGCAGAAAGCAAGCTCATATATTTTCTACTTTTATGTTTATATCGGTGTGAACAGATGCTTGCCCTTTATCTAGTTCCGAAAACACCGAATCTTTGCAGTCTGTATATCTTTATATCTGTATATTCTTCAGTCACTAGACAGAGTATACTTGTGCGAATTTCTCAGTAAATTCCCGCAGACTTAATATATTTCCGTGACACTTTACGGGTAAACAATTGTTCGATTCCGACATTCACAGTAGACTAGCCTATTAAACGAATAATAACATTGATTGGGCCTACACAGAGGGCGCTGTTTCCGAAACTGATGAAAATCGTTTCTTAAGCCTATCTTGGCTGAGCTTTTTGGGACCTGTCCTGGCGCCCCCCCCCCCTCCGCCTAATTATTTTTCTTACCCCTTGAACTAGGGGGCTGAAACTTACCACACTATACCTTTGGGTCAAGCTCTACCAGAAAATGCAAAAATCCAAGATGTCCGCTTTGATGACGTCACAGTGACGTCATTTTTAAAACGGCATTTTTGGGTCGATTTTTCGATTTTTTTATTTATGCAATTTCTCCGCAAAAACTGAATGATAGATTAGTAAATATTAATATGATGTAAAATAAAATAGATTTTGCCAACTTTTCATCGCGGAAAAGCAGAACTTTTGAAGAAATATGACAAAAACATCACTTTTCTGGTACCCCACGTGGCCGCCATCTTGAATTTGCCCATGATCCCCTGCTCGGGGGTTATGCAAATAGGCTCAAAATTACCCCAATATGATAAACTACAAAGTCATGAGTTTCAGCTCTCCGTTTTTTGTCGTTCCGGAGATAGCGCAGAAAGTTTGGTAGGGGGGCCATTTTGCACCCCCCGGCCAGGTAGGGCTAAACCGGTCAAATAAATGACATGCCCCAATAAACGTATGTGTACACTTGTGATCTTCAATGCATCAATGGAATTGTTTATACTGTGAGATAGAAATGAAAATGAAGCATATATTCAGACTAAATAGTAATCTCAATTAGTCTTCTTGTTGCCCGCAGAAGCTGGAGACAACTTCCGTTTTCTGAACTAGTCAATACAATGTAATGAGTGGTGTATAGAGATATATTTGGCAAGACTTGCGGGTTTATTAATCCTTCTGGGAGATTGCATATTATCGCATTAATCCGGGATCAATGCTTCATACACCAATGACCGAAAGTAATCTAATAAACCATTCACACGCTCATGAGCGTATCCGTTAAAATAGCTAAATAGCTAATATAACCGTAACACTTTAATCATGTTTTATGTAACTACGGTCATATACAGTTCAGTTGTTGTTGTTGAAACTAAAGTCTGTCCATTTTAATTAGTCGTCTAATGTGGAGCTTGTCAAAATTCAATAGTTAACTCTGCATACATTTTCTTTTTTGCAGCGTGTAGAACAAACTGATATCTAAAAATGACTACCGTTTCTTCGTGATCTTGATAATATATCACGCTTGAAACAACTTTTTAATTATCTCCATATAAAACTCCAATTCAGTTATTTCATAACGAATTCACGCTCACTGGCACAAATGTCATTGATGCCGTATAAAGTAATAACAGGCGGTCAGTGGGAATGTTGCTTATATCCCATGCCCAGTGAAATTGCCGAATGATAAACCACACACACCTCTATGACCGTACAGGGCGCTGTTGACCTTTGTGCCAGACAACAACGACGTCATCATGACGTCTACCGATGTAATTCAGTCCCGGTATATGAAACAACTGTACTGTAGTTTTATATGGAGAGAATTACAAAGCGTGATATATTATCGATATCACGGAGAAATGGAGGTCATTTTGTAAAGTTCTGTTTGTTCTACACGATGCAAAAAAGCAAAATTATGCAGAGTTAACTGCTGATTATTGACAATCTCCAAAGTAGACGACTAATTAAAATAAATGAACAGACTTTAATGAAACTCATTATACTCATGAGAGTATCATTACCGTCCAATGAACACGATATCATGTACACTGTAAACTGAGGTTTTCAACTTCAGAACACTTATTGAACGCCTAAAGTGTATAACACTTATTGAACGCGTAATTGTGTTCAAATTGTTAACTTCCATGTTCATATTCTTAACTCCCATGTTCAATTTTGAACTTTAGCATTCAAACCATTAACGCACACATTCAAATGCAGCACGCACGCATTCAAAGTTTGAACAATAGCATTCTAAACTCTAACATAAGTGTTCAAAACTTTGACACGCGTATTCAATTTTGAACACTCTCAGAACACGTCGGCGTCCGAGTTATTTACAGTGTATCGTCCCCGTCAACAACGTTATTTGTTCGATTTAATCGATGTGCACTGTAGGTATTATTTTTTCGCTGAGAGATGGCACATTTCTTTTTCTTAACAGTTTTTTATTATATATAACAAATATATTTATTACAATAACAAATGTTAATTTTGCTAATCGACAAAGTGAGACTGTCAAATACAATAAGTCTTTCAATAAAATGAAAGTCATCTCTCAGCGAACAAATTCAACAATATATTTGTCTACAGAGTACGTATGTACAGAGTATAATCCTCATTAACAGTAATATGTAGTCAAAGTAAAATATCACGCGCGACTAATCAATTGTGTAAATGACCAGACCGCGTATTAAAAATTCCGCACGCTCTATTACGTTTGATTGCCAATCTCACAGAAGACCTATCGCGTAAATTTGTGCTTTTGTCTTGTTTTGTATATGATCGATGAACTTTGGTCTGATACCTCGCAGAATCGTTCAGCTAATAGGCAAGTACTCCCAATATTAATAACGCTCTCAATGTTAATATCATATCGGGCTTATATTTTTTAATGCGCGCTAGAAAAAAGGAATTAACCTGTAGGCCCTAGCTGTATCGAGATTAATATGGACACATCCTCTAAGAGCACATCTGTGTACAATTTGGGATTGAACAATCTAATAAATTAAGGGTAATTTATTTTGGGATGTTGTTGATTGTAGTCACGGTACCCTCACAAAAGTTTCGATATTTAAATCAACACATTCCATGCAGCAAACTGAAAATTCACACACGCACACACGCACACACATGCAATATTGATGCATAGAGTGAATTACAAATAAAAATGGTTTTAGATGACTTTTAAATAAGATAAGATAAGATAAATTTTATTTAAAGTCGGATGTGTTTACATACAGAGAACATTAGCTCAAAATATGAGCTATTCACCGACAGAACAATAAGACATCATTAAAAGATTGTAAAATAGAGATAATATACACAAATCAGTCACATAAAATAAAATAAAATAAAAATGTATGAGTGACCTTGTCATCAAATTTAAATTTGTCAATATTTGGTACTCGGTATTTCACTTGGGACAGAGAATATACTCAAACTTCGAATTCAGTAACGTTTCACAATGTAAGTAACTATTTTCAAACTATGAAGTATGCAAAGTTAAATTTTTTTACGGAACTTTGTATCTTGAAAATAATTTCTAAAAGATGACCAGAAGAGTTCATTATATCTTGCTCTGAAGTCCTTTTTCGAATTATTTTTCTAAAATATTAAATTACATTATTTTCTTTTATGAGTGAAAGAAAATCATGAAAAAATATTCATTCATACGGAAAATCAGCTTTTAAAAGCCAGTTTTCAACCACTTATTAATCGATTATTCTGTTAGCACTGTTTATCTAACACCTTGTGATCAACTGATCAACTAAATAACATTCTTAAAACGTTTTAACAAATAATATAAACAAATTGGATAAGATTTAGAATGGATTAGAAATCCGTTTATTTGGTGAAATGAATTATCGATCATGAATTGAAGAAAATCTCTCCTCAGTATTGCAATGTTATAAAAACTTTCCAATAATGCGGCTAGTTTTATCCTCGAAATACCAACTATGTTCGTATTCCTGCTCTACATAGGCTATGTGATATAAACACTGTCTTTAATGGAAAGTTGAAGATTCTGTAATTTCTTAGGGACTGTTGTGAAGCCAAGGCATTCACAAGCCGTGCAATCAAATTAAAATGATTCTTTCTGTTCATTCCGTTGATATCCATAAAAGCCAAATATTTTTGATGCGGTGCCTTGCCACAACAGAATGACACAAAGTGTTCAAAATTATAGCAAGAACAAGTATATCGTTCAACTGTCTATGAACTATGGTTGATTATCCCCTGGGAACTCGCACAGTGTAACACCGTTTTCTTTTTGGGGGATATTTCTTCATTTCTGTTCAAAATTCGTCCGTGTGAAAGTAGCGCATGGAGAACCCATACACGTGTAGGCCTCCATTCTCGAGAATAAATCGAGAGCCGGTGTGATGGAAAAGAATGTCTGGTGATTAGTGTCCCTTTTCATATGCTTTTCCATTGCAACCAAGGACGGACACTTGTCCCCAATGTGGAGAAAAATGTCCTAGCTGGGTTAAAAGGTAGAGGCCGGACACTCGTTGCCACCGGACATTCTTAGCCTCCACACCGACACATGACAAATTCGCGTGCGTCAGTTAACAAAAATATCTTTGGAATTCAAGTTCCACCATATTCTTAACGTTATTGACCGTTGAAGTTCCGTGTAACCGTTTCGATGAAATTACGATACCGGCATAGTAAGTAACCTGCAATAGAAATAGAGCGCTGTGCCGACCCAACGGGCGCAATCAAACCCAAGTGAAAACACTACGGAAGCGTGTAAATGACAAATACGCGAGTGACAGTTCTATCAGAAATATATATATTTTTTGCATATTCTTTACTTCCACTGTAGTGAGTTCTATAAAGTTTCACCCAACGTTTCAACGCCAACCCAATTTGAACCCCTATGCTCTCATCGGACGCGATTCCAAACAATCCGAGTCCCTGAATCGCTCAATGTGAACGCCAACGACGTTCGACATGTCACCTCTCACCTTGCAAAATGGCCCTCCTCCCCCTACCAAACTTTCTGCCCTATCTCCGGAATGACAAAAAATAGAGAGCTGAAACTCCCTGACTTTATATTTCATCATATTGGGGTCATTTTGAGCCTATTTGCATAACCCCCTCTTCTCCCCCCCTCTCCCGAGCACTAGCAGAGGATCATCGGAAAATTCAAGATGGCGGCCACGTAGGGTATCAGAAAAGTGATGTTTTCGTTATATTTCTTCAAACTTTCTGCTTTTCCGCGATGAAAATTGGGCAAAAACTATATTATTTCAGATCACAATAATATTTACTAATTTATCATGCAGTTTTTGCGGAGAAATTGCCTGAATAAAAAATTCGGAAAATCTGACCGAAAAATCGACCAAACATCCCGTTTTTGAAAATGACGTCACTGTGACGTCGTCAAAGCGGCCATCTTGGATTTGTTTTTTACATTTTCTGGTAGAGATTGACCCAAGGGCATAGTGTGGTAAGTTTCAGCCCCCTAGCTCAAGGGGTAAGAAAAATAATTAAGCCAGATAGGGTTAACATTGGAAATTTAAAAGTGCGCGTAAAAATACTACAGAAACCCTTCTAATATTTCGATTACCGATCAGGTCTCTATTCATATCGTTGAAATAAGCGTGCCTATTTCTTAGCTTGCCTCCGTTCTAAATATAGTCGTGATTTAGTTTGACATACAGATTGTGTTTTTTTTTCTTTCTTCATTTTGCTCGAATATGTGATCAATAAACCATTAGTGTGCAAGTGCCTTATTGCTACAGCGAACACACGGTGAAAGAAAATTAGACTGCAATATTCTTTTTTGAAAAACACAATATTCGTGCTCCTCTCATGTGCGTGTTGATATCTGGTGCGCTATCCAATCAACTCGCTATTCATCTATGAAGTGCCAATCCATATCAATTAACGTTATACCCGCACCTTCTCTGTTTGTTTAACAAATTTCCGATCAGTCGCGTTTGTACATTAATTCAGAACCGTAGTAATTAATCTGAGATCCCGAATAAATACGATCGAAGTGGGGAATGACTGGAATGGATTGATTAATGTAGCTTAACAATTCGGTGTTGATGTAAAGGCGTACTGTCGAGTTTCCGACACCGAAAGGAGATCTTAAACTGTTTAGTCTCCACCAATTTCCTGAATAAACTTGACAACCGTTTACTATACCAACAATAAATAATTTTATAAATTGAAATGGTGTTTGCAATCAATAATTAGTTTGCTTTTAGCGTGTCACCATTGTCGTAGCCGGGAGTTTATGAAACTGTCTGGTTTATCAGAAATAATGCTACTTGTAATTTTAAGTATATTTGCACGGCGCAAAGACACTTAATATGGCAAAAAGGGCTCATAATTAGATCTAAATTACTTCGTTCAGTTTGGTCGCTCACCTTAATTAACATTTTGAATTCGGATCATTTTTTCTTTGTGAATTTGACGACTCATTTCTGAACATGCTTTATTCACAGCCAGAAAACGGGATCGTTATCATCAAGAAAGATGATGACTACATCACAAAAAAGGATGAGGAGGAAGAGTCATCACCCTTTTCAATCATCGCCTTCAAGCGGCGATAGATATAACCTTTCAAGGCTGACTAGTGTAAATTTCAAGCCATCAGCTTCACCCATAATACCCCTCTTGTCGCCGCCGCATCTCACAGTTTCTCAAATTTGACGATACATATCGCATGCTGATAGCAAAATACGAGCGTAGCGTGCAAGATATATGGCGTTACGTTTCGTAACTTGTGTCTAATTCCGCTTAACCCGGGGCTAGGGGCCGTATGAACCCATGTACTTCAAGATCCTCATGGTACTCATATGAACAGTCACAATCAAAGCGTGACTGAGATACATCATTCTTTAGATGACGATCTTACAACGAATATTATGGATTAAGAATACTGATCAGCGATACGGATTTGATATTTTTGGAACATCATGATGTCTTGCCGGCATCATTGAAAACTGTTGACCGCTTCTCTCTTGCAGGAAACAAGCCTAAATTTATGTATACTATGATTGTCTTTTTGAATTTGGTGCTAATACTGTTATATGGAATATGGAATATGTCTTTGGATTATGGACGCGGATATTCTTTAATGGACGACGGCTGAATTATGAAAGACGGACCAGACGCTTGTAATCGCAACGAGGCCCAGCTGGCGTATTCTTTCTCAGCAAACAATCGATCTATAATGTTGGGAGGAGGTCCGATTCTGGTCCAGGTCCAGCCTTTTAAAGGTTACTTCATGAAATCCTCGTCCGTTATTTTTGTTCTTTTGGTTTCGAAATACGTCCATTTGAATGTAATAGCTGTAAATTTAATTGACGATACTCGACACAACCACCTCGCTGGGGGTCTAATAATGCCCAAGCAACCATTCAGACTTTTGGACAGGATTCCCGGCCGCGCGTACATCGCCGGAAGTGACATCATATATAGTAAAATAGAAGTTTGCCAAACATTTCGATTACTTTTACTCATCTGCATAATACCTCTGTTGACCCAGCGTTAAAAAGAATTATCTGGAGATTATTTTCCCTGTTTATCAGGACAGAGCATATGAAAAGTAGTTCGCTCATGTGCAAAACCGAAGGAGTTGTTCGGCCTGATTCAAACTGAACCGTGCGTACGTGGGTTTTCCCGTATACGTTATAGCAACGTAGTAAAGGTCAATTTCCGCTATTGGAGGCAGGGATGTTGAATGAGCCTGTGAAATGGAGCATGCGCTGTGGGGAGGATGACTCAGACAACAGATTGGCCTATTACTGCGCCGTCACTGAACATTCATGTGAGTGATCGAGTCATAGAAGATCAAAGGCATGTGCTCATGTCAAGGTCAACGGCAATGAAAACGTGCAGTGATTACAATCACGTATTTCGTGTGTAGGAACTGAGCAAAAGGCTACTTGTGGTCTAGGCGTTTTGACCAGTGCCAGCGCCTTCCATTATCCCTAGTCATGGCTGCCATTGCAGATACCTTATACGACATAACGATTACGCGCGGATTGATTCGGAAACATTCCGCAACGCATTCGTGACCCCATGACCTCTCCGAATATGCCCATATTTGAGCGAATTAGGGGCCAGGCAATGTGATGTATAGTTCATCCTCTCTGCTTGTTTCACATGTGTCCTATCCGTCGTTGTTTTGACTTGAGAGGCGCTCCCATGTGGTTTCCCGGAACATCAAAGAGCTTTCTCCTCCAGATATTTTTTCCGTATGAACTCGACCTTCGTCGAACTATACCGGGATCCCACGAAGGTTGCGCATCGCCCCAAAATGTCCATTCATTGGCTGTTTTTTCAAACCGCTGTACAACTTTGATCTGAATGCCGGGCTCATACAGAGTAAACATAATTGTATTATGAGGATGGTGCCGTCTAGTTATTTTGATCCAATGTTATACACTTCAGCTTGATTTGCTCCAGGTTGTACCTATTAAGTGTGATGGGGCTAAATGATTATATATTGGCTCTGACTTCAAGGTAGACATGTCTGACTGAACCTCCTGTTTGGATCGTACTCGTCACTTTCACTTCACAAAGGAAACCCATTTCGTGCAAACTGCGGTAGCTTTGCATGCTCTAAACGTACGGAGTACGATACATATTTGAATACATTCTGTCCATGTTGCATAATTGCACCATTACGGTATCTTAATTAACATAGATATTGTTCGCGTGCTGTGTACACTTAAATTTGCTACGCGGGAGCCCCATTGTTCAGTGTGTGTATTGGGAGAGAGCTTATTTGTTTGCACTATCGTATACGGTATTCTTCATTGATCGTGATGTTATAATATCACGGACACTGACAATGAATCTATATACATAACTTCTCCACAATTGTCAAAGCGATAACTTTTTTTCAGTGGTTTTGAAGTATATGCCGGTGTGATGGATAAGAATCTCCTGGTGATTAGTGTCCCTTTTCATATCCCTTTCTGTTGCAACCAAGGACGGACACTTTTCCCCAGTGTGGAGGAAAATGTCCTAGCTGGGTTAGAAGATAGGGGACGGACACTCGTAGCCACCGGACACACCGATGTGAAGGCTAAGAATGTCCGGCGGCTACGAGTGTCCGGCTCCTATCTTCTAACTCAGGTAGAACCCATTTCTTCGCATTGGGGACAAGTGTTCGTCCATAGTTACAATAGAAAAGGATATGAAAAGGGACGCTGATCACCAGGACATCTTACATATCACACCGGTAGCGATTTCCGTGATCTATAATTTCTAACCCCTTGGTAGTTTTGCAGTCAGAAATTCCAAATGGGTTCTAAATGTTAGACAGATATTTCTAAACATGAATTGCAGGATTATGGATTGAACATGCTGGAATGTTTTTATGAGTGCAGATATTCCGTTACTAAACGGGCACTTGCTTAACATCCACGTGACCTGGGGGAGGGGGCAGATTCGTGAACGTTCTCCGCTGCTCCGAAACATGCAGAGCTGAAACTTTGTGACTTTAGCTTAGATCACAGGCCCGCAAAGCAAGAGATTTGGAGAGGGGAGGGGGGAGGGGGGGGGGGGGGGGGGGTGGCATTAGGGTGAAGTGTCGAAATATGGGGCCTCTATGTATTTCCCCCAGCGGACATTTCCCCCATGGACATTTCCCCCAGTGGGCAATTCCCCCAGTGGACATTTCCCCCACCCTATTATAGGTTATTTTGAACATAGTTTTTAAATAATTTGGCAAAAGCACAATTTTTTTAAACATTTTTTTATTGTCTGGATCGTCACCGCGTAGCGGTGTCGACCAGACTATGCTGCCACTCACGAAATTTATGCAAATTGGTACGTGCACTATAATGTGATGACCCTGGGTTAACCTGTATCACTCCGCCAGTGATTTTCACTGTGTTGAGTCTTATATCAGGGTATTAACCAGAAAATGAAGAAAAAAACAGTCGTAATCGTTTCATGTGAACTAGAAATAAAACGAAATCTGAATTTGAGTGTATTTCATATTCATTTCTTCGCCCAGGGATTGCTTGAATCCGTGGACTATTTTTTTGGTCTGCATTGTCTGGTTCCGCCGACCTGGTAATGTGGTGGAAAGCTGGCAAGACGGTACATCTTCGGAAAATTTATGACCTATTCCAAGGTTCTTAGCGTGACATGTTCATGATCAGGTCAGGGGATTTGCAGCATTTCTGTTCTTCATTCAATACATAGTACTGTTCATACGCCCTATGATATGTACTTTTGTTGCTAACTTTATGCAAGTTTTGTTGTTAAAAAAATAAAACTGAACGTACTTGTAGGCCTACTCGTTTGAAGCAGCAGACATTATAAATTTAGTTGACCTAGATTCTGCATTGAAGATCAACCATTGAAACGCGGAAAACAACGAATTACGTCAATTATACAGTATTTTCGCCTTCATGTTGTCTGATCGTACTAGTCTTGTTTATCTGATGATGCTAAACAATAATGATCTTGTGAACTTTGGGATAGGCCTAGGTCATAAATTTTCTGAAGATGTACCATTTTGCGGAAAGCTGCCTGCCTCGTGGTGTTTGTTCAATTCGTCTGAGCTGCGTGAGTTTGTGGTAAGTTCTCAAGATTACTTATATATGCCTGGTGTTTATAGTTCGTAATTTGTTTGTTGACAACGATAGCGTTGGAGAGACAATTTGTGCGAAAATCCCTGTTGTTGTTGCTGTACGATCATACGTTGCAAATCTTATTCCGACTGTCGCACTTGACAGGTTCAGGTTCTGGGATTATGAAGTCACCAGTTTTCAACACTCGTAAGTTCTTTCCCGTGAAGTCGGCGTTCGTTACTATTTTAATGTGTACGCATACTGCA